>NW_026847993.1:39467856-39538389 GCF_025583915.1 Anolis sagrei ordinatus
CCCCCAGGTTGAGAAACACTGACATATTGTATTTCTATCACCTCCCATTTCAATTGCTTCTCCTTGAGGAATGTCTGTAACTTGTTTTGTCATTCTTCTACAGATGTAAGCCCAAAGCAAAGCCTCAGAACAGAAAGGATGCACCAAGTCGAGACTGGAGAAATTTCTGGGGAGTTTTCATTGTATATAATTACTAGTGATAATTCTATTCCACTCAAACAAGGTTTTGACTTCTCTCTCATTATCTTGTATAAAAGGTAATTTGCAAAGGAGGATTAAACAAGCACAAAAAACATTACGTGGCATTAATTGAAGTTGCGCAGCTGAGAGATGTCACTGGGAGCTGTTGCTTAATTCAGATCTCCAGATTTGGCCATTTAAAAAGTTGTTATTCTAGGGGATCTATAGTAAATTGCTCACTGGATGGCCTTTGCAAGCTAAATATCTGATCAAAGATAACCTTTATGCCCACATGTCTAAATGCATAGACAAGTGGGCATACTTATTTACTTACTTACTTACTTAGATGATCCCTCATAGCCCAAGGATGATGGTCCTCCAAGTGCAGTGTCTTGGAGGACCGTCATCCTTGGGCTACGAGGGATCGCCTAAGTAAATAGTAAATAAATAAATAAATATCTGGAGTGTATTCTAAGTACAGTGCACAAGCAAGGTGGGGGTTTGACACACCTTCCTCTTGACACGTTTCTTCCTTTCACCTTCCACTCATGCATCTTCGCATTCTGCAACACTGCTGGTCACAGCTGACCTCCAGTTAGAGCGCTCAAGGGCCAGGGCTTCCCTGTTTTTAAGATTGGTTATAAGCTCATCTTTAAATCTCTTTTCCTGTCCACTAACATTACATCTCCCATTCTTGAGCTGGGAGCATAGTAACTGCTTTGGGAGATGGTGATCAAGCATTCAGACAACGTGGCCAGTCCAGCAGAGCTGGTTTTCTCAGTGTTCAATGAGAGGCCAAGCTTCTCATGTGTTTCTGAAAAATGTGTTTAGAGTGGCTTGTAGGTCTCCTTCTGAATGCGCACAGACTATGTTATCATCAGCATATTGGAGTTCTGTACCAGATGTTGTTGTGACCTTGGTTTTGGCTTTCAGTCTGTTGCGGTTAAATTGCTTCCTTCTGTCCAATAGACGATTTCCACTCCGGTGGGAAGCTTCCCATCAACAAGATGAAGTATCACAGTGATGAAGATGGAAAATAAGGTTGGGGCAATAACACATGTTGGCATAATGCATATCTCTAAACAGACAACAAATTGTTTAGAAAACAATGCATCCATGGGTCAGGCACAGGTAAATTCTCCAAGCTTTTCTATTCCTTACATAAAATAAATTTTGCCATCATGACTACACTCTGATGCTACTTGGCCACATATAGAATCATAGAATCAAAGAGTTGGAAGAGACCTCCTGGGCCATCCAGTCCAACCCCATTCTGCCAAGAAGCAGGAATATTGCATTTAAATCACCCCTGACAGATGGCCATCCAGCCTCTGTTTAAAAGCTTCCAAAGAAGGAGCCTCCACCACACTCCAGGGCAGAGAGTTCCACTGCTGAACGGCTCTCACAGTCAGGAAGTTCTTCCTCATGTTCAGATGGAATCCTATATATACAGTGTTCCCTCACTGTTTTGTGGTTCGCTTTCCGCAGACTCGTTGTTTCATGGTTATGGTTTAGAATTAATATGCTAAACCCTAACCATTACACAGTGAATCTGCAGGTTCTGTGGCTGCTGGGCAAGGTGGGGAAGCTGGGCCTGGTCGATCCAGGGGTGGAGCCTGCCATGGATTGGATCGGCCAGGACTGGCTTCCCCACCTCGACCCAGCAGCCATGGAGCCCTGCAGAAGCCCAGCGCAGTGCTGCAAAGGCTGCTGGGGTGAGTTGGGGAAGCCGGCCGTGTCCGATCCAGGGGTGGGGTGGGGCCTGTCTTTGGTTGGCCAGCTGACAAAGCGGTGAGAGACTTCCCACTGTGCAGGGGGCTTTTGGGAAGAAGAAGCCCCCTGCAAGAATGATGGCTGTCGGGAGGGCACCCACTGCTGCAACGGACCTTGCCCAATAACTCGGGCAAGGCATTTCCTATATATTGTTTGAGTTCAGCCTGTTATTGTGTTTCAAGATCAAGGTGCTTTGGATGTGGGGAATGATGTCAATGACGTTCAAGATGGCAATAGTTTGGTCAATGATATTGATGCAGATAATGACATAGAGACACCAGTTCAAAGTGTAGTTTCTCATGAGAATATTCCTGCAGGGTATAGGGATGAAAGTTTACTCCCTGAATTGCTCCCATAGAGTTCTCAGGATTTGGGTCTTGAAAACAACTTGGCACCTGCAGAAACTAATGAGCATATATAGACAGGTGAGTGGAAATTAGCCAAAACAGACAGCTCGACCAAGGCCTTTGGCGTTCTGCCAGGCTTTGACAGATAAGGATGAGAGGCATTCAGGGAAAATGAAACCAATTTCTGAGTGCTTGGAAAGGCTTAACGAGGGGATATAACGTTCCAAGCATCAGAAATATAGTCAGATGAAGCATCGTTTTTTTAAAATCAATTTTTATTAGTTTATGGTGCATACAAAAAACAAAACCGACACCAGAGGAAAACAGAAATAAATAAAAAACAAAAAAAAAACAGAAAAAAAGGATATACAAAAGAGTATGCAAGTTTACAGAATAGTATACAGCGCTTGTTAAACATATGAAAAATAAACTTTGACTGTACAGTTATAATACATTAACATTTATTATCCCTCTAACCCCACACCCGTGAACCCAACCCCCATGACCCCCGACACCACTCCGTGTGGATCACCTAACTAACCCACAACTACTTACATGTTTTCTTTCACTGAATCCCCTTTATGGCGATTTTCAAATCTACTTTTGTCTTCTTTTTGAGATATCCAATTGCCAACCTCAATTTTTTAACAAATTCTTCATTATTTCCTCCTCTGCTGCTATTTGTCAGTTTGGCCATTTGGATATAATCTACTAATTTATCTCTCCAATCCTTAATAATTAACTCTTTTCCCCCCTTCCATGTTTTAGCTATTATTAGTCTTGCAGCGATAAAACAATACTGACAAATTTCTTCATCTCCTGCGCTAATACCCCTTCTAAATATTCCTAATAAGCACATTTCTGGGTTTTTCTTGATTTTTTTGCTAATCATTTTGTTTGTTTATTTCACCACTTTTTTCCAGAATTCTTTAACTACGTTGCAGGTCCACCATACGTGGAAAAAAGATCCCTTCACCTTCTTGCATCTCCAGCAAGCTCCTTGTCCTGTTTTATCTATTTTAGCTAGTAACTCTGGAGTTATGTAGGTTCTGTAAAACATTTAAATATATTTTCTCTAATTGAGCTGGCCACTGAGAATCTAAAACCCTTATTCCAAAGATGTTCCCACTCTTCCAGATCAATATTTCTGCCCATATCTTTGACCCACGTGATCATAACAGTTTTTATTTGGATGTCTACTAAATTGTATTCTAAAATATATTTGTAAAGCCTGGATATTAGGCCTTTGTTGCCCTTCTCAAAGATACTTTCTAACTCTGATTTATTAGAGGCAAATCGTACTTTTGCATCCTTCCTAAATCTGTCATGTAATTGGAAAAAATGAAGCATCGTTTTAGAATCCTGGTAAGTTCTGCTTCTTGCCTCATGGAAATTTTGCCTGGAAGATTCATGTTTAAGGATTTCTTGCTCCATGGTTTGACTCTTGGTTTCTGGTGACTGCATACTCCTTTGGATTTTGTTAGAGAAGAGTGGACTTCGTTTTTGGACTTTGCTGAACCTTACCTTAGACTAATTTGCTTCTGCTTGTATTCTTCCCTAATTGGATTTACCTATTCCTTTTAGAGTGTTTTTTTTTTACTTTCCTGCTTTGACTTATCTTCAATAAAAGGATTTTTTTTCCCTACTCAAGGTGTGGTGTTTTAAAATCAGAGAGCTATTCCTGTCCTAGAGTGCAACATATATATATCTATATAAATAAAAATATAATGTTCTAGGTTTTTCCGGGCTATATGGCCATATAGCCCGGAAAAACCTACAACAACCCAGTGATTCCGGCCATGAAAGCCTTTGACAATACAATGTAATGTTCGTTTGTGGTATTACAGAACTCAAAAACCACTGGACGAATTGACACCAAATTTGGACACAAGACACCTAACAACCCAATGTATGTCCTTCACTCAAAAAAAATGATTTTGTCATTTGGGAGTTGTAGTTGATGGGATTTATAGTTCACCTACAATCAAAGAGCATTCTGAACTCCACCAATGATGGAATTGAACAAACTGGCATACAGGACTCCCATGACCAACAGAAAACACTAGATGGGTTTGGTGGACATTGATATTGAGTTTGGGAGTTGTAGTTCATCTAGACACAGAGAGTACTGTGGACTCAAACAATGATAGATCTGGACCAAACTTGGCATGAATACGCACACAGGTGGATTTTGGGGAAAATAGACCTTGACATTTGGGAGTTGTAGTTGCTGGGATTTATAGTTCACCTATAATCAAAGACCATTCTGAACCCTACCAATGGTAGAATTGGGCCAAACTTCCCACACAGAACTCCCATGACCAACAGGAAATACTAACTTTCTGATGGTCTTTGGTGATCCTTCTGACACCCCCTCGCGACTCCCCTCCCCAGGGTTCCTGACCCTCAGGTTGAGAAATGCTGCATTAAGGCCATCCAGTCCAAATCCCTTCACTAGGGCAGGAAAACCTAATCAGAACCATCCAGCCATAGATATAGTTAGTAGGCCTGGGTAACAACGGAAAAATTTGTTTCTAAAATCGATTCGTTTTTTGGGGGGTTTTGCGTTTCGATATTTAAAAGAATTCCGAAATTTTTCTTTTAAAAAGTTCGATATTTACGAAATTTCGTAAATGTTAAAAAAATTACGAAACATTAACGAAACAAATACGAAACAATAAAGAATCGATTCGTTAATGGCGGACGCGACCGCGCAATACGCTAAAAAACCTCCAAATGGGACAGGGGGAACTTCTGAAGCTTCCCTCTCCCTCTGTTGTTGACTGTTGGTGTGATATTATAATTTTTTTTCACTAATTAAACAAAAGAAAACAACTATAAAACTTGCCCCAGACATGCGGAAATAATAACGAAACGACCTCAAACCAATAACGAAACGAATACATAACGAATCCGAAGCATTTACGAAACGAATTCAAAAATTCGTTTCGTTTTTAAGTTGCTCCAGAATGGTTCGTTATCGCTTCGTTATAAAAAGAAAAATAACGAATTTTTAACGAATTACGAATTAACGAAACGAAACCGCCCAGCCCTAATAGTTAGATATATATGATTCACACACACACATATACAGTATATGTATGTGACAGATATAGTATCATAGATTTGAAAGGGAACCTTAAAGCAGGACAATAATATATTGCATTTTCCAGAGTTGGCAAACCAGACAATCTCTACATCAAAGAAACACAAGCAGAAAGACATTGGACATGTTAGAAACCAACACTTTATTTTCCAGATCACCAGACTGGGCCACAGCAATGCGTGGCAGGGGATGGCTAGTATATATATATATATATATATATATAGAGAGAGAGAGAGAGAGAGAGAGAGAGAGGTGGGGGGAGGGAGAGAGTCCCTACATCACAGGTTTTCACTTATCACAGGTGGTCCTGGAACGTAACCCCCGCGATAAGTGAGGGAACACTATATCCCAGTTTTCATCTATGAAATGTTGAAGGGAGTGGAAGTGGGTGCCTTTTGCACCCTATGGCTGTCTAATCCCATTCCTGCTTCCGTTCACTTTTGACACATCTGCATAGGCTGCTGCACTTGAAGCGTATTGTGCTCACACGCAACATGCTTCGTAAGTAAACAGAAGACAACTGGTCCTCACTCGAATGTGAAATTCAACCCTTGGTTTCCTTTGCAATATCACCTTTTTACTATAATTGCATTTCTTTCTGTGCCAATATGAACATTTTCTCTCTAAAGTAAAAGGGTGCCATTAAATATGTATCTGCTAGAGTTTTCTTCCTAGAAGGTTCCAATTTTTAAATTACATTAAAAAAAACCCCATCTCGGAAAATGTAATGAAAGTGGTTAGGATAATAGAAGATTTTTAGAAGCCGTTCATTATAACATGTCACGTATGAGACACTGTTTTCAGGTACTTTGATTAAGAGCAGGGAAGCCGGAGTAATTTCAATACAAACAACAATTTTATTCTGAATGGTTCATGACTAACAATAATTATTCCTTCCATGATGAAAGATCAGGAGCCTTAAGTTTGACAAGAGTAATATTTAAGACACAGTAGGAGGAAAATGTGTGTGGATGAGGAATAATCCAAAAGCCAGTGAATGCTTAGTACTGTATCATACACACAACTGAGAGCGAGGATGGCTAGACCTGGATGTCAAAGCAGTGTGCGATTTGCAATGAATTACTTCATTAACTAGTTGTTGATTTTTCAGTAGCAAGCTGGAATGCTGTACCTTTCTTTAAAAATCCATAACAGCAAGGGATTATAATTCATTACTTTCAGCTACTTCTTACCTTGGTGTGTTCTGACACAGTGTGAGCAATGGGAAGGAGTCAATTGATCCTTCTCTATGGGCCACGAACAAGAAGTGGAGGAGGGAAAGAAAGAGGTGGAAGAAACGCGTTGAAAAAATATATAGCCTGAATACAGTCTAAGGAAGGAGTGCCAAACTCATTTTCAGGGAGGGCCACATCAGCCTTATATCTAACTAGCCGTCCCCTGCCACGCATTGCTGTGGCCCAATGGGGGTTCTGTGTGGGAGGTTTGGCCCAATTCTATCGTTGGTGGGGTTCAGAATGCTCTTTGATTGTAGGTGAACTATAATTCCCAGCAACTACAACTCCCAAATGTCAAGATTCTATTTTCCCCAAACTCCACCAGTGTTCACATTTGGGCATATTGAGTATTTGTGCCAAGTTTGGTCAAGATCCATTATTGTTTGAGTCCACAGTGATCTCTGGATGTAGGTGAACTACAACTCCAAAACCAAAGGACACTGCCCACCAAACCCTTCCAGTATTTTGTGTTTGTCATGGGAAAACTGTGTGCTAAGTTTGGTTCAATTCCATCATTGATGGGGTTCAG
Source organism: Anolis sagrei ordinatus (assembly GCF_025583915.1). Classification (NCBI taxonomy): domain Eukaryota; kingdom Metazoa; phylum Chordata; class Lepidosauria; order Squamata; family Anolidae; genus Anolis; species Anolis sagrei. The sequence continues at coordinate 39,475,027 of NW_026847993.1, forward strand.
AATACTTTTGATTGTAGGTGAACTATAAATCCCAGCAATTACAACTACCAAATGACAAAAGCAACTTATTTTGAGTGAAGGGCATACATTGGGTTGTTAGGTGTCTTGTGTCCAAATTTGGTGTCAATTCGCCCAGTGGTTTTTGAGTTCTGTTAATCCTACAAATGAACATTACATTTTTATTTATATAGATGATGAGAAACACAGCAGTTGTAGTCCAGCTATAGAAGGCCAAGCACAATTCAAAGTGCTGGTCTTGACCTATAAAACCCTATGTTGGAGTTTAGCCTGTGATTGTGTTTCAAGATCAAGGTGCTTTGGTTATGGGGAATGATGTCAATGAGGGTCAAGATGGCAATAGTTTGGTCAATGATATTGATGCAGAGAATGACAGAGAGACACCTGTTCAAAGTGTAGTTTCTCATGAGAATGTTCCTACAGGGTATAGGGATGAGAGTTTACTCTCTGAATTGCTCCCAGAGAGTTCCCCGGATTTGAGGCTTGAAAACAACTTGACACCTGCAGGAACTAATGAGCATATAGACAGCCTACTAGCTATACCCGCCACGTGTTGCTGTGGCCAACCTTCTCTCCCTCTTTCTCTCCTTCAGTCTTTCTCTCTTTCCATCCCTTTTTTTCTTTCATTCTCTCCTTCCTTCCTTCTCTTCCTCTTCCCTTTCTTCCCCCCTTTTCTTTCCCTTCCGCTTTCTCCTCTTCCTTCCTTTTCTACCTATTCTTGGACTACAACTCCCAACAGTCCTCCTGATCCATCCATCTATCTACCTACCTATCTAACTCTATCTGGAGGATTGCTGGGAGTTGCAGTCCAGGAACAAGAAATTGGAAATGTGCAGGGATGGGGATGCTCTCAAAGGAATCAAAGGATAAGAAAGCTTGCATTTTGGAAGCAGTGTATTTGGGTCATTCTCTTCTTCTAAAGGGCCTGGTCTAGGGGATGCTGGGAGCTGTAGTCTGGAAGATAGTGTGGATATGCTATTGCGTGTTTTGTTTGTCGGGGGAGTCATTTTTGCGTATGCGCTGTAGCGTCTTTTTGCTTTTTCTTGGATTTCTAAGTCCCTTCTGTTATGTTTTTCTGTGTTTTTATGAGTGATGGCCTCTCATTGGCCTGATAGGTGTATTGTGTCCAAATTTGGTGTCAATTCATCCAGTGGTTTTTGAGTTATGTTGATCCCACAAACAAACATTACATTTTTATTTATTTAGATTGTATGGATATACTAGCCGTTCCCTGCCACACATTGCTGTGGCCCAGTATGTTGATCTGGAAAATAAAGTAATGAGAAAGTGGTTGCTAATATATGTAATGTCTTTATGCTTGTGAGTAAACAGCATTTCTTGTTGTTTCTTTGTCAGTGCTGATGTGGAGAGTGTCTGGTTTGCCTACTCTGGAACATGCAACATATAACTGTCCTTCTTTAAGGGTCCCTTTCAAATCTATGATACTATATCTCTCTGTGTGTGAATCATATCTATCTATCTATCTATCTATCTATCTATCTATCTATCTGTATGTATGTATGTATGAATCTATGGCTGGATGGCTCTTTTTCAGGAGGACTTTGATTACGTTTTCTTGCCCTGATGAAGGGAGTTGGATTGAATGGCCTTAAGTATTTTCTATTGGTCATGGGGGTTCTGTGTGGGAAGTTTTCCCCGATTCTGTCATTCGTGGGGTTCAGAATGCTCTTTGATTGTAGGTGAACTGTGGATCCCAGTGACTACAACTCCAAAACTTCAAGGTCTATTTTCCCCAAACTCCATCTGTGTTCATATTTGGACATATTGAGTGCTTGTTACAAGTTTGGTCCAGATCCATCATTGTTTGAGTCCACAGTGCTCTCTGGGTGTAGGTGAACTACAACTCCAAAACTCAAGGTCAATGCCCACCAAACCCATCCAGTATTTTCTGTTGGTCATGGGAGTTCTGTGTGCCAAGTTTGGTTCAATTCCATCGTTGATAGGGTTCAGAATGCTCTTTGATTATAGGTGAACGATAAATCCCAGCAACTACAACTCCCAAATGACAAAATCACAATTTTTTGAGTGACGGTCACTCATTGTGTTGTGAGACGTTTTGTTGCCAAATTTGGTGTGATTTCGTTTGTTGGTTCTTTTGTTTTTAAGGTACTCATTATGCACAGAACATTTTATATATATATATATATATATATATATATATATATATATATATATATATGTCTTGTAAGCCGCTCTGAGTCCCCTCTGGGGTGAGAAGGGCAGCATATAAATGCCATTAATTAATTAATTAATTAATACTACTATTACTACTGATGTGTTAGCAATGAAAAAACAGTTACTGCAGTAACAGTAAGACTTAGGTGACTAGAATAACTAGTTCACTTTAAAAAGTAAAATAGGAAGCTTTATGTCAGATGCTGCCTTAAAAAATGGATGTATTCTCCCAAAACTCAGAAAGGCAATCTTCAGGTCAGTTGCACTTTAGTCAAATCCTCAATCTGTCCCAATCTGTTGAATGTGATTTGGGATTCCTCTGCATAGCATGGCTACCCCTCCCCAACTCGAAGAGGAAGCTTTTGGATTGCAGCTAAACCATTTGGGTGTCTCACCTTTTGTCATAATACTTCCAATGACAGAGTAACAAGGAACAGATGGTTATACTTACAGGAACCCTCTGTACAGCAGATGGTCTGAACATCTGATATAACTAATGGCCGTGCTGTTAAAGATGGGTTTTTATTAAAGTGGACCGTCACAGGTTTGACCTTAGCCAAATGACTATGCCTATACATGCTACCGAAATCTATATGCAAGTAGGAAAGACATACGAAGCCCCCCTCCATCAAATAGATGTTTCCCTGTCAGGTGCAGCCTTTTCCATCCCGTAGTGGTTCATCACTCATCGTTAATCTAGGCATTCCACAAACTGAGATGGTCGAACTATGAGAAAGTGGAATCCATTCTTTTGCTACTAATTGGAGGTGGCAGGAAATTGCACAGATGTATGTACACGAGTAGAAAATTATCGAAATAGAGAGTAAACTATAGTTAAAGTCTACTCTACAGTGTGATTAAAAATTCAGGAAAAATAGTTAAAACAGCATTGTGATCCATCAAAACATTGGCCATCTTTGAAGCATCAGAAGTCCACCATTCTCTTTTAACTGGGACAATTACTCTCAAACTCAGGCTCCATGCTACACTGCCATATAAAATCCAGATTATCTGCTTGGAGTGCATTATATGGCAGTGTGGATTCATATATCCCTGTATTTTCTGTTCATCACAAGGGTTCTGTGTGGAAGGTTTGGCCTAATTCTATCGTTGGTGTGGTTCAGAATCCTCTTTGATTGTAGGTGAACTATAAATTCCAACAACTACAACTTCCAAATGTCAAGGTCTGTGATGGCGCGAGTGGTGCCACCTATATGTAGAACTGTTAGTTGCAGGATTTGAGCTGTTGTATCATGCCTGATTTTGCCTTTTTAGCCTGTAAATGTATAGTTGGATTGATTGGTTATTTATAGCTGTCAATCAATGTTGTTTGCACCAGTTGAATTGCTCCTCCTGCTCAATTGTTTGACCCCACCTCTTCCTAGAGAGCAGGACAGTGTTTCCTTTTCCATTCCACCATCAAACTTTCTATCAGATGGACATGAGAGAGAGACTTGGCTCTGAAGCCCTTGATTAAGTTACCTCTCAGCACCAATTCTGAGGTTTTTACCCTTGAGACTTATGCTTCATGTTCAGATCAACCTGGACGACGTTGAGAAGTCTCAAGCGCCTTCAAACCAGTTCTTTGGCACCAAAGGAAGGCTTTGTGCCTTCAAAATATAGGCCATTGGAATTGGGGTTGTGATTATTCCGATATTCACAGCCATTGAGAAAGAGGGACCTGGAAAAGCTTCTCAGGTGCAAAACTCCTTGGACCCAAGACAACCAGAAACTGTAATGTATATTTTCCTTTACTCCTTTGAAACTTCCAGCTTATTGCCTTAAAGGGATAACTCTTTGTGAACAATTAAACCTATTTTGAGTTATCTACAGTGTTTTGGTCCTTGGGAGTTCCAGTTTTCCTAAAGGAGGGCAAGAAGCTATCCCCTGGGGAAAGATGTCACGTCCATGCCTCTTTCACTAAGAGTTATAGCCCTCAGGCGTGACAGCATAAGTTCTGTTTCCCCCCCCCCCCCAAACTCCACCAGTGTTCACATTTGGGCATACTGATTATCCATGCCATGTTTGGTCCAAATTTGGATGAAATGACACCAAATTTGACCACAAGACACCTACTAACCCAAGGAGTGACCATCACTCAAAGAATCACACCCTAAAACAGTGAAAATAACTTTAAAATCCAAAAAAGGTAAAAAATGACCCTGCACATGCGCGCAAATGCATTCCATGGCTGCGCCCCGGTGAGGGGGGGGAGCCTCATCCACCACCAGGGATGGAAAGAAAGAAGGAGGGAAGGAAGAAGAGAAGGAAAGAAGTAGAGAAAGAGGGAAAGAGAGGAGGAAGGATAGAAGAAAGGAAGGAGAGAAAAAAAAGGGAAAAAAAAGGGAAAAAAGAGGCAGAGAAGGAAGAATGGAAAGAAAGAGGGAAAGAAGGAAAGAGAGGAGGAAGGATGGAAGCAAATAGCGAAGGAAGGAGGAAAAAAGAGGTAGAGAAGGAAGAAAGGAGAGAAAGAGGAAGAAGGAAAGAGAGGAGGAAGGAAGGAAGGAAGGAGGGGAAGGAAAGAGTGAGCAAAGAAAGGAGAGGAAAAAAGAGAAAGAGGGAGAGAAGGAAAGAGAGGAGGAAGGATGGAAGCAAAGAGCAAAGGAAGGAAGGAAAGAGGTAGAGAAGGAAGGAAGGGAAGAAAGGGAAGGAAAAGAAAAAGGGAGGGAGGGAGGGAGGGAGGAAAGAGGTAGAGAAGGAAGGAAAGAGGTAGAGAAGGAAGAAAGGAGAGAAAGAAAAATGAGAAAGGAAGGAAGGAAAGAAGTAGAGAAGGAAGGGGAGAAGGAAACACAAAAAGGGAAGGAAGGAAAGAGGGAAGGAAGGAAGGAGAGAAAGAAAGAAGGTGAGAAAGAGGGAAGAAAGGTTGGCCACAGCAACACGTGGTGGGTACAGCTAGTAACTTATAGTTCAAAAGCCTCCGTAGATGAAGCGTTCACTGAGCCCATGGATTTTGACGTGGTTGCATCCCTGCCTGCTTTTCAGCCATGTCAGGTATTGCTGAAGGTCTCATCCTCTCCTTACCCTCATTGGTTAGAGAGGAAAAGAGCAAAGACACAACAAAGGCAACTGTAATTGTAGCACTTCTCCTCTTTATCCGGTTGTGGTGGTGGTTTTTCTTCTTCCCCAACATGAGAACAGTAGTAAATAACATTGAAGCAATAGACTAAGCAATGTAGACCTTTAAAATTCAGGGAAGGGGAAAATATTCTGCACATATCTAGTTCAGTAAATTGCAGGGAGGAAACCGCAGACTACCAGTGTGGGTACTGCCAGCGACCACTTAATATCTTCTTTAAAGAACAAAATGAATTATTCATTGCCACATAAAATAAAACAACCCAAGTGTTATTCATAGCACTTAAATACTTAGCTCCCATAATCTTTTGATGTTCATGCTTCTTTTACTTATTAGTAAGGATGCGGGTAAATGTTACCGGAGATCTGTGGAGAAGTTAATTATTATGGGAAGTATTTGCCATCAGTCAAGTGAAGGAAAAAGGGAATACACAAATGCTTTGTGACTACCTTTACTAACGGGTGTTTCTAATGATCCAACTTTGGACCATAGAATCATAGAGCTTTAAGGTCTTGTAGGCCATTTTACCCAATCCCTTCTTCGGTGCTAGCATCTCTAATACATCTCTCCTTTGCCCATGTTGGAAGATCCCCAACATAGAAGAGCCTGTCACTTTATATAGTTGTTTCCATTATCAAAATGTTCCTCCTAATAGTCAATCAGCAGCTTTTCTGATGCAGTGTTTCTCAACCTGGAGGTCGGGACCACTGGGGGGGGGGGGGTCATTTATTTTTTTATTTGTCATGTCAGATCAACCAGTCCATTATATTACATTTCTAACAGAACAAAGCAAACAAACAGATAGAATACAGCATTTGTGAGTTTGGTAGTTGGTTAAATGTCCTTTGACCAGTATCTGGCCACTTGGAGTGCTTCTGGTGTTGTTGCAAGAAGGTCCTCCATTGTGCATGTGGCAGGGCTCAGGTTGCATTGCAGCAGGTGGTCAGTGGTTTGCTCTTCTCCACACTCACATGTCGAGGATTCCACTTTGTAGCCCCATTTCTGAAGGTTGGCTCTGCATCTCGTGGTGCCAGAGCGCAGTCTGTTCAGTGCCTTCCAAGTCGCCCAGTCTTCTGTGTGCCCAGGGGGGAGTCTCTCATTGGGTATCAGCCATTGGTTGAGGTTCTGGGTTTGAGCCTGCCACTTTTGGACTCTCGCTTGCTGAGGTGTTCCAGTGAGTGTCTCTGTAGATCTAAAAAAACTATTTCTAAGTTTAGAAATAGGGTCATGAGGGGGTGTCAGAGGAGTTGCCAATGGCCATCAGAAAACACAGTATTTTCGATTGGTCATGAGGGTTCTGTGTAGGAAGCTTGGCCCAATTCTATCATTGGTGGAGATCAGAATGCTCTTGGATTGTAGGTGAACTATAAATCCCAGCAACTACAACTCCCAAATATCAAGCTCTATTTTATCCAAAACTCCACCAGTGTTCACATTTGAGCATACAGAGTATCCGTGCCAAGTCTGGTCCAGACCCATAATTGTATAGGTGAACTACAACTCAATGTCAATGTCCACCAAAACCTTCCTGTATTTTCTGTTGTTCATAGGAGTTCTGTGTGCCAAGTTTGGCTCAATTCCGTCATTGGTGGAGTTCAAAATGCTCTTTGTAGGTTAATTATAAATCCCAGCAGCTTTTATTTATTTCGTATCAAAAGCATTGCATAAATTAGTATACAACTGACAAAAATAGAAGGAGCGCAGGCTGCTAAATATCCTTTGACCAAAAACGGGCAACAGCAATGGCATTGTCTGTAGCCTCCAACAACTCTTCCTGTGTACATAAGGCAGAGCACAGTTAACAAGCATACAAGGCTATGCTCACCTGCTTTGCATGGGCAGACCTATGCCCATCAAGGGGGAGGGGGAAATGCCAGCTAGTTTGTAGAGTTTATCAACAGGTGTAGTTTTAAGACATCCTGTGATTATTCTGCATGTTTCATTCAATGCTATGTTCACCTGCTTTGCATGGGCAGACTTGTGCCAAACAGGGCAGGCATGCTTGGCAGTTGAATATGGCAGGGCCGGGGCCGATGTTCTTACTAATTTTGGGTCTGCACCCCATATGCTGCCAGTAAGTTTCCGTAGGATGTTATTGCGCGCAGCTACTTTGTGCTTGGTGTTCAATCAGTGTTTCCTATATGCTATATAACAATTGAGTGAGGGAAGGAAGAAGGAAGTTACAACCTGGAGTAGAAAGTGTGGACTTAAATCCAAGAAGGGTAATGCTCTCTCTTCATAGAATCATAGAATCAAAGAATTGGAAGAGACCTCATGGGCCATCCAGTCCAACCCCCTGCCAAGAAGCAGGAATATTGCATTCAAATCACCCCTGACAGATGGCCATCCAGCCCCTGTTACCCGGGACCTCTTCCCTTCACTCCAGTTGCTGTCAAGCCCCAAGAAGGGTATCTGGGAGTTAATTTGGATGACGAAGAAGCTGTGAATTTCAGCTTGGAGCAGGAAGGAATGGGACTGCATTCAACAAAGGACTGCGTCCTCTCTTTCCTTCCCCTCAGAGTCCAGAACAGCCACATTTCATCATTTGAATTGCATCCTCCCTGCTGACCCCATTAAGAAGTGGAGATGGGAGAGTTTTAGATGTAGCAGAAAGGTCTAAAGATAGCTTCCTGTGCTCTGTCCAAAAAGAGATATAAACATATATAAATCACATTTATGTATGTCTAGGTCAGTCACAGCATGACAGTAGAAGGAAGCTTAATCCTTCCCCCCAGGACTGTATTATATGCTCTTCCCAAGTTGGGTGGCTTTTCAGAAAAAGAAAAAAGGTCCCATCTATATAAATAAAAATGCAATGTTCATTTGTGGGGTTAACATAACTCAAAACCCACTGGATGAATTGTCACCGAATTTGGCCACAAGATACCTACTAACCCAAGGAGTGACCATCACTCAAAAATTAGATTTTGTCATTTGGGAGTTGTAGTTGCTGGGATTTATATTTCACCTACAATCAAAGACCATCCTGAACTCTGTCAATGATGGAATTGTGCCAAACTTGGCACACAGAACTCCCATGGCCAACAGAAAACACTAGAAGGGTTTGGTGAGCATTGACTTTGAGTTTGGGAGTTGTAGTTCAATTACATCCAAAGAGCACTGTGGACACAAACAATGATGAATCTGGACCAAACTTGGCACGAATATTCCACATGCCCAAATATGAACACAGATGGAGTGTGTGTGTGTGTGTGTGTGTGTGTGTGTATGTGTAGGGGGGGGGGATAGACTTTGACATTTGGGAGTTGTAGTAATTGGGATTAATAGTTCAGATACAATCAAAGAGCATTCTGAACCCCACAAATGACAGAATTGGGGCCAACTTCCCACACAGAACCCCCATAACCAACAGAAAATACTTAAGGCCACCCAGTCTAACTCTCTTCACCAGGGCAAGAAAATGTAAATAAAGCCCTCCTTACAAAGAGCCATCCAGACATACATACATACATACATACATATATATGATACACACACAGAAATATAGTATCATAGATTTGAAAGGGACCCCTAAAGAAGGACAATTATATGTTGCATGTTCTAGAGTAGGCAAACCTCCACATCAACACTGACAAAGAAGCGAGAAATACTGTTTACCCACAAGCATAAAAAATACATATATTAGAAACCAAGACTTTCTCATTACTTTATTTTCCAGATCACCAGACTGGGCCACAGCAACGCCTGGCAGGGGACGGCTAGTAGGAAATATGACAGTACTTTGCCTTCCCGTATGTGTGTGTTCGGGTACTGGTGTGACCAAAATCATGCAATGGAAGATTATGTGTTGCCTGACCCCAGATGTCTAGATGCTTGACCAATTTATCCAGCTTCCTTCCAACTCATTCTGACCGCAGATTTGGCCGACAAGATTAATTTTCTCCCACGGCAAAAACTATCCTGCCGACAGAAATTTAGCTTAAGTTCACGAGCGTCCTGTGAACAAAATGAATTGCATCAACTATATAAAATGCCTTTCCATCCAATGCGTATAGACGTTCTGTCAACAAGATGAATGTGCTCACCGGCAGAAGTATCTGTGTGGATGAAATGCATAATAACGTAATTACTTTGCAGACGAAATGCTAACTTGGTTTAATCATTTTCTTCACGGCATAATGTTCGGTGATTTAGTGAGTCAAATGAACAAATTGTTTTATGGTCATCATGCAGATTCAACCCCCCTTGCCTCCGACTTGCCAACTCTCTTCCTCCTTTCTCTTTGTGGAATGGGAATTGATGGGCAAATGATTTTTCAATTAAAATGTCTTTGCACAGACAAAATGGCCATGTTACTAACGCTTCCCAATAACAGCGTGCCCGGGCGAGAGCCTAAAGGGCTGTCAGATACATTAAGTTGAATCCTCCGCTGAAAGAACTCCGGTATTAAAATTGTGATTTGTTTTAGTCAAATTTGTAGCTTCTCTTTCCGAGCCGACAATGGCTTTCTGCAGCCCCATTGACCTAATAATCAAAATTAGAATCCACAATAAAATGATTGCCGGCACTATTTAGCGTCGTCTTGATCCTTAATTGATGAGCACTTATTATTCATTAATAACTACTTGCACTTGAATAATTATTTTCCAACTATCTGTACCCCATTATCTTTATTAAAGTAATTACAAAGCTCGTGAAGGGCAGCATAAATCACTGCAATGTAGTTGTCTTTAATTGTGTGATAACAATCAAGACACTCGTGATATACCACTTGGCCTAACCATACCAAATCCTGTTCAACAGGCAATAGGACAGGAGTGATTAAAACTGTGTATATACACCTTGGTGCTGTGTGTATGTCTCAGGAATAGGAAATGCAATGTTTGGGATTCATGGTCTCCATTACAAATGTTAAAGCTAGTGTTACACATTCATAACCTATTTATATCCACAATCGTTATGTGTTCAGTAGTGAGGGACTGCGTAGGGATCATAAAAGTCTTCCATTTCTAATCTATCAGGCAGCAGCTGCCGTGAGCGTTCCAGGTCTCTTCTCAATTCGGTGGAATCCTGGCCCTTGTAGTTTGGTGAGGCATGAGCATTCTTTGGCCGAGAAGGCTAAAGACCTTGTAAACCTACATCTCCCAGGATTCTCTAACATTGAGCCGGGATCATAAAAGTCTTCCATTTCTAATGTATCAGGCAGCAGGTGCTGTGAGCGTTCCAGGTCTCTTCTCAATTCTATGGAATCCTGGGCCTTGTAGTTTGGCGAGACATGAGCATTCTTTGGTAGAGAAGGCTAAAGACCTTCTCATAGAAGCCTTGCTTGAAATATTCATGCTTAAAGATTTCTTGTTTCCTGTTTGATTTCCCTCTCTTGTGATTACCTGCTCAGGCCTTGGATCACCGTTTCCTGGTTCTTTGGATTTTGTTAGAGACTCTGGACTTTGTTTTTGAACTTTGCTGAGCCATACCTCGGACTAATTTGTTCCTGCTTATCTTCTAACCTAATTGGATTCATCTATTCCCTTAAAGTGTTTTTCCACTTTGCTGTTTTTACTTATCTTCAATAAAAAGGATTGGTTTTCCTACTCAACGTGTGGTGTTGTAAAGTCAGAGGGATATTCCTGTTCTGGAGTTCGTTCAGTCACTTCTGACTCTTCGTGGCCTCATGGACTAGCCCACGCCAGAGCTCCCTGTCGGCCATCACCACCTTCAGCTCCTTCAAGGTCAAGCCAGTCACTTCAAGGATACCATCCATCCATCTTGCCCTTGGTTGGCCCCTCTTCCTTTTTCCTTCTATTTTCCCCAGCATCATTGTCTTCTCTAAGCTTTCCTGTCTTCTCATGATGTGGCCAAAGTACTTCATCTTTGCCTCTACTATCCTTCCCTCCAATGAGCAGTTGGACTTTCTTTCCTGAAGTATGGACTGGTTGGATCTTCTCACGGTCCAAGGCACTCTCAGAACTTTCCTCCAACACCACAGTTCAAAAGCATCTCTCTTCCTTCGCTCAGCCTTCCCTAAGGTCCAGCTCTCACATCCATAGGTGACTACAGGGAATACCATTGCTTTGACTATGTGGATCTTTGTTGCCAGTGTGATGTTACTCTTCACTATTTTATCAAGATGGGTCCTTGCTCTCCTCCCAAGAAGTGAGTGTCTTCTGATTTCCTGGCCACAGTCTGTATCTGCAGTCATCTTTGCACCTAGAAATACAAAGTTTGTCACTGCCTCCATTGGTTTCTCCCTCTATTTTCCAGTTGTCAGTCATTCTTGTTGCCATAATCTTGGTTTTTTTTGATGTTTAGCTGCAACCCAGCTTTTGCGCTTTCTTCTTTCACCTTGATTAGAAGGCTCCTCAGCTCCTCCTCGCTTTTGGCCATCAAAGTGGTGTCATCTGCATATCTAAGGTTGTTAATGTTTCTACCAGCAATTTTTACCCCAGCCTTGCATTCGTCAAGCCCTGCACATCGCATGATGTGTTCTGCATACAAGTTGAATAGGTTGGGTGAGAGTATACAACCCTGCCGTACGCCTTTCCCAATCTTGAACCAGTCTGTTGTTCCATGGTCAGTTCTTACTGTTGCTACTTGGTCATTATACAGATTCCTCAGGAGAGAGACAAGGTGATTTGGTATCCCCATACTACCAATAACTTGCCACAATTTAGTATGATCCACACAGTCAAAGGCTTTAGAATAGTCAATAAAACAGAAATAGATATTTTTCTGAAACTCCCTGCCTTTCTCCATTATCCAGCTTCCTGAAGTATGGACTGGTTGCATCTAAACCCAGCTTGTACATCTGGCAACTCTCTCCATGTATTGCTGGAGTCTTCCTTGCAGGATCTTGCTGCTTTTACTTATATTCAATAAAAGGATAGTTTTCCCCTACTCAACATGTGGTGCTTTAAAGTCAGAGGGTTATTCCTGTTCTGGAGTGCAACAGATCTTTCAACTGGAGAACAGCACTGGATAACCTAGAGAAAGCCATAAACACTTTGGAGGGGAATACTTTGTGGAGCACGGGTAAGTGAAACAGTGGATATTGAGTCAATGGATAAGGGATATCATTTTTGTATTTGTTAATCCAGTTTTTTTTGTTGTGTCAAGAGTGACTTGAGAAACTGTAGAAGTCGCTTCTGGTGTGAGAGAATTGGCCGTCTGCAAGGACGTTGCCCAGGGGATGCCTGGATGATTTGATGTTTTTATCATCCTTGTGGAGGCTTCTCTCATGTCCCTGCATGAGGAGCTGGAGCTGACAGAGGGAGCTCATCTGCCTCTCCCCGGATTAGAACCTGCGACCTGTCGGACTCAGGGGTTTAACTCACTGCGCCACCGGTAATCCAGTGTGATTACTTAAATCTTCTTCCCTCCTCTCTCCTCTTCTCCTCCATGGTATAATCTCAAGAGCACTGTGTTGGACTGGATGGCCCTTGTGTTTTCTTCCAGTTCCGTGATTCTCTGCAATCCATCTACATTAGTTGGCCAGCCCTGAGCATCTGATCTAAATTGCATATTGGGGAAAAAGCAGGGAGGTGCAGAGGAAGAACTGTGGGATCGAAAGGGAGGGAGCTATAACATCAGGAGCCAGAAGAACCTCATGAGGGAGGTGAAGCGAGATGTAAATTGCCGCTGCTTTGCTGCACACAAACATGGGGAAGTCTGTCAACAGTATGTTGAGTGCAATTTATTTACAGATACTTGGGGAGGAAATGGTCCTCCTGGGGGTCTCCTCGGAGGTGTAGTTACCAGGCTGCCTCCATTCCTGCCCATCAATCTCTGTGCTCTATCATAGATCCAGAAATCAAATGCTTTTAGTACATCATGTGGTTCTGTGAAATCGCCTGCAGGAGCATCCTCGAGGAATCCAAATCCCCAACATGGATTATACACATTTGCGCACTGTAAACAGTTGCTTCATCTAGAGCAGGTTCTGAATTTTAAAAAGGTCTTGCAGCCAGCATTAATTGAGAGCCCAGGCAGACAAGATGGCTAAAATGGGAAAAACAAGGGCACATATCTTTATAATTACAAAACTGAGCCTGCAAATCAAGGGAGGAGAAAGAACATTATGCAGACATAACGATGCAAACACATTCAAGCGATAGACCATTTTACTAGTTTTACTTTCTCCAAAATTGAGCTGAGAGCCAGTATAGGGTCATGGTAAAGGTGTTGGACTAAGGCACTGGGAGATGGTGGATGAAATCCCAATTCCACCATGGAAACCCATTGGGTGACCTTGGCCAAGTCACATGCTCTCGTTCTCAGAGAAGGCAAGGGCAATCTCTCTCTGCACATTTCCTGCAGAAATTAGAAAATCTGACATGTTCCTATGCTGGAGGTGAAAACCTTCCTAGATAAGATGTAATCCAACACTTTTTTGTTGTAGGTTTTTTGGACCACCTCTGAGGATGCTTGCCATAGATGCAGGCAAAACATCAGGAGAGAATGCTTCTACACATGGCCATATAGCCCGAAAAACCTACAACAACCCAGTATTTCCAGCCATGAAAATCTTCGACAAAACAACACTTTTTTTCTTGGTACCTTAGTTTTTAGATCAATTCCTGGGGTTATTTCGGGGCACTGATTCAAAACATTGATTTGATAGCCACCATTTATTATTATTTGTTTATTTACGACATGTATATGCCACCCTTCTCACCCCGAAGGGGACTTAGAGCAGCTTACAAGATACATATACATGTTGTTCATTCGTTCAGTCGTTTCCGACTTTTCATGACCTCATGGACTAGCCCATGCCAGAGCCCCCTGCCACCCCCATCACCAGCTCCTTCAAGGTCAAGCCAGTCACTTCAAGGATGCCATCCATCCATCTTGCCCTTGGTCGGCCCCTCTTCCTTTTTCCTTCCATTTTCCCCAGCATCATTGTCTTCTCTAAGCTTTCCTTTCTTCTCATGATGTGGCCAAAGTACTTCATCTTTGCCTCTACTATCCTTCCCTCCAATGAGAAGTCAGGCTTTATTTCCTGAAGTATGGACTGGTTGGATCTTCTCGCAGTCCAAGGCACTCTCAGAACTTTCCTCCATCAACATACATACATACATACATACATAACAGAACAAACATATATACATACAATACATTATATGATTAGCATAATATAATATCAGTATTATATATTACTATATTGTACTATACCATTATATTGTAACATTATTAGTAATATTACATGTCATATAAAATATATAATTATAATATCATATTATTAGAAGTAGTATTATATAGTATTACACTATAATATAAATATTATATGCATATACAATATATTATATTATATTATATTATATTATATTATATTATATTATATTTATATTATATTATTATTAGACAGCAGGAGACAAGATGGAACTGTCCCTTGGGCCCCTCTCTCTTCACTCTGGCCACGAGCGGCAGTGGTGGAGGGGTCCCAACTGATGACATATGCAGGAGACAAGATGGAACTGTCTCCTGGCCCCCTCTCTCTTCACTCTGGCCCAGAGCAGCAGTTGGTGCTGGGGGAGGGTCCCCAACTGATGACATATGCAGGAGACAAGATGGAACTGTCCCCTGGACCCCTCTCTCTTCACTCTGGCCCAGAGCAGCAGTTGATGCTGGGGAGAGGGGTCCCCAACCGATGACATATGCAGAAGACAAGGTGGAACTGTCCCCTGGACCCCTCTCTCTTCACTCTGGCCCAGAGCAGCAGTTGATGCTGGGGAGAAGGGTCCCCAACTGATGACATATGCAGAAGACAAGGTGGAACTGTCCCCTGGACCCCTCTCTCTTCACTCTGGCCCAGAGGAGCAGTTGGTGTTGGGGAGAGGGGTCCCCAACCGATGACATATGCAGGAGACAAGAAGGAACTGTCCCCTGGACCCCTCTCTCTTCACTCTCTTCACATCCCCCCGGTTTCTTAGATATGGTTATCCTGATTTTCTATGGGTGAAAAGATGAAGAGTGGTTGATTACATGTGATCTGTATCTCAAAAGTAGAGGTAATAGGGGAAAACTGGTGCCATTTTTGGAATCTGCAGGTCAACTGTACCCAGGAGAAGTTCTACCATTTGAGGGACCACAATATGTGTTGGCCAGTGCAATCATTTCTCAAATACTTTCTCAATGTGTCGGACTTAAATTATCATCTCTCTTGTCAAGAATTATGCATTTCTTGGATTGCAATTCCCATAATCAATTGAGAATTCAGGTTGGAGATGGCGGGTTTTCCAATCTATTAGCATGTGGATTCTCTATCTTACCTTAGTCTGAATCCTATTGGTTGGTTCCAAGTTGAGTACATCCATTCAATCTATTGTTGGTGAATCAACTCATAAGCAAATCACATTTATTCAACTGGTGTATTCCAATTGGGGCCATGAATAGGATTTGGGCCTTTATATTCTACATATGAACGCTTATTCAGAATTTGAGAAAGTACCGTTCAGGACAAGTAAGGACAGTTGGGCAGGTTTTCCTCTTTCCTTGCTGTTTTGGCTTTCTTTATGACATACAGATTATAGTTATTAAATTATAGCTGCTCTGCTGCTTTTTAATTAATAATTTTGTTTCCATTTTTTAATTTTCAACTGGAAGGGATTAAACAATGGGATTAGCTCCAGTTCATGATCGTGGGCATAATGCGTTTTAAGCAGGCGTTACCAGGTTGGCACGGGCACTTCCTTTCTGTTATCAAAAGCGGAAAGGCAGCCGCAGGTCTGCAACTCAGAGCTGGCATCTGGATTTTAATCAAGGGGAGAAAGGCAAACATGGCTGCGTTGGTTTTTTGGTGTTTTTTTTTATAGGGAAGACTATTTATAGATTTTCAGGTAAGGGCTGGCTATTTTGTTTTCCCACTAAACTCCCTGTTATAACATTTTGAAAATCTCTTGTGAGCCGCTCTTCCCTTTAGATTGCTGTAACACTATGCAACAAAATTTGAAAAAAAATCTGTTCCTGGTTAGAAAATATTATTTCCTGTTTAATTGTTTGGTACTTACTTTGAAAGGGGACTGTAGTGCAGCTGTCTGAGTT
This sequence comes from Anolis sagrei ordinatus, assembly GCF_025583915.1. Taxonomy (NCBI): domain Eukaryota; kingdom Metazoa; phylum Chordata; class Lepidosauria; order Squamata; family Anolidae; genus Anolis; species Anolis sagrei. The sequence continues at coordinate 39,491,315 of NW_026847993.1, forward strand.
TCAGCTGCATTAGAATCATAGAATCATAGAATCAAAGAGTTGGAAAAGACCTCCTGGGCCATCCAGTCCAACCCCATTCTGCCAAGAAGCAGGAATATTGCATTCAAAACACCCCTGACAGATGGCCATCCAGCCTCTGTTTAAAAGCTTCCAAAGAAGGAGCCTCCACCACACTCCGGGGCAGAGAGTTCCACTGGCTGAACGGCTCTCACAGTCAGGAAGTTCTTCCTCATGTTCAGATGGAATCTCCTCTCTTGTAGTTTGAAGCCATTGTTCCTGTCCTAGTCTCCAGGGAAGCAGAATCTATTAACTCCCTCCTCCCTGTGACTTCCTCTCACATATTTATACATGGCTATCATATCTCCACTCAGCCTTCTCTTCTTCAGGCTAAACATGCCCAGTTCCCTAAGCCGCTCCTCATAGTACTTGTTCTCCAGACCCTGATCATTTTAGTCGCCCTCCTCTGGACACATTCCAGCTTGTCAATATCTCTCTTGAATTGTGGTGCCCAGAATTGGACACAATATTCCAGGTGTGGTCTAACCAAGGCGGAATAGAGCATGGGGAGCATGACTTCCCTAGATCTAGACACTAGGCTCCTCTTGATGCAGGCCAAAATCCCATTGGCTTTTTTTGCCACCACATCACATTGTTGGCTCATGTTTAACTTGTTGTCCACGAGGACTCCAAGATCTTTTTCACACGTCCTACTCTCGAGCCAGGCATTGTCCCCATTCTGTATCTTTGCATTTCGTTCACTTCTGACCAAAAGGTCATGAGTTCGAAGCCAGCGCAGGTAGGAGTGAGCTTCCGACCAATTGTGTAGCTTGTTGTCGACCTTTGCAACCTGAAAGACAGTTGCATCTGTCAAGTAGGAAAATTAGGTACTACCTATTTGTGGGGAGGCTAATTTAACTAATTTACGAGACCATAAAAAAGATTCCAGCAAAGCATGCAGGGAATGTGGAAGTACTTCATCAGTGTCGCAGATGGACGATGAAAGCAACAGCTCCCCTGGTGGCCAGAAAAGTTAAATAGCCTCTGACTGTCTGTGTATATCTGTTGTGTGTCTTTGGCATTGAATGTTTGCCATGTATATGTACATTGTAATCCGCCCTGAGTCCCCTGCGAGGTGAGAAGGGTGGAATATAAATATTGTAAATAAATACTGTAAATAAATACTGTAAATAAATAAATAAAGTAGTTGTTACATCCCAGAAACTTTGTTTTTGTGGCTGCCAGAAACTAAGTTGAATTGAGACTTGAGACTTGAGATGTTTATTGAAAAACTAGAGCAAAATATGCTGCAGGATGTCCCTCCCTCCTTTTGCAATCTAATAAAAATAATTTCCATGTATTTATGACAGAACCAATTAGGAAATGACATTTATAACCCAGGAACCAAAACCGTGTTGCATAGTGTAATGAATTGTCACAAATACAAATTATGGTCATTCTCTCTGGGGTTTATGCATTCTCTCTAATTATTTTTTTTAACTAGGAGAGGAATCCTCAAAAGAGAGATCTAGACCAGCATTTCTCAACCTGGGGGTGAGGACCCCTGAGGGGGTTGCAAGGGGTTTTCAGAGGGATTGACAAAGACCATCAGAAAACATATATTTCTGGTGGTCTTAGGAACCCCTTTGGCAAGAAGGCTGAAGATCTCTCTGCCTGTCCTTCTCTTCCTTTTTGGAAACAGATGGAGAAGCCTCACACCAAAAGCCCTCCTCCGTTGTGATTGGCTGGCCTCTCAGCCAAGGTGAGGGCTATTTCTGAGACTCCAAGTGGGGAGGGGAGAGCAGGTGTGCTCGGTGCGAGGGAGAGCGAGGGAGGGACTCACTGTCCATGCCAGTGAGTCCCTTCAAGACATGGGGGTTCTGTGTGGAAGGTTTGGCCCAATTCTATCATTGCTGAGGTTCAGAATGCTCTGATTGTAGGTGAACTATAAATCCCAGCAACCACAACTCCCAAATGTCAAGGTCTATTTTCCCTAAACTCCACCACTGTTCACATTTGGGCATATTGAGTATGCGGATCCATCATTGTATGTGTCCATAGTGCTCTCTAGATGTAGGTGAACTACAACTCCCAAACTCAAGGTGAATGACTACCACAGCCTTCCAGTATTTTCTGTTGGTCTTGGGAGTTCTGTATGCCATATTTGGCCCAATTCTATCGTTGGTGGGGTTCAGAATGCTCTTTGATTGTAGGTGAACAATAAATCCCAGCAACTACAACTCCCAAATGTTAAGGTCTATTTTTCCCAAACTCCACAACTGTTCACACTTGGGCATATTGAGTATTCGTGCGGTTCCATCATTGTATGAGTCCATAGTGCTCTCTAGGTGTAGGTGAACTACAACTCCCAAACTCAAGGTCAATGCCTACCAGACCCTTCCAGTATTTTCTGTCGGTCTTGGGAGTTCTGTGTGCCAAGTTTGGTTCAATTCCATCATTGGTGGAATTCAGAATGCTCTTTGATTGTAGGTGAACCATAAATCCCATCAACTACAACTCCCAAATGACAAAATCAACCCCCCCCCAACCCCACCAGTATTCAAATGTGGGCGTATTGGGTATTTGTGCCAAATTTGGTCCAGTGAATGAAAATACATCCTACATATCAGATATTTACATTATGATTCATAACAGTAGCAAAATTACAGTTATGAAGAAGCAACAAAAATAATTTTATGGTTGGGGGGTCACCGCAACATGAGGAACTGTATTAAGGGGTTGCGGCATTAGGAAGGTTGAGAAACATTGATTTAGAAGCCCTGTATAGTCAAAGGAAAGGCTTGGACTTTCCCAGAAACAAGTCATGCCAGACTAATCTGATCTCTTTTTTCGATAGAGTTACAAGCTGGGTAGATGCGGGGAATGCCGTGGATGTAGCTTACCTGGATTTCAGTAAGGCCTTCGACAAGGTCCCCCATGACCTTCTGGCAAGGAAACTAGTCCTATGTGGGCTAGGCAAAACTACAGTGAGGTGGATTTGGAATTGGTTAAATGGACGAACCCAGAGGGTGATTCTCCCCAAGGCTTCCTCTTCATCCTGGAAAGAAGTGACGAGCAGAGTGCCATCAGCAGTGTTCCGTCCTGGGCCCGGTCCTGTTCAACAAGTTAAACATGAGCCAACAATGTGATGTGGTGGCAAAAAAAGCCAATGGGATTTTGCCTGCATCAATAGGAGCATAGTGCCTACATCTAGGGGAGTCATGCTCCCCATGCTCTATTCCGCCTTGGTTAGACCACACCTGGAATACTATGTCCAATTCTGGGCACCACAATTCAAGAGAGATATTGACAAGCTGGAATGTGTCCAGAGGAGGGCGACTAAAATGATCTGGGTCTGGAGTCCTATGAGGAGCAGCTTAAGGAGCTGGGCATGTTTAGCCTGAAGAAGAGAAGGCTGAGAGGAGACATGATAGCCATATATAAATATGTTAGAGGAAGCCACAGGGAGGAGGGAGCAAGCTTGTTTTCTGCTTCCCTGGAGACTAGGACGCGGAGCAACTACAAGAGAGGAGATTCCATCTGAACATGAGGAAGAACTTCCTGACTGTGAGAGCCGTTCAGCAGTGGAACTCTCTGCCCCGGAGTGTGGTGGAGGCTCCTTCTTTTGAGCTTTTAAACAGAGGCTGGATGGCCATCTGTCAGCGGTGATTTGAATGCAATATTCCTGCTTCTTGGCAGAATGGGGTTGGACTGGATGGCCCATGAGGTCTCTTCCAACTCTGATTCTAGGATTCTAGGATTCTATGAAACATTCCTATAATAATAATAATAATAATAATAATAATAATAATAATAATAATAATAATTTATTTATATACTACTCTATCTCCATGAAATTCTTCTTCCAGTACACCATTTTGCTCTTCTATAGTAATGGGTTTATGGTGGGCAACAGGTCTTCAATGCAGGGGTCGGAGAGGACAGATCTTGGCCAATTAGAAGATGATTTTATGGTTCATAAGAGATCTGCAAGGTTTCCCTTTTTAAAACAATAGCATCAAACAAAAATGACCTCCCACCAAAACTCCCACTGCCATAAAAGATTGCTGGCTAAAGATAACGGAAGGGAATCGGTAATTATTTTTGTGTGGAAGAACGTTATTTAGGTGTAATGCACAAAATGGGTACCTGGATTCAGACTTCTTTATATTTTTTCCCCATAGTTCTATTAAACAGATTACTGACGTCAGTTTGTCTGTACCATGGGGAACTTAGGAAAATGACAGCATTCAGGAGGAGGATTGGGTTTGAGAGCTGTCAGTGGATGCCCTTTGCTAAAGGTCTTGAAACTTGGCAAACTGTTGAATTTTACCCTGATGTACTATTTATTCCATTCCATTCTGTCCTTTCCTTCTGAAAGCTCAGAAGGGGGTTAGAGCCTCATGTCACTGCTTTATGGACTTGTTCTAAGCATAATAGAGAAAGAGCACAAAGGTCTTTAAGTGTTCCAAATTGTATTTGGGAATGTAAGTCACAGATAGCTTTCCATCTTTCCATGGTTGTCATTATGGACATCATACCAAGCCATAGCTGTTGTGCTGTCGCACGCTGGGCCTATAGCAATTGGCTTTTGAACAGGACATGCTCTGGCCCAGTTTACCTGTCCGAACGGATTCTCCCCTATGAACCATCAAGGCTATTAAGATCTTCCGGGGGGGGGGGGGCTGCTCTCGGTCCCACCACCCTCACAATCACGGTTGGTGGGGACGAGAGACAGGGCCTTCTCGGTGGTGGCTCCCCGGCTTTGGAACTCCCTCCCACTAGAGGTCAGATCTGCCCCCTCCCTCCTGACATTCAGGAAATTACTAAAAACCTGGTTCTGGAAGGTGGCATTCGAGGACTGAACCTAGAATCTTTCCTTGTGATGAATTATGATTAACTGTGACTACGAGCATGACTATGACTATGACTGGATTGACGATTTGACTTAGGAAACTGTAATGATGATGTTTTTATTGTACTGTATTGTACTATTTTAATATGTAATGATTTGCACTTGTTGTTCTTTTATATGATTGTACTTTATATATGCTGTAAACCGACCTGAGTCCCTCGTTGAGGTTGAGAAGGCCGGTATAGAAAACCTCTAAATAAATAAATAAATAAATAAAATTTGTGCCCAGCGTGAAGCCTGGGTGCCTCGGATGAGAGGCCCTATGGGTTTTCCTATACAAAGTCTTTAGAGGCTTAAAAGTTTAACAAAGTTCTTTATTATTGCTTAGGTCTTCAACAGACAATCTTAGATCTTCAACAAATTAAATAAATGCTTCTTAACTTGTCTGCAATGGACAGGCAAGTTGCTTGGAGAACTATTTCTTTCCTTTACGAGGAAAACCCTTTTTAACCCCTTCCTGGGCAGTCTGCTTTCTAGGTTTTGCTAGTGTGGGCTCTACTCCCGGCTCCAAAATGCTTCTTGGGTACCCGAGTAGACCTACCAGCCAAGGCTCTGAAGAATTTCCAGCTGGAGTCCTTAGGATTTTTCCCACAAAAGTTGTAGGTCCGTTTCTCTAACCCCAACAAGGGTTGTGTTGTAAAGCTGTTCTCTTAAAAGCCTTTCTTTAGAGACTGTTCTTAAAGCTATGAGGCTGTAAATTCCCCAGCCAGAGTTTTTGGGACTGTTATCCCCTGGACTTTGTAAGAAACAAAGCTTCTCTACAGGTAGAAAACTTTCATGCCCTGTAGCTGAACTGAACTAAAATGGTTCCCTTTCCCTCCTGAACCTGGAAAAAAGGGCGGAACTAAAACTTAACGATGATAGACAGGTGGCTAGCCCCATGACTGCAGCCTAGCAGGAACCATCCAACTGCGAAATGCATGGCCAGAACAAGCACATGCAAACGCTTAAAGAATGAAAGGGAGTTTGGAGCTCCTGGTACGCCGTACCAGCACAGCTGTACTTACTTAGGCGATCCCTCATTGTCCGAGTAAGATTGTCTTCCAAGGTTGGTGTACTGGCGTTGGATCCATAGGTGTCTGTGGAGCCCTATTCTTGATCTGCCTCTTCTCCCGCAGTGAGGGCATTGGTGGAAGGTGGTCCTTGTCGTAGTTGGCTTGATGCACCTTCCTCTTGGCATGTTTCTCTTTCGCCCTCCATTCGTGCCGCTTCAAATTCTACAGCACTGCTGGTCACAGCTGACCTCCAGCTGGAGCACTCAAGGGAGAGGGCTTCCCAGTTCTCGGTGTCTATGCCAGAGTTTTTAAGGTTGGCTTTGAGCCCATCTTTAAATCTCTTTTCCTGTCCTCCAACATTCCATTTTCTGTTCCTGAGTTCAGAGTAGAGCAACTGCTTTGGGTGGTCGGGCATCTGGACAACGTGGCTGGTCCAGCAGAGTTGGTGGCAAAGGACCATTGCTTCAATGCTGGTGATCTTTGCTTCTTTCAGCATGCTGACATTTGTCCGCTTGTCTTCCCAAGAGATTTGCAGAATTTTTCGAAGGCAACGCTGATGGAATCGTCCCAGGAGTTTCATGTGACGTCTGTAGACAGTCCACGTCTCGCAGGCGTATAGCAGGGTTGGGAGGACAATAGCTTTATAAACAAGCACCTTGGTATCTCTACGGATGTCCCAGTCCTCAAACACTCTCTGCTTCATTCAGAAAAATGCTGCACTCACAGAGCTCAGGCGGTGTTGTATTTCAGTGTCAATGTTGACTTTGGTGGAGAGGTGGCTGCCAAGGGAGCGGAAATGGTCAACATTTACTAATGTTACACCATTAAGCTGTATTTCTGGCTTTGGAGAGGGATTAGCTGGTGACTGCTGGAAGAACACTTTGGATTATATGGGGCCCCTTCCACACAGCTGAATAAAATCATTTTCTGCTTTGAACTGGAATATATGATAGTGTGTAATCAGGTAACTCAGTTCAAAGCAGACATTGTGGGATTTTCTACCTTGATATTCTGGGTTATTTGGCTGTGTGGAAGGGTCCTGACGTCTGTAGACAGTCCACGTCTTGGGAGGACAATAGCTTTATAAACAAGCCCCTTGGTCTCCCTACGGATGTCCCGGTCCATAGTTGTCATACACCATAATCTGAAACCCTAGTTTAGACCATGATTTGGAACGTTCGTTTTCTGAATTATTGTAAGTGCAGGCATGATAATAACCCTTGCCAATAGTTGTGCTACTTTATCTATGTGATGTACTATAGACAATCTTGCAGTGATTTCCATATTAAGCCATCAGAAAAATATATGAAGTGATATAATAGCTATGATCCTTCTAAATAAATTAGGCATCACTAGGACTTCAGATCCATTTCTTCAGTCTCTCCTTTATTTTCTTTATAAAGAAACTAATAACAGAAAATAGCTAAGATGATTTCTATGTTGGCAGCAATTAATGATGTACGTTGTAGCGCAACACATCTGGAGAACACTAGGCCAGGGAAAGATGTCTTAGTATCTCTAAGTAATAGTGGTTTCTAGAAACAGAAATTATTTCCGCTTGGAGCAAAAAGCTCACACCATGCACAAATCCTTAAAGACTTGTCACATTAGAGTGAGTTTAACTGTATGACAGAAAAGATGCAAAATCAATGATAACAAAAGCAAACAAGAGGAACCAATGGGTGGTCAGGACTAATATTGACAATTCAACAAAGCCATCTCCTTCTCTCTCAACATGATATAACTCTGTAGGGATCCTAATCCATACTGGTATTTTTGTTATATTCTAGTTTATATGAGATGGCTGAGATCCTTTATTGTCAAATGCAACCACAATGATGGAGCTCTAGCATTATAGCTACATCTAATGGTGTTATCCCCCTCCTGATACCATTTCAATCTACCTGAAAGGGTTCCGAGATGCTGTGGATTAGGACACTGAGAAGAAAGTGGAGTATAAAAAAACCCCCAAAATACTTGTACTTGTACGGCATCCTGAAATCCCATGGTATATGTTGGGATATACGTATTTTACATATCTGTAAACAGAAAATGATGCCAAACAAAATGTAGACCTTGTTTATCTCCAAAATCTTAGTTGCAAATCCACTATTTGACTTTGGAGGTGGTGTTGCACCACAGCAAGAATTCACCTTGCCCTTAACCCCAACCAGGAATCCCAAAGTAGTAGTAAAACAGCTTATTGGAGAAAGTACATATAAAAAGGGAAAATCACCAGAAGAAATAAGAAAGGCACAATCCAACAGGTAATAAGAAAAAGTAGTCAGTTAGTAAAAAGCCCAACCGAGCTGGTAAGAAGTAAAACACTTCAAATAATTCAAAAGGCACAATAGTAAAGTTGTAAAGTTTATTGATTAGTCCACTGACCATATCAACAGTAAAAGACAAAAACAAGAAAATACATAAATAAACACTTATCACTGTCTTAAAACTCCTGTAATAGTGAACATACTTTAAAACGCAATTAAAACTTGGGTTGTTGTAGGTTTTTTTGGGCTATATGGCCATGGTCTAGAGGCATTTTCTCCTGACATTTCGCCTGCATCTATGGCAAGCATCCTCAGAGGATGCTTGCCATAGATGCAGGCGAAACGTCAGGAGAGAATGCCTCTAGACCATGGCCATATAGCCCCCAAAAAACCTACAACAACCCAGTGATTCCAGCCATGAAAGCCTTTGACAATAAATTAAAACTTGATTAATTTAAAAGTTAAAGATAATTAAATATATCATCATTGAAGTGCTAAGGTAAAACTTCATACCACAGAAGTTAAGGATGAAGGTTAAAATAGACCAGCTATTACACAATCCCAATCCAGTTCAGATATCTGTGTCACCCCTACAGTATACCCCAATTGCCTCCAAATACACAGTTCTCAGCTGCGTTACTTTGTGTAGAAAAGGGCCATTTGGTGTGTTATCTTAGCATTCTGGCCAGCCATTAAAATGTAGTTTTGATATGGGGATCCCAGTGAGTCTTCTGTGTAATGAGTGGTCCAAGGTGTTGATTTCTCTCTTTCTTGTACAAAATACAGTTAAACAGTGCATGTGTAATATCCTCTACGTCTGAATGTGGTCTACTCCAAAAGGAAAACTGGAATCATAACATGAGCATAAATCCAGGGAAACAGAAATCAGAACATAATATGAATCTAGAAAACAAGAATCAAAACATGAGCATGAATCCAAAACCAAGACTGTAAAAACTTCTCAAAACATGAATCAAAACTCCCAAGATCTTAAGTTAAAAACATGAACTGGAAACAGGACTTGAGATCTTCACTATTTTGCAGTGTTGCCTGATCTCAGTTCTCAAAGAGACAGTTCTCTGATTTAAGGACCGCAAAACATGAAGTCATTTCTTTGACCTTGGTTCTTTGGCTTGTGAGACTTTTTCCACTCTTCCTTCTCACAGAGCCTTTTCAATTTTCTGAGCTTCATGGTATCCTCCGTAAGATTGAGTACAACTACTCTCTCAGGCCAGCTAGTTTGGCCATCCAGGTCTTTATCAGGGGTTGCTAAGCTACTGCTATTATTTTATTTATTATTTATTTTATGAACTATATTTATATACCACCTTTCTCAGCCCAAGGGCAACTTAGGGCAGTTTACAAATGGCACAATTCAATGCCTACAATAACATAAAAACAATTAAAACATCTATATAAATAAAATGTAATGTTCATTTGTGGGATTAACAGAACTCAAAAACCACTGGATGAATTGATGCTAAATTTGGCCACAAGATACCTACTAACCCAAAGAATAAACATCACTCAAAAAATAGATTTTGTCATTTGGGAGTTGTAGTTGCTGGGTTTTATAGTTCACCTACAATCAAAGAACATTCTGAACTCCACCAGCAATTGAATTGAACCAAACGTGGCACACAGGACTCCCATGGCCAACAGAAAACACTAGAAGGGTTTGGTGGGCATTGACCTTGAGTTTAGGAGTTGTAGTTCACCTACATCCAGAGAGCGCTGTGGACTCAAACAATGATGGATCTGGACCAAACTTGGCACAAATATTCCATATGCTCAAATATGAACACATATGAAATTTGGGGGAAATAGACCTTGACATTTGGGAGTTGTCGTTGCTGGGATTTATAGTTCACCTACAATCAAAGAGCATTCTGAACCCCACCAACGACAGAATTGGGGTTCCCATACAGAACCCCCATGACCAACAGAAAATACTTAAGGCTATTAAGTCCAACTCCCTTCACCAGGGCAAGAAAATTTAATCAAAGTCCTCCTGACAAAAAGCCATCCAGCCATAGATATAGATATATATATATGATTCACACACAGAGAGATATAGTATCATAGTTTTGAAAGGGACCCCTAAAGAAGGACAACGATATGTTGCATGTTCCAGAGTAGGCAAATCAGACAATCTCCACATCAACACTGACAAAGAAACAGCAAGAAATACAGTTTACCCACAAGCATCAAGACATTACATAGATTAGAAACCAACACTTTCTCATTACTTTATTTTCCAGATCACCAGACTGGGCCACAGCAACACATGGCAGGGGATGGCTAGTTTAGCATAAATAACATTTGATAAAAGAAAATTAAACCAAGAGAAGTGTAAATCCTCAGTGTCTCCTTACTAAAATCATTACCCAATCGCACTGTCCAGTCGTTCTGAAGGTCAGAGTTTGTCTGCTACACTGCATTTGGGAAAGCTTGCTAAAAAAAGCCAGGTTTTAACTTTTTAAAAAAATGTTAGGAGGGTGGGGGCTAATCTGATATTCCTAGGGAGGGCATTCCATAGCCGAGGGGCCACAGCTGAGACGGCCCTGTCCCTTGTTCCCACCAATCGAGTCTGTGAAGAAGGTGGGACCGAGAGCAGGGCCTCTTCAGAAGAGGCCTCCACCAGTCATTGTATCTCCCTGTCTGCTGGACTCCAAAACACTTTCACTTTTCAAGCCCATTTTCACAGACAGAATCTTGCTCTAAAATCCCCTCATTTCCCTCATTGGGAAAAAAACCACCCCCGCCCCCACTCTCCCAGGCTCTGAAATCCCAATCCTCTCATCTTTATCTGTCTGAAACACAAAAGGTTATTTATTCACAAATCTCATATTTGTTCCTAAATGACATTGTCCATGAATCCCAAAAGTTACAAGACTGTAGGTCTGACATGATTTCTGAAATATTGATCAAGATGTCAGTCAACACCTAGAATGTTGGAAAGAAACTAAGCCCAGAACCATTCTCCTTGATAATAGTTTCCTGCGTGGAATGGTATGGAAGAACTTGTTTTCACATGACTTTCCATTTGCAAACTGGAGTGAGATTAAGCATCTGGGTAGATGACATCCCAAAGGCCAGAGAGAGAAGGATTCCATGGTGTCAAGGGCTATTAAGCTCTTCTTCTCAGGTGCCAGATTATCAAAACCCATAGCAACGAGCCCCTTCATAATAAGCAAGGCAGTCAAATCCTTAGCAGTATTTACAACGTGGCAAGGAGATCTTGATTTCCTTAAAACAGTTGCAAGAAGCACAAAATACTATCCCATCAAGCCCAATTATTGTCAGTATAACTTTTTGATCCTTACTTTGTCTCGATGCTGGTATGAACAAGATTAATCCAATGGGGACAGGATTTTGTTAATAAGCAGGTTCTCGTAGCTTTGCATGTTTAATTGGGAACTCACCTGCCAGAGAAGCCTAGGGGATATGCATTATTCATTGATGACTCAAGAAAGTTCTCTTCTATGATGAGTGTTTTTCCCCCCCTGGGTTGATTATTTGATTCTAATTGATGAAATTGCTGTGATTTGACCCAATGCAGTCAAACCCCCACTGCTGAAAGCTTAATGGCAGAATTGCACCATAGGAGGACAGAGGTCTGGGACCAGGTTTCAGGAGGCCTTTGGTAAAACAGTTCGAGCCTCCTCTGCTCAGAAGTGGTCCTCTTTCCATGGCCCGAAGATGGCAGGAGTGGACTGGAATAATACAAGTTCTGTTATAGGTTGAAGTTACCTGGACAAATCTCACATTTATGCATATTTGTGTCACAAAATCTTGGCATAGGATAACAAAAACAACAGCAACAACAATAATAAAAACTTTATTTATACCCCGCCACCATCTCCCCAATGGGGACTCGGAGCGGCTTACATGAGGCCAAGCCCAAACAGCACATTACAATAAAATAAAACTGAAAACGCAAATAATAAACAACAAACAACATAATTACATAAAACATATGAAAACATAGCAATATAAAATTATTGTTGAAGGCTTTCATGGCCGGAATCACTGGGTTGTTGTAGGTTTTTTCGGGCTGTATGGCCATGGTCTAGAGGCCTGCATCTATGGCAAGCATCCTCAGAGGTAGTGAGGTCTGTTAGACTAGAAAAAAAGGGTTTATATATCTGTGGAATGACCAGGGTGAGACAAAGGACTTTTGTCTGCTGGAGCTAGGTGTGAATGTTTCAACTGACCACCTTGATTAGCATACAATGGTCTGACTGTGCCTAGGGCAAACTTTTGTTGAGAGGTAATAAGATGTCCCTGCCTGCTTCCTCTCTGTTGTTGTGCTGTTGCAATTTTAGAGTTTTTTAATACTGGTAGCCAGATTTTGTTCATTTTCATGCTTTCCTCCTTTCTGTTGAAATTGTCCACATGCTTGTGTATTTCAATGGCTTCTCTTTGTAGTCTGACATGGTGGTTGTGAGAGTGGTCCAGCATTTCTGTGTTCTCAAATAATCTGCTGTGTCCAGGTTGGTAAATCAGGTGCTCTGCTATGGCTGATTTCTCTGAACCATGGAATGAACAAAATCTGGCTACCAGTATTAAAACACTCTAAAATTGCAACAGCACAACAACAGAGAGGAAAAAAATAAGGACATCTAATTACTTCTCAACAAAAGTTTGCCACAGGCGCAGTCAGGCCATTGTATGCTAATCAAGGTGGTCAGTTGAAACATTCACACCTAGCTCCAGCAGACAAAAGTCCTTTGTCTCACCCTGGTCATTCCACAGATATATAAACCCTTTTGCCTAGTTCCAACAGACCTCACTACATCTGAGGATGCTTGCCAAAGTGCAGGCGAAACGTCAGGAGAAAATGCCTCTAGACCATGGCCATACAGCCCGAAAAAACCTACAACAACCCAATATAAAATTACAATAGGCACAATCACAATGACAATGGGTGGGTTACATGTAATGATTAAAAGAGAGACTGTTTAAAACTAATTAAAACTCAGGCGAGATAAGAGAGAGACAGATTATTTGTGGAGGAGGACTCATTATAGTGGGGGTTGTGGAATCAGGCTTTCCCACAAAGGGTGGGGGTGGGGGACATATACTCCAATGACAAAACGTTGAGGCTAAGCAATAGTGTCAGAATGTAAACCTATTCATCAAAAGTGCAGCGGAAGAGCCAGGTTTTAAGGTCCTTTTTAAAGGTTTCTAAGATAGGGGCTTTCCTAATTTCTCCAGGTAGTGAGTTCCAGAGTCAGGGAGCCACAAAGGAAAAAGCTCTCTCCCTTGTACTTACTAGGTGAGCTTGTGAAATTGGCAGGGGTGAAAGAAGGGCCTCCCCAGAAGAACAGAGGGCCCGAGTTGGTTCATGGAGGGAGATACGGTCACAAAGCTTAACACTGTATGGTTGTGAGGTTTCCGGGTTGTATGGTCCTTTTCAAGCACTATCTGCAGATGAAACATCAGGAGAAAATGCTGCTAGAACATGGACATACAGCCCAGAAACCACATACCATCTCAAAGTTTAGCACTTCTAGTTTAATGACTTAGGTCATGAGTCTTTTTTTTGTTCTGTCTGTTTGTTATTTCTTTTTGTAAATTTTATTTATTAATTTATTTATGGCATTTATATGCTGCCCTTCTCACCTCAAAGGGGACTCAGAGTGGCTTACAAGAGATATATACATACAATATATTATATTATTAGCATAGTACAATATCAGTATGAAATATTACTATATTCTGCTATACCATTTTATTGTAATATTATTAGTAATATGTAATTATTATGTAATTATAATATATTATTATTAGTAGTAGTATTATATTGCACTACATTATAATATTGTAAATATTATATGTATATACAATATATTATATTACATTATATTATATTATTAGCATAGCACAGAAGACAAGGTGGAGCTGTCCCCTGGCCCCCTCTCTCTTAATTCTGGCCCAGAGTGGCAGTTGGTTCTGGGGGGAGGGGTCCCCAACTGATGACATATCCAGGCGACAAGATGGAACTGTCCCCTGGCCCCTCACTCTTCACTCTGACCCAGGGCGGCAGTTGGTGCTGGGGGGAAGGGTCCCCAACTGATGACTTATTCAGGAGACAAGATGGAACTGTCCCCTGCCTCCCCCTCCTCACTCTGGCCCAGAGTGGCAGTTGGTGCTGGGGGGATGGGTTCCAAATTGATGACAAATGCAGGAGACAAGATGGAACTGTCCCCTGGTCCCCCTCTCTTCACTCTGGCCCAGAGTGGCAGTTGGTGTTGGTGAGAGGGGTCCCCAACTGAAGACATATGCAGGAGACAAGATGGAACTGTCCCCTGCCCCCCTCTCCCTTCACTCCGGCCCAGAGCAGCAGTTGGTGCTGGGGGGAGGGTCCCCAACTGATGACATATGCAGGAGACAAGATGGAACTGTCCACTGGCCCCCTTTCTCTTCACTCTTTCCTTTCAAATTGGCCTTGAGGTTTGGAATGAGTTTGTGACAAATCATCAGTAAGCCTGAAGTTGGTTGGACTTACTCTTGCCCAAGAGGACAGAAGAGCCAAACTGCGTTAGCCTCAAAGGACAGTATGGTGGTAACTAGTTTCTACTTCTCCCAAGAAGATAGCTAGCTGAGATCCTGCACCAGGAGATGTAGCGACAACAGTGCAGTTCTGATATATCTCCAGATGCAACTTGTACCCAAACACATCTTGGAAACCTGGTGGCACCACCAATGGAGTGATTTTTGAGGCACTGGAGAGCCGGATGGTGAGTGAAGCAGCATCCATCCCTCTTTTTGCATTAATGAAGTGCTTTCTGACTCCTTTGGGTGCTGTTGCAACTGCTTCCTGCAAAGCGCTTCACTCCTGGGACAGAACGAGACACTTCTTCCCTCACCACTCTGTTTCTCAGAGCCACAGAAATCCCAAAGCTGCTGATATTGTCTGGCTCATAAAGTGGGATTTAGATGGCAGCCTTAATGAGAAAGCAACAATTTACAAAGCTGTTCGTCCAGATCACAAGATCATAAATATTGAGCATGATCTGTAATAATGAGAAGACAGGAAAGCTTGGAGAAGAGAATGATGTTGGGGAAAATTGATAGAAAAAGGAAGAGGGGCTGACCAAGGGCAAGATGGATGGATGTTATCCTTGAAGTGACTGGCTTGAGCTTGAAGGAGCTGGGGGTGGCCACGGCCGATTGGGAGCTCTGGTGTGGACTGGTCCATGAGGTCACGAAGAGTCTGAATAAATAAACAACAAACGTGTAACTTTGTAAGACTTTAGTGTGTGTGACTTCAAATAGTCGGCCTATGGCAACGCCATGAATTTTACAGAGTTATCTTAGTCGCCCGTAAGGGCTGAGAATGGCGGTTAATAAGTGCATCAAATAAACAAATAAATAAATTAGGCAAGGAATACTCAAGATACTAATCAATCATTAAATAATTGTAATCCTCCTTCTTTTCTCCTTCTCCCTTTCCATCTTCTTCACAGTTATCTCAGTGACTTTGCACAAATTGACCAAAATATCATTAGGTTTTTTAAAAATAAAACTTGAACAACAAGAAATTAGGACATGTAATATCTTTGAAGTTGCTGGAGATCCCACTGTGCTTATCTTTTGTGTTCTGCTCATGCATCCTTGGAAATGTTATGCCTTGAATTTCACTGCAACATTAAAATATTGATCTATTAGTGTTGTCAAACCAGATTCTTGCCTTGAAAACTCCATTTCTTTTCTCCCAACATTCAGAGGGAAATTATGAAGAAGAGCGGGGCGAGTGATGGAAGGCTAATTTCATATTTCTGATATGTTTCTCTGTTGCTGTTAATCCTCTCAGGATGGTTGCTATAGAATCATCTGCTCTGTGGCTTTTAATAGAGATAAAAAAAGAAAAGTAAACGGAATGGCTAAATGCTTTTTACAGTTAGCTGTAATAAATCAGGAGGTGATAAGATTGTGGTGACAGCTGGGCTACCATTGAAGTAGAGTAAAATAAGTTTCCAACTCTGCCTCCATGTGACTACCCCTTCTCTTTATGTGTGTATGTACGTGCCAAAGAATGTTGCATAGGGTCATTTACAAAAACAACCCACATCACTAAAGCATGGATAATTTTTTAAAACATGAAGACAGAATTCAGTTTCAGAGAATGTCTTGGCAACACGGTGGACAGGACAAAAGTTACAAGGAAGGACCAAATATTTTGGAGTACAGTGGATTCTTGCTATCCACGGGAGTAAGGTTCCAGGATCTACTGTGAATCTGTGGATGTTTATGTTCCAACCTAGTAGTCTCCTTGTGTGTTATTGGAGAGCTGACTAGCTTTCCAAGATACCAGTTCCTTTCAACCTATCTCCCCAGGGGGAAGGGAAGGGGGGGCTTCGGCCGGCAGGAGCACCATTGAGGTCTTGTGGGGGAGGAGAAATGTTGGTTGCCATCATTCCAGAGAGAAGTGCAACAAAGTTCTTGTGACCCTGGAGAAGGTTGGGTGTGGTAGTCTCCATGACAGAACCCCTGGACTCAAGGTCCTGCTCTTAAATGCCAGATTCGTCAATGGCAAAACATCTATCATCCAGGATTTGATCCATGATGAGAGGGCAGATCTGGCCTGCATCACCGAGATGTGGTTGACCGAGCCAGGTGGGGTAAATCTTGATACAGTAAGTTGTAGCACGATCAAGTGTGTGTTAAAGAAAAACCTTATGATGCTAATTATGTGCAGCTGGTAATGTAGGTCAGCCAGCATGTTGGGGTCACACCCGGTGAGGTATAACAGTATGGATTTTAGAATACAGTTTGGAGAAACAATATGCTACTCTGAGGAAGAGAAGCAATATGCTGTAATGCAGCTATGCTGTAACAGTGATGCTTTTTGCTATGATGGAATAGCTATTTACTTAAAGTTTATGTTTTGCTCTCTCATTTGAATGAAGAAGCCTGATTTTGTGTTACTTACAAGGACTATGTAAGTTTGTTGCACTGTTTGATTTTGTATGCAACACTGCAAGTTTATGCCTCTGCTGATAAGAGTAAAGTTTTTCTGTTCTTTTTTCCTCTTGCCTGTGTGTCTTTTGCATGGGACTTGGCTAAAATCCGCTTCTGCACAACAAATCTCACCCAGCTGTGCCCACCAGGTTTTGGGATGTATTAGCAGGCCAGGTCTGGGGGTGGGTGGGAAGGAGGGGGTGCGGTGGTCAGATCAGATGCACTGTTCTGCAATCTTCTGGTTTTGAGTATGTTCACCTGAAGGTAGGTACTAGGCCTGGGTAACAACGGAAAAATTTGTTTCTAAAATCGATTCGTTTTTTGAGGGTTTTTGCGTTTCGATTTTAAAAAGAATTCCGAAATTTTTCTTTTAAAAAGTTCAATATTTATGAAATTTCGTAAATGTTAAAAAAATTACGAAACAATAACGAATCGATTTCGAAACAATAACGAATCGATTCGTTAATGGCGGGCACGACCGCGAAATATGCTAAAAACCCTCCAAATGGGACAGGGGGAACTTCTGAAGCTTCCCTCTCCCTCTGTTGTTGACTGTTGGTGTGATATTATAATTTTTTTCACTAATTAAACAAAAAACAACTATAAACCTTGCCCCAGACATGCGGAAAAAATAACGAAACGACTTCAAAACGATAACGAAACGAATACATAACGAATCCGAAACAATTACGAAACGAATTTAAAAATTCGTTTCGTTTTTAAGTTGCTCCAGAATGGTTCGTTATCGCTTCGTCATCAGAAAAATTAATGAATTTTTAACGAATTACGAATTAACGAAACGAAACCGCCCAGCCCTAGTAGGTACCCGTGACAGCTTGGGGATTCTGCTGGTGTACCATCCACCCCGCAACACAGCAGTCTCCCTGTCAGAGCTAGCAGAGGTGGTCTCAAATTTGGCATCCCAGCAACTGGTAGTGCTGGGGGACTTTAACATTCATGGTGAAGCCATGTTAACAGGTCCCATGGTTGCCATGATGACCATGGGGCTGTCTCAAGTAATATTTGGTTTGACCCATCAGGCTGGACATACACTTGACCTAGTTTTTGTTGCGGATAGTGGATTGATCAGAGTGGTCTGTATGTGGACATCTTATGAAGTCCTAGGATTTTTTTGACCCTGATTAAAACCTGCAATTTACTGCTGTCTGGAAGCGCCCTAGGTAGGTTGATCTTACCAGTTTTCACATGAACAGAGGAAACAGGCTTTATGATTTTGGAAGACTGAAGGGCAATAAGAAGCTAAAGAAGCTTGTCTGCATGTGCACAGATTACACATATCAAAGCAGAGCAGCCTTTCCTTTTGTTTTATTCAAGTCCTGGGCCTCTCTGTAACAGAGATCATATTGTGTTTATTCATTGCAAGACTGGGACAATTGGCTCCCTCATCCTGTCTGCGATCCGGAGGTATTCATCAAATCAAGACATTCTTGATTACCTCCAGACAGATGGCAAGCTCAATTTGTAGCTCCATATGCAGCCATGAAATGCTTAGGCCTCCGTAAACTGATTGCATGCAACAATTATGTGACCATTTCTGGTATTAAATCCCTTACTGATTATGCTATTAGTCGTCTTCATTCTAGCTGGGCTACCTGGAACGGCGTTCCATTTCTGAAGGAAAGAGAGCCTCATTTCCATCAAAGCTAATTAATTAGCGTTCAATGATTTTCATATTTTTCTTTTCTTTAATTGCAACGAACACTGATTATTGCCATCGAACTGAGTGTGTGTGTGTGTGTCTATGAGCTATTGAGTTAACAAAATGGAATGACTAATGATGGCATTCTCATTTTAATTCAGAGAAGGATGCAAGACAAAAAGGCAGAAATGTGTTAGAACTTAGGAAGGTCTAGGGCAAGAGAAGGAAGGGGCATTTATGGCAGATGGGAATCTCTGCTATTCCAAATATTTGAAGATGTTCTTCCTATTTTCCAAAATTCCAAGTTATTCCATGGTGCAGTAACAGTTTACATGTTCTTTAAACTCCAGTTCAAGTTATAGTAACTTGGTAGATAGATACTCTATAGTGTTGTTGGTTGTTGCGTGTCTTCAAGTAGTTTGATCTCCAAAGTTGTAGTCCAGTATCTCACGGAACCACAGCATGCTGGCTCACAGCTATATATTTCATTCAGTTTTTCATCCTTCTAATCCTTTCTCTAGGCATATAAGTCCATATTATCACTACACTGACAACATCTTTTTATCTATCTTTCTATCTTTCCAGATGTTGTTAAATGGATCAATAGATTACAAGTCACCATTATGTTCACCAGCAACTATAGTCAGTCTCAGTTTCCTCTTTTGGACACTTCTGTATACATTGATGGATGGTTTCTTTCTATAGAACTTTTCACCAGGTTGATTAATCAGAATTTATTATTGCATTATTTTAGTTGTTATCCTTCTCATTTATGTTTTGTACAGTATACATGTTTCTATTAGAATTTGCTCTATGGGTAGCTGTGTGTTTTTTTGGGCACTCACAGCAACTCAGTGATTCCGAACATGAAAGCCTTCGACAACACAATTTGCTCTATGTTGTATAGGATTTCAATGCATCGTTCTATTCATGCAGCCCCACTTATTTTTAGTCTTGCCACAATTGGCTATGCTCCTTTAACCATCAACTCAAACTGCTCTAACTTGGTACATACTCCATAGTAGGGTTGTACTTTTGGGGTAAACCTTGCCTTGTTTCGTGTCTTGCCTTTTGTTGGGGGCCTCAATTTGTTTTTGGGAGCCTCCTGAAACCCCCTTCCCAGTGTGCACTTCCAATCTTCTTACCTGGCACCTGCTGTTTTTACTTTAGAGTAAGAGGCGTTCAACTGTAGGCACTGGCAGGCGTGCACGCTTTCCAGGTCTGCCTGCACGTTACGCCACACACACACACACACACACACACACTCTCCTTGGAAGGCGAGTGCGTGTGTGGTGGGACATGCAGGCAGGCCTGGAAAGTGAAAGCACCTACCAGTGCGTGCAGCCAAGTGCCTCTTACTCTAGAGTAAGAGGTGCTCGACTGCAGGCATGCTCTGGGCCTGCTTGCACACCTTGCCACACACTATTTTTTCCCAAGGCAGGGAGGCAAGTTCAACTACTGTCTTGAGTTGCCCTTCAAAAACAGCCTTAATACAATGTTGAAAGTAAAAGAAAAATTATTTACTTCAACAAACACAAAGAATAAGCAAATGCAGTTGAAAAATGCAAAAGTAAGCAAGGAAGTCTTAATGTAGACACAAATTAAAGTCTCTTACAAAGTCCCAAAAGAAACAGCAGTCTTCCATCAGACAACGAGCAATGATCACTAAGTCCTTAGCCGCAGACACAAAGCAGGCTCAATTGGAGAGAAAACATTGGCAACAGAGTCGTTGTTAACAGCAAAAGCTGACTGCTCCTTCTTCTGATTTATAGCCCTGAATTCCCCATGCAGGAGGTGCTAGGGTGTCTCCCAATTAGCTCAGAGTTTCTAGCAGCTATTCTAGCTGAACACCATCTGTGCTTTGACTCTTTTCGTTTCTCTAGAAATGTGGGCACTTGAAAAACCTCATCATTTGATTCTTCTCCTCCCTCCAATTCCTAAGAACTTCTCTGCTCCCCTTCCTCTTCCGAAAATGAGGAATCCCTAACAGCTACAGATGAAAGCAGGCTTTAATGACAAGCAGATGTTTGTGTGGGGAAGGGGTTTCCCGTTTCGTGCTCCCAAAGAAAACGAAGACGTGAAAGAAATGGTAGAAACTGTAGGAACGAATTCCATGCACAACTCAACTTCATATTAAGTTCAAGGCATAGTTAGCTATAAGTGTCAGAACATACTGGAAAGCTTCTAGGTTTCCAAGTAAGGACTGAATTGTATCTGGACATCAGCAGCTTGCTATGTCACAACTTTTCCAAACCTTTAGTATTAACTCCAACATTTAACCGAGGGGGCAAATAAATGGGATAGGAAAGAGGAGGTGGATTAATGTGAACTAGTCCAATAATATGTCTTTTAGGCACATTTTCCATTGGCACTGAGGATTAAGATGCTAAGCAAAGATGCTCAGCTAATTGCTCTGGGGAGCAATTTGAAAGAAGAAAGAACAGTAAGTAGCAACACTTGGGGATTTAGGGAGTGACCTGCATACATTAAAGCAGGGAAGGCGAACATGGCTGGCATCTTTCAATATTCTCACCATGATTGGCTGTGCTGGCTAGGACAGAAGAGAGTTGCAGTCCAAGGTCAGATTTTCTCCAGCCCTATATTATAGACAGCAGAAAAAAAGCTGAGAATCACTCGATAGATAGGTTTATGAACAGCTATTACCCATCATTGCTAGTGATGATGGGTTTCTCCCATTATAATAATATGTTGATATAGCAACTTCTCTCAATTTTGGTTCAATTCTGTAAGCTCTTCCAGGTACTTCTAGTCAATTCTGCTGTTGCCTGGGAGTGCAACATCGATGATCCATACTTTGTTTTTTAACATGATTGTGAGGTCAAGAGTATTGTGCTCCAAACTCTGCCAGTCTAAATTTGGAAGTGCCAGAGGAGTTTGATATGTTCATTTTCCATAACCCTTTCAGGCTTGTGATTCCACCAGTTCTTTGTCGCAGGCAGATGGTATTTGTGGCACAAGTTGATCATCTGAGCAACTGTGTTGTGTTTCTGCTTGTAGTCCCTCTGTGCAATCTTCTTGCAGCAGCTGAGAATGTGATGCATTGTTTCATCTGCTTCCTTGCAGAGTCTACACTTGGAATCTGTTGTCAACTTTTCAATTCTGGCTTTGATGGCATTGGTTCTAATGGCTTGTTCTTGGGTTGCAAGAATCAATAATAATAATAATAATAATAATAATAATAATAATAATAATAATAATAAACACAATCGGCACTGACAAGATTCCCATCTGCCAGTTGCAAAAGGCCACCATACTGGGATCTGCACGCATTATTCACTGATACATCACAGAGTCCTAGACACTTGGGAAGTGTCCGACGTGTGATCCAATACAACAGCCATCGGAGTGTCTGCTGTGGACTCATCTTGTTGTGTTTCAAATAATAATAATACAAAGAGTGAATACTGTAAAAACACAATCCAGAGCAGAAAACTGGCAAAAGAAGGCTCTCCATGGACAGTTCCTGGGAAAAAATGAGAGCCAAATTGACAAAGAAAAAACATGGATGTCGCTCACAAATGGAACTTTGAAAATGGAGACAAAGGAGGGTCTGATTCTGGCAGCCCAAGAACAAGCCATTCAAACCAAGACCATCAAAGCCAGAATTGAAAAGCCAAGTGTAGACTCTGCAAGGAAGCAGATGAAACAATAGATCACATCCTCAGCTGCTGCAAGAAGATCACGCAAGCAGACTACAAGCAGAGGCACAACACCATTGCTCAGATGATTCATTGGAACTTGTGCCACAAATACCATCTGCCTGCGACAACTCACTGGTGGGATCACAAGCTGGAAAAAATTACAGAAAATGAGCACGCCAAACTCCTCTGGGACTTCTGAATTCAGACAGACAGAGTTCTGGAGCACAATACTCCTGACCTCACGATCGTGTTAAAAAACAAATGATGGATTGTTGATGTTGCAATCCCAGGTGACAGCAGGATTGAAGAGAAACAACTGGAAAAGCTGATATGAGGATTTAAAGATCGAACTGCAAAGACTCTGGCACAAGCCAGTCAAAGTGGTCCCACTAGTGATCGGCACACTAGGTGCAATGCCTAAAGACCTTGGCCTGCACTTGAACACAATCGGCGCTGACAAGATTACCATCTGGCAGCTGCAAAAGGCCACCTTACTGGGATCTGCACACATTATTCACTGATACATCACACAGTCCTAGACACTTGGGAAATGTCTGACGTGTGATCCAATACAACAGCCAGCGGAGTGTCTGCTGTCGACTCATCTTGTTGTGTTTCAAATAATAATAATAATAATAAGAAGAATAAGAATAATAATAAGAATACATACCCAGCTTTTTCTCTCCACAAGGAAACTCAAAATGGCTTGTGTGTCAAGGCAACACCTCAGTGTATTTATGGCGACAAAAAGCTTGCAATAATGTATTGTCGAAGACTTTCATGGCTGGAATCACGGGGTTGTTGTAGGTTTTTTCGGGCTATATGGCCATGGTCTAGAGGCATTCTCTCCTGACGTTTCGCCTGCATCTATGGCAAGCATCCTCAGAGGATGCTTGCCATAGATGTAGGTGAAATGTCAGGAGAGAATGCCTCTAGACCATGGCCATATGGCCGGAAAAAACCTACCACAACCCAAGCTTGCAACAGTTGAAGTCAGCTGAAAATGAAGTTGGAAAATGGAAGGAGGAGGGGAAAATTGGGACGTTTTAAAAGCAGGAACATTGCAGGATGAATTGCCAAATTGGCAAAGCTGGCAAGTATGAGACCCTCCTTCATTACTCTACCTGCTCTGCTGTGCCTGCGCTGTGGCCTTCATGCCCTACTGAAGTTCTTGGAGGCATCTGAACGTTTCTTCTCTTTCAGCAGGGATCTTCTTAATAAGCCATTGACGAAAGGAGTAACTCTTGGGTAGTAACAGGTGGCATAATTGGAAGAGCGAAGGTGACGCAGTGTTGAAATGCCAGCAGGAAGCAGGGTTAGGCATTGCTACAGAGAGTTTTTGAAGGTGCACAAATGTCATATCCTACTTTTCAGGAAACTCTGATCAAATATTTACAGACTTCATTGAAGGTGTAAAACAGGAGAGTCTACACATTGTAAAGGGCATAATTGCATTTCGTACATTCCAAAGCTTCAATCGGTATAAACATTGACCTGAACGCTCGCGAGCAGTCAGACCAATTTTGCTGCAATTTTAAGTGCTGTCAACAGCAGGATTGCGGTGGATTGGTGTAGGAAAAAAAAATCCATACTAACTTATTACACATCACACAGCCCAACTAATATGCCTCTTCCTTTTAAGTTCAGCTTCACTTTTCAGTTCTCTGGGAGATTAATAGCTGCTACATCTGGATTCAGGCTACACAGAGCTGGGAGGGCTGCTTCTTCCAGCAACAGATGGAAATAATCACCAGAGGTCAATCAAATTCACTTCCTAAGCTTAGCAAAAGAGTGAGTTCTTATAAATATCTCCAGCCGTGGACTTTCTGTCCTGTATCAGCATAATATGGGTCTCATTTTCTATTATGTGCTATGACATTATTATCGGTGGTTCCCTGAGATCTGGCAATCCCAGAGGGGTGTGTGTGTCTGTTTTGTGTCTATGTGTTTGTGTGCATGCATACCCAGTAAGCATATGCATGATTCAAAAGCAAGCAAACAGCGCTTCCCATGGGTTTGTTCCGAATCCCAGAAAGAGGCAGTTAATCACTAAGACAACATATTTATCAGCATGATTAAGGAACAGAATGTAATAGTTCAATTAATAAGCCAAATGTTTTGGTTTCCACCTTCCTTGGATGTTTCAGATAAAAGGGAGTTTGCAGCCCACCTGGCAGTTTAGATCACGGAGTTATTGAGATTCTTAAGTGGACGATGTATTATCCTTTAGGCTAAGGCCATGAGGTGTTAAAGGTCCCTTCTACCCTGCCATATAATGCAAATTATCAAGGAAGATCATTAACATTATCTGCTTTGAGCTGGATTATATTACTTACTTACTTAGGTGATCCCTCGTTGTCCGACTAGGATTGCCTTCCAAGATCAGTGTACTGGAGGTGGGTCCGTAGGTGACTGTGGAGCCCTATTCTTGACCTGCATGTTCTTCCGCAGTGAGGACATTGCTTTCCAAGTGGAAGATGGTCCCGGTTGGGGTTGGCTTGATGCGCCTTCCTCTTGGCATGTTTCTCTCTTTTGCCCTCCATTCGTGCCTCTTCAAATTCTACAGCACTGCTGGTCACAGCTGACCTCCAGCTGGAGCTCTCAAGAGCCAGGGCTTCCCAGTTCTCAGTGTCTATGCCAGAGTTTTTAAGGTTGGCTTTGAGCCCATCTTTAAATCTCTTTTCCTGCCCACCAAAATTCCATTTTCCATTCTTGAGTTTGGAGTAGAGCAACTGCTTTGGGAGACGGTGGTCGGGCATCCGGACAACGTGGATGGTCCAGCAGAATTGATGATGGAGGACCATCGCTTCAATGCTGGTGGTCTTCGCTTCTTCCAGCACACTGACATTTGTCTGCTTGTCTTCCCAGAAGATTTGCAGCATTTTCCAGAGGCAGCGCTGATGGAATCGTTCCAGGAGTTGCATGTGACGTCTGTAGATAGTCCACGACTCTCAGGCGTATAGCAGGTTTGGGAGGACAATAGCTTTATAAACAAGCACCTTGGTATCCCTATGGGTGTCCCGGTCCTCAAACACTCTGTGCTTCATTGGGAAAAATGCTGCACTCGCAGAGCTCGGGCGGTGTTGTATTTCTATGTTAATGTTGGTTTTTGTGGAGAGGTGGCTGCCAAGGTGGCAGAAGTGATCAACATTTTCTAATGTTACACCATTAAGCTGCATTTCTAGCATTGGAGAGGGATTAGCTGGTGACTGCTGGAAGACCACTTTTTCAAAGCAGAAAATGTGGGAATTTATTCAGCTGTGTGGAAGGGGCCGCAGTGTAGAAGGGCTCATAACGAACCCAAATGTGGACTATAATTGAGTTGTTGTAGGTTGTAGGTCACAACCTCTGAGGATGCTCTTAGCATCCTCAGTAGGTGAAATGTCAGGAGAGAATGCTTCTGGAACATGACCATACAGTCCGAAAAACCTACAACAACCCAGTGATTCCGGCCCTGGAAGCCTTCGACAATACACCTCTATATAAATAAAAATGTAATGTTCGTTTGTGGGATTAACAGAACTCAAAACCCACTGGACCAACTGACACCAAATTTGGACACAATACACCTAACAACCCAATGTATGCCCTTCACTCAAAAAAATTGATTTTGTCATTTGGGAGTTGTAGTTGCTGGGATTTATAGTTCACCTACAATCAAAGAGCATTCTGAACGGAACCAACGATGGAATTGAACTAAACTTTGCACACAGTTCTCCCATGACCAACAGAAAATACTGGAAGGGTTTGGTGGGCAGTGTCCTTTGGTTTTGGAGTTGTAGTTCACCTACATCCAGAGATCACTGTGGACTCAAACAGCGATGGATCTGGACCAAACTCCACACAAATATTCAATATGCCCAAATGTGAACACTGGTGGAGTTGGGGAAAATAGACTCATGACATTTGGGAGTTGTAGTTGCTGGGATTTACAGTTCACTTACAATAACAGAGCATTCTGAACCCCACCAACGATAGAATTGGGCCAAACCTCCCACACAGCAACACGTGGCAGAGGATGGCTAGTAATCTATATAAATAAAAATGTCATGTTATTTTGTGGGATTAACGCAACTCAAAAAGCACTGGGTTAATTGACACCAAATTTGGACACAATACACTTATCAGGCCAACAAGTGACCATCACTCATAAAAACACTGAAAAACACAATGGAAGAGACTTTAAAAGCCAAAAAAGCAAAAGGACGCTACAGCGCATGTGCAAAAATGACTCCCCCGGCAAATAAAAATGCACATTAGCATATCCACCCTCTCTTCCATACTCCAGCTCCCAGCATCCCCTAGACAAGGCCCTTTAGGAAAGGAGGATGATTCAAATGCCCTGCTTCCAGGATGCAAGCTTTCTGGGCTTTCCACAGAAGTTGAGGAAGCAGGAACCCATTTTGTTTCCTTCTGCTTCAGGGTAAGCTTTGTTTAAATTTAAACTGCTTTCAGCACTGCTTTGTTTGAGAGGTGGGGCTTCCTGAGTTTAAAAATTAACTGCTTTGTTTGAGAGGAGAGGCTTCCTGAGTTTATAATTAACTGCTTTGTTTGAGAGGAGGGGCTTCCTGAGTTTATAATTAACTGCTTTGTTTGAGAGGAGGGGCTTCCTGAGTTTAAAAATTAACTGCTTTGTTTGAGAGGCGGGGCTTCCTGGTTATCCTATATAAACCAGTGTCTGAACCCAAGGGGCAGCTGGGCTTTCCACAGAAGTTGAGGAAGCAGGAACTCATACACTCAGTAACCTATACTTCCACCCCTGCATACAGACAACATCAAACACACACCAAGAGGAGGTCATTAGCAACCTCCAGATGGAACAAACACGAAAACTTCCCGTCTCATGCACAAGCTGTGGCATGTTCAGCTTTTTCACACTACAATTACTCAATTACATCTGCCCCAAGTGTACACAGATCACTCGCATGGAACACAGGATACGACAACTCGAGGACCGTATTAAGACCCTTAAGGACATTCAGGAACTTGAGCTCTTCTTAGACACCACACACCACACTGTCCTAGACACGCAGCCCATATCACACCAACATTACGAGGAGGCTCAACAGAACAGCACCTCAGATGTCGACAACCCTCAGGCTTGGAGAAATGTCACCCTTAGAAGGACACATAGGACCCGGAAGCCTCCTCAGAATACTTCCGCTCAGCTGCAGTTACACAATAGATTCCAAATTCTCACACAACTAGCACCTGACCAAGAAACACAACATATTGGGGAAGACCAGAATGGCTTAGATACTGATCAGTGGCTCATCCTTGATCAGTGTGCGGGGGATAGCCCTGACTGGGACAACACTTCACAACATTCACACTTGCACAATCCTGCAGGTGTACCATCCCCAACCATAGACCAGGAGCAACAGGAACACATACAGGAGAACCATAGGCTCTTGGACAAATCTCAATGGATTGTCCTTGACGAATGCACCGGGGATGTCGAGGAGGAGGACAACACTTTTCACCTACACAATTCACACCAACAGATCACTTTTCTGGAGACCTACACACTACATTGCACAAAAGGGGCCCTGTCATTCCCGAAAGTAAACAGGTCTTGGTAGTAGGCGACTCCCTCCTTAGAGGAACGGAAGCTGTCATTTCCAGACCAGATGGGATGGCTCGAGAAATATGCTGCCTACCGGGGGCAAAAATACACCATATCACTCAGAGGCTCACCAGGCTCCTCAAGCCCTATCACCATCCTCCCCTCATGTTGATTCATGTAGGGACCAATGATACTGCAAGGCATACGTTTCAAAAGATCACAAATGATTTTCGAGCTCTAGGAGCAAAGCTAAAAGAATGTAATGTACAGGTGGTCTTTTCATCCCTCCTCCCTGTTGTAAGACACGGACCCACAAGAGCCAGAAAAATAGTACAGGTCAATGACTGGCTTAGAAAATGGTGTCAGGAGGAACGCTTTGGCTTCCTCGACCATGGCTGCTTTTCCAGGAGGATGGCCTACTGGCAAGGGATGGGGTGCATCTCACACAAGTAGGAAAACACCTTTTTGCTCACAGACTCGCAAACCTCATTAGACGCACTTTAAACTAGGTCCACCGGGGGAGGGGGACAACAGCCTTGCGAACACTACTTTACCCATAATGTCTGGGAATCGCCAGAAGGCTAAACGGAGGGCTGCACAAACACAACAAGGACCAAGTACCAAAAGCACAATAATCTCAATTAAACAGCTCAAGGGAAGATCTCAGGGGCTCACATGTCTTTACACTAATGCACAGAGCATGGGAAATAAACAAGACGAATTCCAACTTTTAGCACAACACCACAAATATGATATCATAGGGATCACTGAAACCTGGTGGGATGACTCCTATCGCTGGAATGTAGATATCGAGGGGTATAACCTCTTTCACAGAAACCGAACAAAGGGGAGAGGAGGCGGAGTAGCCTTATATGTCAAAAACTTATGCTGCAGAAGAGATTCAAGACAGCAATCTGGGAAACCAGCTTGAAATCATCTGGATAAGAATCAAGGGAACTGGGACTCAAAAAGATGTCGTTGTAGGCGTCTACTACAGACCCCCAAGCCAGGAGGAAGAACTTGATGAAGTCTTCGGCCAACAGTTGACCAAACAGGCACAGAAAAGAGATGTAGTAGTCATAGGCGATTTCAACTATCCCGATATTTGCTGGAAAACAAACTCGGCCAAGAGTACAAGGTCCAACAAATTCCTCGCTTGCCTTGCAGACAATTTCATGGTCCAGAAGGTAGAAGAGGCAACAAGGGGATTGGCTACTCTTGATCTCATCCTAACAAATGCGGAGGACCTGATCGATGCGGTCAAAGTGGTAGGATCCTTAGGGGCAAGTGACCATGTGCTCCTGCAATTTGAGGTACAAAGGAAGGCCGAAACTAAGACAAGTCAAACCCACATTCTGGACTTTAGGAGAGCTGATTTCCAAAAAATGAAGGAAACACTGAGCAGCATTCCGTGGACACAGATACTAAAAGACAAGGGAGTTACGGATGGATGGGAATTTCTCAAGAGTGAAATACTCAAGATGCAATTGCAAACCGTGCCAACAAAGAGAAAAAATAGGACAAGTGCAAAGAAGCCAGAATGGATGTCCAAAGAACTTCTAACTGTGCTAAGACACAAAAGAGACATGCACAAGAAGTGGGAAAAGGGAGAAATCACCAAAGAAGAATTCAAACAAATAGCCAACACCTGTAGGGAAAAGGTCCGCAAGGCTAAAGCAAAAAACGAGCTCAGACTTGCCAGGGACATTAAAAACAATAAAAAGGGCTTCTATTCTTATGCCAGTAGAAAAAGGAAAAACAAGGAGGCGATAGGACCTCTTCGAGGAGAAGATGGGGCAATGCTGACAGGGGATAGGGAAAAGGCAGAACTACTTAATGCCTTCTTTGCCTCGGTCTTCTCACAAAAAGAGAGTCTTCAACCTCAGCAAGATGGAGTGGATGAGGGATTGGAGGACATCCAACCCCAAATTGGGAAAGAAGTCGTCCAGGAATACCTGGCCGCTCTTAATGAGTTCAAGTCCCCAGGGCCAGATCAACTACACCCCAGAGTATTGAAGGAACTAGCGGAAGTCATTTCGGAACCATTGACAACCATCTTGAGAGTTCTTGGAGAACGGGAGAAGTTCCAGCAGATTGGAGGAGGGCCAATGTGGTCCCAATCTTCAAGAAGGGAAAAAAGGATGACCCAAACAACTACCGTCCGGTCAGCCTCACGTCGATACCGGGCAAGATTCTGGAAAAGATTGTTAAGGAAGCGGTCTGCAAACACTTAGAAACAAAAGCAGTCATCGCTAATAGTCAACATGGATTTATCAAAAACAAGTCATGCCAGACTAATCTGATCTCTTTCTTCGATAGAGCTACAAGCTGGGTAGATGCGGGGAATGCCGTGGATGTAGCGTACCTGGATTTCAGTAAGGCCTTCGACAAGGTCCCCCATGACCTTCTGGCAAGGAAACTAGTCCAATGTGGGCTAGGCAAAACTACGGTGAGGTGGATCTGTAATTGGTTAAGTGGACGAACACAGAGAGTGCTCACTAATGCTTCCTCTTCATCTTGGAAAGAAGTGACAAGTGGAGTGCCGCAGGGTTCCGTCCTGGGCCCGGTCCTGTTCAACATCTTTATTAATGACTTAGATGAAGGGCTAGAAGGCATGATCATCAAGTTTGCAGACGACACCAAATTGGGAGGGATAGCCAATACTCCAGAGGACAGGAGCAGAATTCAAAACGATCTTGACAGATTAGAGAGATGGGCCAAAACTAACAAAATGAAGTTCAACAGTGACAACTGCAAGATACTCCACTTTGGCAGAAAAAATGAAATGCAAAGATACAGAATGGGGGACGCCTGGCTCGAGAGCAGTACGTGTGAAAAAGATCTTGGAGTCCTCGTGGACAACAAGTTAAACATGAGCCAACAATGTGATGTGGCGGCAAAAAAAGCCAATGGGATTTTGGCCTGCATCAATAGGAGCATAGTGTCTAGATCTAAGGAAGTAATGCTACCCCTCTATTCTGCTTTGGTTAGACCACATCTGGACTATTGTGTCCAATTCTGGGCACCACAATTCAAGAGAGATATTGACAAGCTGGAATGTGTCCAGAGGAGGGCGACTAAAATGATCAAGGGTCTGGAGAACAAGGCCTATGAGGAGCGGCTTAGGGAACTGGGCATGTTTAGCCTGAAGAAGAGAAGGCTGAGAGGAGATATGATAGCCATGTATAAATATGTGAGAAGAAGCCACAGGGAGGAGGGAGCAAGCTTGTTTTCTGCTTCCTTGGAGACTAGGACGCGGAACAATGGCTTCAAACTACAAGAGAGGAGATTCCATCTGAACATGAGGAAGAACTTCCTGACTGTGAGAGCCGTTCAGCAGTGGAACTCTCTGCCCCGGAGTGTGGTGGAGGCTCCTTCTTTGGAAGCTTTTAAGCAGAGGCTGGATGGCCATCTGTCAGGGATGATTTGAATGCAATATTCCTGCTTCTTGGCAGGGGGTTGGACTGGATGGCCCATGAGGTCTCTTCCAACTCTTTGATTCTATGATTCTATGATTCTCCTTGGGTTTCTTTGAGAACATCCCAATCCCTGCATATTTCCAATTTCCTATTCCTGGACTGCAACTCCCAGCAATCCTCCAGGTAGATAGATTAGATAGAGGTTGGTTGGTAGGTAAGTAGATTGATCAGGAGGACTGCTGGGAGTTGCAGTTCAAGAATAGGTAGAGAAGGAAGAATGGGGAGAAAGAGTAAGGGAAAGAAAAGGAGGGAAGGGAAAAGGAAGAGAAGGAATGTGAGAAGGAAAGGAAGGAATGAAAGAAAGAAAGGAGGAGAGAAAGAGGGAGGGAAGGTTGGCCACAGCTACGCGTGGCAGGTACAGCTAGTATATAAATAAAAATGTAATGTTCGTTTGTGGGATTAACATAACTCAAAAACCACTGGATGAATTGACACCAAATTTGGACACAAGACACTTATCAGGCTAACGAGTGACCGTCACTCAGAAAAACAAAAAAAAAAAACACATAGTGAAAAGGACTTAAACAACCCCAAAAACCAAAAAGACTTTACAGCGCATGTGCAAAAATGGCTCCTTGACTACCTCTTCCATTTGTACTTGAGCCAAGTGTGAATGTTGCAATTACCCACCTGGATTACCTTTGAATAGCCTTGCATCTTCACAGCCTGGCTTCTACAAGCCTTTGGTGTGGGAAGTTACCTAGTCCAAATTGTTTCATGTCTGGAAAGCTTCTATTTTCTGAGGGCCACAGCAACGCATGGCCGGGTACAGCTCGTTCAGCTATAGTTGTGTGCCTTCCCAGACTAAGGAAAACTCTTAGCAATTATGTCCTCAAATGCACTTTAATATTGATTTAGGATTGTCTGCGCGCCCTCATCTTTCTCTGAAAACCCTATCCTAGTTCACCTCCTTGCTCATGTCCAGCACTTTAAAATTCTAATTATTACTTTTGGCCCGGCCATAGGTTTTTAAATGCTGTATGTTACTATTGTCATTGTTTATTGTGTATTGTGTATTTTTGTTTTTGAGTTTTATTTTATTTTAATTGTATTGATTATTTTGTTATTGCCTTTGTTTATTGATGTTCTGTGGGCTTGGCCTCATGTAAGCCACACCGAGTCCCTTGCGGAGATGGTGGCGGGATATAAAAATAAAGTTGTTGTTGTTGTTATTATTATTATTATTATTATTATTATTATTATTATTATTATTTGAAACACAACAAGATGAGTCCACAGCAGACATTCTGCTGGCTGTTGTATTGGATCACATGTCGGACACTTCCCAAGTGTCTAGGACTGTGTGATGTATCGGCGAATAATGCGTGCAGATCCCAGTAAGGTGGCCTTATGTAGCTGGCAGATGGTAATTTTGTCAGTGCCGATTATGTTTAAGTGCAGGCCAAGGTCTTTAGGCACTGCACCCAGTGTGCCAATCACCACTGGGACCACCTTGACTGGTTTGTGCCAGAGTCTTTGCAGTTCGATCTTTAAATCTTCATATAGTGTCAACTTTTCCAGTTGTTTCTCTTCAATCCTGCTGCCACATGGGATGGCAACATCAACGATCCATACTTTGTTTTTTAAACATGATCGTGAGGTCAGGAGTCTTGTGCTCAAAAACTCTATCTGTCTGAATTCGGAAGTCCCAGGGGAGTTTGACGTGTTCATTCTCTGTAACTTTTTCCAGCTTATGATCCCACCAGTTCTTTGTCGCAGGCAGATGGTGTTTGTGGCACAAGTTCCAATGAATCATCTGAGCAATGGTGTTATGCCTCTGTTTGTAGTCTGTCTGAGCGATCTTCTTGCAGCAGCTGAGGATGGGATCTATTGTTTCGTCTGCTTCCTTGCAGAGTTTGCATTTGGGATCTGTTGTTGACTTTTCAATTCTGGCTTTGATGACATTGGTTCTTGGGCTGCCAGAATCAGGCTCTCAGTCTCCTTTTTCAAAGTTTCGCTTGTGAGCCACAGCCATGCTTTTTCTTTGTCAATTTGACTCTCATTTTTTCCCAGGAACTGTCCATGGAGAGCCTTCTTTTGCCAGTTTTGTCTTCTGCTCTGGATTGTGTTTTACGGTATTTACTCTTTGTATTATTATTATTTGAAACACCACAAGATGAGAATGTGATCTGTTGTTTCATTTGTTTCCTTGCAGAGTCTACACTTGGGATCTGTTGTTGACTTTTCAATTTTGGCTTTGATGGCATTTGTTATAATGGCTTGTTCTTGGGCTGCCGGAATCAGTCCCTCCATCTCCTTTTTCAAAGTTGTTGTTGTTGTTATTATTATTATTATTATTAGCTCTTGCAATATCAAAGTAAGACCTGATTTTTATTTTAAAAAGGGGAGAGGACAGACAATCCATTCACTCATGGGATAAGGTTGAAAATGGTTAGCACATGTGATAACTAATAAACAATAGAATTGCTGGAGGCTTTCATGGCCAGAATCACTGGGTTGTTGTAAGTTTCTCAGGCTGTACGGCAATGTTCCAGAAGCATTCTCTCCTGACTTTTCACCTGCATCTATGGCAGATGTAGGTGAATTGTCAGGAGAGAATGCTTTTGGAACATGGCCATACAGCCCAAAAAAAAACTTCCAACAACCCAATAAATAATAGAACATTTCAATTTCTAACACTAATCGACAAAACATCACAATTTCATGATGCTCCCCACCCCACTCCCATGGATTCCATCATTGATGGAGTTCAGAATAACTAACTATAACTATAAATCCCAGGGTTCAGAAGGCTCTTTGATTATAATTCAACTATAAATCCCAGCAACTACAACTACCAAATGACAAAATCAATCCCACTCCAACCCCACCAGTATTCAAATGTGGGTGTATTGGGTATTTGTGACAAATTTGGTTCAGTGAACAAAAACACATCCTGCACATCAGATATTTACATGACGATTCATAACAGTAGCAAAATTACAGTTGTGAAGTAGCAACAAAAATATTCTTATGGTTGGGGGTCATCACAACATGAGGAATTATATTAAGGGTTTGTGGCATTAGGAAGGTTGAGAAACACTGCTCTAGAGCAACATTTTCCAAAATCTTTGTCTTCAAGGTATTTTTGGCCTTCATTTCTCA
Organism: Anolis sagrei ordinatus; assembly: GCF_025583915.1. Classification (NCBI taxonomy): domain Eukaryota; kingdom Metazoa; phylum Chordata; class Lepidosauria; order Squamata; family Anolidae; genus Anolis; species Anolis sagrei. Next base: position 39,525,934 of record NW_026847993.1, read on the forward strand.
GAATCCCTGATCATTGACCCTCTCTGAGAGTGTTTGAGAGTGTTTGAGGACCAGGACATCCGTAGGGATACCAAGGTGCTTGTCTATAAAGCTAATCTTTTGGGAAGACAGGCGGGGAAATGTCAGCGTGCTGGAAGAAGCAAAGACCACCAGCATTGAAGCGATGGTCCTCTGCCATCAACTCCACTGGGCCGGCCATGTTGTCCGGATGCCGACCACCGTCTCCCAAAGCAGTTGCTCTACTCTGAACTTAAGAATGGAAAACAGAATGTTGGAGGACAGGAAAAGAGATTGAAAGATGGGCTCAAAGCCAACCTTTAAAACTCTGGCATAGACACTGAGAACTGGGAAGCCCTGGCCCTTGAGCGCTCCAGCTGGAGGTCAGCTGTGACCAGCAGTGCTGTAGAATTTGAAGAGGCATGAATGGAGGGCGAAAGAGAGAAATGTGCCAGGAGGAAGGCGCATCAAGCCAACCCCAACCGGGACCGCCTTCCACATGGAAACCAATGCCCTCACTGTGGGAGAAGATGCGGGTCAATAAAAGGGCTCCACAGCCACCTACGAATCCACAAGGAAACCCATCATGGAAGACCGTCTTACTCGTCCAACGAGGGATCGCCTAAGTAAGTAAGTAAAGATCATTGGCCAAAAGGCAGCTAAGGCTTCTGGGAGTTGAAGTCCAAAACACCTGGAGGACCAAAGGTTGGCAACCACTGGTCTGGGCGAATGGGAAAGGATTGTGTTCGTGTTTCTGAAATATTACTATAAATGTAATTAAATACCTTTTAACAGTAATTTTCAAGGCAGTTATAACTTGGTGGTCTTAGGGAAGCAGCTGCCATCTGCATTAATAAGATTGATCTACCATTCAGGCTGGACATTATGCGCATTAAAGGAAGATAATGCGTGTGATGGCATTTCTCCCTGGAAATAATATTTATTCATTTGCTTCCTTACTTATTTGATCTATGCCGCACCCTTCCTCCTAAGAGCTCAGGGCAGCCAACGATCTGGAGGGGGTGGCTGTGGCTGTCATTGTAATTCAGGTTGCGCAGCGTCTCTCTTTTCCACCAATATTTAGACCTTTAAATTAAGTCAAAGCCTTGGAAAGGGGAAAAAACATTCTTCAGCCTGATGGAATCCTTACTGCCTCCCATTGCTTAAGATTCTGTGCACTAATCTAACAGCTGCCTGAATCGTTGACACGCAACACTTGCAGTCCTCAATGTTAATCTGCTTGGGGCGTTGCCCATGGCACTCAGTGTAGAATCTGGGTTTTTATAAAAGATATATTTCCTTCTTTCCCAGAAAGGAAACTTTGGACCTGAGGATACAGAGCTGTCTGGGTTAAGGAGATGGAAGGAGCTGAGAAATAATAATAATAATAATAATAATAATAATAATAATAATAATAATAATAATAATTTATTTGTACCCCGCCACCATCTCCCCAAGGACTCGGTGCGGCTTACATGAGGCCGAGCCCACAGCACATCAATAAACAAAGGCAATAACAAAATAATCAATACAATTAAAATAAAATAAAACTCAAAAACAAAAATATACAATACACAATAAACAATGACAATAGTAACATACAGCATTTAAAAACCTATGGCCGGGCCAAATGTAAGAATTAAAATTTAAACGGAATTGGTGCTCAACTCCATTTCCAAACCAAAGAGCTGCCGTTGTCTGTAGACACCTCCAAGGTCATGTGGCCAGCATGACTGCATGGAGTGCTTTTACCTTTCTGCCAGAGCAGTACCTATTGATCTCATAGAATCATAGAATCATAGAATCAAAGAGTTGGAAGAGATCTCATGGGCCATCCAGTCCAACCCCATTCTGCCAAGAAGCAGGAATATTGCATTCAAATCACCCCTGACAGATGGCCATCCAGCCTCTGTTTAAAAGCTTCCAAAGAAGGAGCCTCCACCACACTCTGGGGCAGAGAGTTCCACTGCTGAACAGCTCTCACAGTCAGGAAGTTCTTCCTCATGTTCAGATGGAATCTCCTCTCTTGTAGTTTGAAGCCATTGTTCCGCGTCCTAGTCTCCAGGGAAGCAGAAAACAAGCTTGCTCCCTCCTCCCTGTGGCTTCCTCTCACATATTTATACATGGCTATCATATCTCCTCTCCGCCTTCTCTTCTTCAGGCTAAACATGCCCAGCTCCTTAAGCCACTCCTCATAGGGCTTGTTCTCCAGACCCTTGATCATTTTAGTTGCCCTCCTCTGGACACAGTATTCCAGCTTGTCAATATCTCTCTTGAATTGTGGTGCCCAGAATTGGACACAATATTCCAGATGTGGTCTAACCAAAGCAGAATAGAGGGGTAGCATTACTTCCCTAGATCTAGACACTATGCTCCTATTGATGCAGGCCAAAATCCCATTGGCTTTTTTTGCTGCCACATCACATTGTTGGCTCATGTTTAACTTGTTGTCCACGAGGACTCCAAGATCTTTTTCACATGTACTGCTCTCGAGCCAGGCATCCCCCATTCTGTATCTTTGCATTTCGTTTTTCCTGCCAAAGTGGAGTATCTTGCATTTGTCACTGTTGAACTTCATTTTGTTAGTTTTGGCCCATCTCTCTAATCTGTCAAGATCGTTTTGAATCCTGCTCCTGTCCTCTGGAGTATTGGCTATCCCTCCCAATTTGCTGTCGTCTGCATGTTTTCGAGCTGCTAGGTTGGCAGAACCTGGGGCTAACAGCAGGAGCTCACACATCTCCCCAGATTTGAACCCACGACCTTTCGGTCCGCAAGTTCAGCAGCTCAGCGGTTTAACTCACTGTGCCACCAGGGGCTCCCCAAAGAGAAGTAGGGAAAAGCAAAAGGGTTGGGCACGATGGAGAGATCCCCAAAAGCCCCCAAACACCTGGGCTTAATTTACAGAAGTACTCCAAGGGTCGTTCAGTATGTGACTTTTCATGCACAACAACACCTTCATAATATACTGGTCAAAATGATAGCAATGCGTCTTCCAATGGGTTTATCTTTCTGCATAGTCTTTGTTCCTCTCCACCTTTCACCATCATAATATTAGCATACTTATACCATGACTTGAACGGAAATTGACAATGACCTTTCAACGTGGTCACGCACAAGGAATAAGTCACTGTTTAAATGTCAGATACGTATCAGTGAAGAGAAATGGCTATAAGGGATTCTCACAATTAAAATCCCATTCGGAGATTCTCTATAACCCCCTTTTTTGTCACAGCATTGTAGATTGAAAATAATTGCATAGGCTCTGTTCGTGTTTTATGGCCTGTGGCTGGATTATCACTGTTCCTGATGGGAAAACAGTTCATGCTGCTATGCAGATTTCGAGGGAGAGTAAAAGGAATCGGCTGCTTCTACAGCTCCACTTTCTGCAATTCATATTACAGTATATTTTGTTGCTGTTTTTGTTTACAGCCACAGAAGCAGGATTCCCCCCCTGCCAAGGCAATGTGGAGAAGCAGCTAGCAATCTATGGAAGGACTAGAAGGCAAAGATTCAAAAGCAGAAGTTGGTGTAATTTTCGGTTTGTGATGGTGGTTAGTCACTCCTAGTGTTTGCAGATCTGAAGTAGCCCATGGTAGTTGCTAGAGGCCATAAACGTGACCTCTGGGCAAACAAAATAGTTCCTGGTCTCTGAAAAAAGCGTGTGTCTGTGTGTGCCTTGAAGGCTAGATCTACACTGCCATATAATCCAGATTATCAAAGCTAACAACCCAGATTATGCCGCATTATCACGGGGTGTCTGCGCCCTACACCACTGGAGAAATTACACTGTTTAGCCGGTATTGCACCACCTGACATCCGCCGGGAAGTAGCAGCCAATAGTGAAAGGACCAAGGCAGAGACATCTCCAGCTCATCCCTTGTTTGGGTATCAGCCAGCACGTCAACGACTTAAATCTAGAAATAGTTTTCTTAGATCTACAGAGACACTCGCTGGAACACCTCAGCAAGCTGAGTACGCATGTCCAGTGTGGAACACATCTCACCACACTAAAACAGTGGATGTGGCTCTTAATGAGACATGCTGCATTATTATGGGGTGTCTGCGCCCTACACCACTGGAGAAATTACACTGTTAGCCGGTATCGCACCACCTGACATCCGCCGGAAAGTAGCAGCCAATAGTGAAAGGACCAAGGCAGAGACATCTCCAGCTCATCCCCTGTTTGGGTATCAGCCAGCACGTCAATGACTTAAATCAAGAAATAGTTTTCTAAGATCTACAGAGACACTCGCTGGAACACCTCAGCAAGCGAGAGTCCAAAAGTGGCAGGCTCAAACCCAGAACCTCAATCAATGGCTGATACCAAATGAGAGACTCCCCCCTGGGCACACAGAAGACTGGGCGACTTGGAAGGTGCTGAACAGACTGCGCTCTGGCACCACGAGATGCAGAGCCAACCTCGAGAAATGGGGCCACAAAGTAGAATCCATGACATGTGGAGAAGAGCAAACCACTGACCACTTACTGCAATGCAACCTGGGCCCTGCCACATGCACAATGGAGGACCTTCTTATAGCAACACCAGAGGCACTCCCAAGTGGCCAGATACTGGTCAAAGGACATTTAATCAACTACCAAGCTTGCAAACTCTGTGTTTTGTCTGTTTGTTTGTTTTTGTTAAAAATGTAATACAAATGTCTGGTTGCTGATGACACGATAAATAAATAACCCAGATTATCTGTTTAGGCTGGAGGGAGGCTCGCGCCAGTGAATCCCGTCAAGGAAGGGGGATTCTGTGAGGGAATTTCGACCCAATTCTGTCATTGGTGGGGCTCAGAATGCTCTTTGATTGTAGGTGAAGTATAAATCCCAGCAACCACAACTTCAAATGTGAAGGTCTATTTTCCCCAAACTCCACCAGTGTTCACATTTGGGCATATTGAGTATTCTTGCCAAGCTTGGTCCAGATCCATCATTGTTTGAGTCCACACTGCTCTCTGGATGTAGGTGAACTACAACTCCCAAACTTAAGGTCAATGCCAAAACAGTCCTAGTATTTTCTGCTGATCAACTACAACTATCAAATGTCAAGGTCTGTTTCCCCCAAACTCCACCAGCATTCACATTTGGATATATTGAGTATCCATGCCAAGGTTGGTCCAGATCTATAATTGTTTGCGTCCGCAGTTGTCTCTGGATGTAGCTGAACTACAGATCCAAAACCAAGGTCAATGCCCACCAAGCTCTTCTAGTATTTTCTCTTGGTCATGGGAGTTCTGTGTGCCAAGTCTGGGTCAGTTCAATCATTGGTGGAGTTCAGAATGCTCTTTGACTCTAGGTGAACTATATATTCCAGCAACTACAACTCCCAAATGACAAAATGATTCCCCTCCCCAACCCCAACATTATTCAAATTTGGTTGTATCGGGTATTTGTGTCAGATTTGGTCCAGGGAATGAAAATACATCCTGGATATCAGATATTTACATTCTGATTAATAATAGTAGCAAAATTACAGTTAGGAAGTTGCAACAAAAATAATGTTATGTTTGGGGGGTCACCACAACATGAGGAACTGTATTAAGGGGTTGTGGCATTAGTCAGGTTGAGATCCACTGGTATAGTCTATAGCAGTGTTTCTCAACCTTCCTAATGCCCCGACCCCTTAATACATTTCCTCATGTTGTAGTGACCCCCAAACATAACATTATTTTGCTACTTCATAATTATAATTTTGCTCCTATTATTAATTGTAATGCAATCAATTATCTGATAAGCAGGATTTATTTCCATTCACTGGACCAAATTTGGCACAGATACCCCATATGCCCAAATTTGAATAGTGGTGGGGTTGGGGGGGATTGATTGATTTTGTCATTTGGGAGTTGTAATTGCTGGGATTTATAGTTCACCTACAATCAAAGAGCATTCTGAACTCCACCGATGATGGAATTGAACCAAACTTGGCACACAAAACTACCATGGCCAACAGAAAACACTGGAAGGGTTTGGTGGGCATTGACCTTGAGTTTGGAGGTGTAGTTCACCTACATCCAGAGAGCACTGTGGACTCAAACTGTGCAGGTAGAGCTGTACCAGGAGCTCAAATTTTGTTTGCTTTGCATTGAATGTTTGTTGTAGTCCTGAGTTTCGGGGACTCTGCAGATAGGTGGCTTCTTTTGGTTGCAATCAAAGGGCAAGCCACCTGTCAATTATAGTTAGGTTCCCTGTTCCTGCCCCCTTTTTGGGTTTTGGAGGGAATAGGAGCCAGTTTGGGTTCAGTCCACACAGAGAAGCTTCCATGCAGAACATAATATCAAGAGCTCCTGTAGAAAGCTTCGTCTTCTACAGCTTGGCCGGGGTTATACAGCCCACAGCTAGGCCGAGGATCATACAGCCTTACAGCTCCTTTGCTGAGGGACTTCTGCCAACCATCACCAAAACCTGAACTCTTTTTTCCCTGGAAGTCTACAAAGCTCTGCTTGGTAAGGGTCACTCGCGGAAGCCAGAAGCAGTTGGTACCGGGTGCAGGGCCTCCACGCCATCAGTGGCAAAGACAGACTGCCCAGATTAGAAGTTAAGGATTTCCCCATTAGTTACAGTTATGAAGATAGTGCCTGTTCCCTGTGGACAAGATTGAGAGAGAGCCAATAGACTGTTAAGAAAGCCTTAAAGTACCTGTTTGTTTTCATTAATAAAGAACTTTGTTGAACCTTTAAGCAATCTAAAGACTCTGTTTTAAGGAAATCCAAAAGCCTTTAATCTGAGGCAGCCCCGGCGTCCCGTTGGGCACACGGAATTTATGTCCTGTCTACAGTCTTATGCACAGGCCCAGCGTGCGACAGCACACAATGATGGATATGGACCAAACCGGACATGAATACTCAATATGCCAAAATATGAACACTCGTGGAGTTTGGGGAAAATAGACCTTGACATTTGGGAGGAGTTGTAGTTGTAGTTGAACGCCACCAACAATCGAATTGGACCAAATTTCCCACACAGAATCCCCATGACCAACAGAAAATACTGTGTTTTCTGATGGTCTTTGGTGACCCCTCTGACACTCTCTGCTGACCCCCGGAGGGGTTCTGACCCCCAGGTTCGGAACCACTGGTCTATAGCATTTGGTATTCCTTAGCAGCCTCCCATCTAAGTACTAACCAGGACTGACTCTGTTTACTTCCCATGAGCAGATAATCTCTGGTGTATTGTTGAAGGCTTTCATGGACGGAATCACTGGGTTGTTGTAGGTTTTTCTGGGCTATATGGCCATGTTCTGGAGGCAGTTTTTCTCCTGATGTTTCGCCTGTATCTGTGGCAAGCATCCTCCGTGTATCTTGGAACAGTTTCTCCCCATAGAGATGTTCAATGTATTGTCGAAGGCTTTCATGGCCGGAATCACTGGGTTGTTGTAGGTTTTTCCGGGCTATATGGCCATGTTCTGGAGGCAATTTTTCTCATGACGTTTCGCCTGCATCTATGGCAATCTCTGGTGTGTTTAGGATATTTTGGGCTTTCTGGGGACTCTAGCCCCAAAAATATAGCTCCAGAGCTGTGTTTACAGATTATTTTACTTGCCAAAGGTTTCCTTTTTGTGACCCTCTCCAGTTTTGTGCACTGATAGGATCAAACTCGGCAGGGAAATAGGACGGGTGCGTCCCTGTCTAGCTGGCATACGTGTGTTTGGAGAGCGAGAGAGAGAGTAATCATTTCAAATGCCAACATTTATTAAATGCTGCTCATTTCACAGGCTGCCCAGGATGAACATAGCAGGAGAGCCTTTGGCATCCAGCGAGAAAAAGAAAGCGAGAAATATTGATTGAAATAAACTGCAGTGTAACTTCCAGGATCCTTGCTCAATACTTATTATATGGCTCCGTAGACCGCGGCAAAGCCCACAAGGGCTGGCAAATTCAGCAAAGCAGTTACAGAAATGTCAAATCATGATCTTTGCTTGATGAACACTTGTCTGTCTGATTCCCCCATTTAGGGTTTGACTAAATGGAAACGCCGCCGCAAATGGAAACAATACTGAAATCCCAGTCTCTCACTTCCTTAGTCAGTGCATCATGTGCGTGATTGAAGGGGTGGTTGTGAATTGTGAGTGGTGTGTGCGGATGAGGCAGGTAGTTTACTGTCTGCTACTACTATTTTTCTTGTTGTTATGCCAAATAGCATATTATTGGATGGTACTTTACAGAGGAACATTAAACATTACCATCATCACCACCATGCGGCATGCTTCATTAATAATAATAATAATAATAATAATAATAATAATCCTTTATTTATATCCCGCTACCATCTCCCGCAGGACTCAGTGCGGCTTACAAAAGGCCGACCCCAAATACATCATAAAACAAACAATAACAAAACAACAATAAATCTATATATATATAAATGCTCTGTGCATAATGAGTACCTTAAAAACAAAAGAACCAATGAACGAAATCACACCAAATTTGGCAACAAAACGTCTCACAACACAAGGAGTGACCATCACTCAAAAAATTATGATTTTTGTCATTTGGGAGTTGTAGTTGCTGGGATTTATAGTTCACCTACAATCAAAGAGCATTCTGAACTCCATCAACGATGGAATTGAACCAAACTTGGCACACAACTCCCATGACCAACAGAAAATACTGGAAGGGTTTGGTGGGCATTGGCCTTGAGTTTGGGAGTTGTAGTTCACCTACATCCAGAGACTACTGTAGACTCAAACAATGATGGATCTGGACCAAACTTGGCACGAATACTCCATATGCCCAAACATGAACATAGATGGAGTTTGGAAGAAATAGACCTTGACATTTGGGAGTTGTAGTTACTGGGATTTATAGTTCACCTATAATCAAAGAGTGTTCTGAAACCCACAAACGACAGAATGGGGCCAAACTTCCCACACAGAACCCCCATGACCAACGGAAAATACTCAAGGCCATCCAGTCCAACTTCCTTCACCAGGGCAAGAAAACATAATCAAAGCCCTCCTGACGAAGAGCCATCCGGCCATAGATATAGATAGATATGATTCACACACAGAGATATATAGTATTATAGCTTTGAAAGGAACCCCTGAAGAAGGACAATGATACGTTGCATGTTCCAGAGTGGGCAAACCAGACACTCTCCACCTCAAACACTGAGAAAGAAACAGCAAGAAATACTGTTTACCCACAAGCATACAGAAATTACATATATTAGAAACCAACACTTTCTCATTACTTTATTTTCCAGACCAACAGACTGGGCCACAGCAATGCGTGGCAGGGGACAGCTAGTAACTCATAAAAAGCAAAACAATAATAACACAACACATTTTAAAAACATGTGGCAGGGCCAAATGTAAAGAATTTAAAAATTTAAAATGCTGAGCAAGTCCAAGGGAAATGGGAGGAATGTTTTGGGATAGGTGGACGTGCAGACAGTTCTAAGTCTCTCATAAAGTGCATTAAGGACATATTGCTTAGGATTCCTTATTCTGGGAAGGCACACTGGAACGTCCACATTTTCAAGCTCCTTCTAAAGACTGCCAATGTTGGGGCCTGCCTGATGTCCTTAGGGAGGGAGTTCCAGAGTCGTGGGGCCACCACCGAAAAGGCCCTGTCCCTCGTTCCCGCCAATCGTGCCTGCGAAGCAGGTGGGATCGTGAGCAGGGCCTCTCCAGATGAACGAAGAGATCATGTGGGTTCGTATACAGAAATGCGGTCACACAGGTAGATGGGTCCCAAACCGTTTAGGGCTTTGTAGGTAAGAACCTGCACCTTGAATTGGGCCTGGAAGATGAACGGCAACCAATGGAGCTCCTTGAACAGGAGGGTTGACCTCTCCCTGTAAGGAGCACCATTAAGAGACATTATCACGGGGTGTCTGCGCCCTACACCACTGGAGAAATTACTCAAAACTGCAATATTTCTGCATCTAGAAATTTTGTGTTTTTCGCCTTTTGTAGCTATTGCTTCTGTGTTTACAGGGAATGGTGTCTGAACACCCTCCTGTTTGCTGCAGAAGCTCCTAGGATAAAGGTACTGTCTGGATAGACCCTCCCTCAGGTCCAACCACATCTCTGCATATGAAATCTGGGGATTTTTAAAAAAATTATAGGACTTTGATTTCATGTTTATACCCATGGCTCTGTTAATGGCCCAGTGTACCTGTCCAAAAGTATCTCCTTCTATGTTCCACCTCGAAATTTAATATCTTTTGGGGAGGCTCTGCTCTCGACCCCACCTCTGTCACAAACACGCCTGGCCGGGACGAGGGACAGGGCCTTCTCAGTGGTGCCTCCCCCACCTGTGGAATTTGCTCCCGGGGGAAATTAGGTCATCTACATCCCTCCTTTCCTTCAGAAAAAAAGTTGAAAACGTGGATGTGGGATCAGGTCTTTGGGTGACTATGCTGACAAGGATAATGACAATGAGGACAAATTACTATGGCAATGGAGTATGGACAAGCTTGATGGGGTCTCCGATCTCAGAATCTCGGCTAGATAAGGCCATATGGCTGTTATATTTTAGCGTATTTTAATTGAATGGATTTAATGTTTTAATTATTGGTTTTATTATGTACTAGCCGTCCCCTGCCACGCGTTGCTGTGGCCCACATGGGGGTAATGTGTGGCCCAATTCTATCACTGGTGGGATTCAGAATGCTCTGTGATTGTAGGTGAACTATAAATCCCAGCAACTGCAATTCCCAAATGTCAAGGTCTTTCCCAAACTCCACCAGTGTTCATATTTGGTCATATTGGATATTTGTGCCAAGTTTGGTCCATATCCACCACTGAGTGCACCGTGCTCTCTGGATGTAGGTGAACTACAACTCCAAAACCAAAGGACACTGCCCACCAAATCCTTCCAGTATTTTCTGTTGGTCATGGGAAAACTGTGTGCCAAGTTTGGTTCAGTTCCATCGTTGGTGGGTTCAGAATGCTCTTTGATTGCAAGTGAACTACAAATCCCAGCAACTACAACTCCCAAATGTCAAGATTCTATTTGGTCCAGATCCATCATTGTTTGAGTCTACAATGCTCTCTGGATGTAGGTGAACTACAAATCCAAAACCTAAGGACACCGCACACCAAACCCATCCATGGACATGGGAGAACTGTGTGCCAAGTTTGGTTGAATTCCATCGTCGGTGGGGTTCAGAATGCTCTTTGATTGTAGGTGAACTACAAATCCCAGAAACTACAATTCCCAAATGACAAAATCAATTTTTTTAGTTAAGGACACTCATTGGACTGTTAGGTGTCTTGTGTCCAAATTTGGTGCCAATTCGTCCAGTGGTTTTTGAGTTCTGTTAATCCCACAAACGAACATTACATTTTTATTTATATAGATTGTTATATACTCATGTAGGCATCAAATCATGCCATCTGGAAGCCAGAGCCCCCCCCCCCCCCCGGGTGGGTGTTGAGAAGGGCGGGGTACAAATATTTGAAATAAATAAACAAAATATGAATATGGATTTGTTGTTTCATGGACTGCTTGGAATTCTGTACCAGAGAGCTATTTTGCTGTCACCAAGGGGAGACTTCCAAGTCCCTCACCAAACTCCAAACCCCAAGACTCTGTAGGATGCAGCTAGAGCAGTTAAAGTGGTATCAAATCGCTCTAATTGTACTGTGTGGGTATTCCCAAGGTTTTGGTTTTATTTATTTATTTATTTATTTGCTATGCTTCTATACCACCATTTTCAGCCCAAGGGCGACTCATGGTGGTTTACAAAATGGCACAATTTGATGCCCACAACAGTACAAAAATAATTTAAACATTAAAAACATTTAACACAAGTAAAAAATTCATTACAATTAAGATCAGTAACACAATAAAAACCATAAGTCCTCCGCATTTCATTACCAGTCATTATCCAGTCACGTTGTCCAACTGTTCCGAGATCAGAGTTTAATCGCTACACTGCGTTTGGGAAGGCCTGCTCATATAGCCAGGTTTTAACTTTTTTGCAAAAGGTTAAGAGGGTGGGGCCAGATCTAATGTACCTGGGGAGGGCATTCCACAACCGAGGGGCCACCACTGAGAAGGCCCTATCTCTCATCCCGCCAATTGAGCCTGTGAAGGTGGCAGGGCCGAGAGCAAGGCCTCCCCAGAAGATCTTAAATTCCTAGAGGGTTCGTAAGAAGAGATACGTTCGGACAGGTAAGCAGGGCCAGAACCGTTTCATTTAGGGCTTTCTAGGCCAAAGCCAGCACTTTGAATTGTATTCGGTAGCAAATTGGCAGCCAGTGGAGCTGGCGCAACAGAGGAGTTGTATGCTCCCTGGGCGCCGCTCCTTTTAGCAACCTGGCTGCCGCCCGTTGGACCATTTGGAGCTTCCGAACAGTCTTCAAAAGCAACCCCATGTAGAGAGCATTGTAGTAGTCTATATGGGATGTAACCAGAGCATGGACCACCGTGGCCAAGTCAGACTTCCCAAGGAACGGGCGCAGCTGCCGCACAAGTTTTAGTTGTGCATAAGCTCTCCCGGCCACCA
>NW_026847993.1:39548868-39821415 GCF_025583915.1 Anolis sagrei ordinatus
AGAGAAGGCCCTGTCCCGCGTCCCCACCAACTGCGCTTGAGACGCAGGTGGGATCGTGAGCAGGGTCTCTCCGGATGAACGAAGGGAGCGTGAGGGTTCATAAACGGAGATGCGGTCACGCAGGTAGGCAGGTCCCAAACCGTTTAGGGCTTTGTAGGTGAGCACCTGCACCTTGAATTGGGACTGGAAAATGAATGGCAGCCAGTGGAGCTCCTTGAACAGGAGGGTTGACTTCCTCTCACATATTATACCTGGCTATCATGTCTCCTCTCAGCCTTCTCTACTTCAGGCTAAACATGCCCAGTTCCTTAAGCCGCTCCTCATAGTGCTTGTTCTCCAGACCCTTGATCATTTGAGTCGCCCTCCTCTGGACACATTCCAGCTTGTCAATATCTCTCTTCAATTGTGGTGCCTGAACTGTTGAGGGCTTTATAGGTCATAACATGCACCTTGAATTTTGATTCCTGTTTCCAAACTAGTCTGTTTTCTCAGCATATATCACAGTTCGATGTCAACTCTTCATTGCTGGCAAAATCCCTCTGCTTGGATGTCCCTGTTTAGTGTAGCAGTAGTCTTGGCTGTGTAAAATAAATAAATCTTTTTTTAAAAACCCTTCTGACAAGCTTGCCAAAGGACAGTTCCCATTGCTTGTCAGTTCCATTTGAAGCCCTTTGTGATTTATATTCTGCATTTGAGACTGTCCATCAAAAGTGGTGTTCTTTGTGGAGGCGACGTCCTCTCCAATCATTAACAAGCGCTTTGGTTGACAGAAGAAGTTGGTTGGGTATGGATTAGGCATCATATCCGCACATAACAAAGTTTGCCCATTGGCAGGTCATAAATGGGAGAATGCACCCATCAGTAGATGATACAGGGTTGGTGTTTGTTTGTTTACAAAAGCTATTGCTTGGATTTCGTTTTCAATGGAGAGTTTGGAATTGATTTTTGTCTTTCTGTGTTTCATTGACTCATCAAAAGAAAGGTTGAGGAAGGGACTCTGGGAGTGAAACATTGTTGAGTTAAAGCAGATCTAAAGGTCACTTAGTCCAATCGCAGTGAATGGGCCCAGATCATTATTTACTAGCAAAATGCCTGTCGCTGACAAGTAGAGTGTGAATGAAGAGGCACTCTGAGTATTTCGAAGATCCATGGAGCTGTTTCACAGCTGAGGTCTTGTCAATGGAGACTGCAGGTGTCAACTCCAAATGCAGGTCTTGATGTGTTTTACTCCAGCTGTGGAGGATGAGGGTTTATTTTCCTCTTTCAGCAGATAAAATATTGCAGCTCAGGGAGTAATAAATAAATGGTTCCAAGTTTTTCAGGTAATGGATACTCAAGCCATATATTCTGGAAAAGCAAATACCAGAAGTACCAAAAATCGTCTATATGTGTTCTTGTGGGTTTTTTTGGCTATAGGGCCATGTTCTAGAGGCATTTCTCCTGACGTTTCGCCTGCATCTATGGCAAGCATCCTCAGAGGTGAGGTCTGCTGGAACTGGGTAAAAAGGGGTTTATATATCTGTGGAATGACCAGGGTGAGACAAAGGGCTTTTGTCAGTTGGGCTAGGTGTGAATCTTTCAACTGACCACCTTGATTAGCATACAATGGGCTGACTGTGCCTGGAGCAAGCTCTTCTTGAAAGGTGATTAGATGTCCACAACCACCATGTCAGACTACACAGAGAAGCCATTGAAATCCACAAACATGTGGACAATTTCAACAGAAAGGAAGAAACCATGAAAATGAACAAAATCTGGCTACCAGTATTAAAAAAATTCTAAAATTGCAACAGCAAAAACAGCAGAGAGAAAAACAGGCAGGGACATCTAATCACCTTTCAAGAAGAGTTTGCTCCAGGCACAGTCAGCCCATTGTATGCTAATCAAGGTGGTCAGTTGAAAGATTCACACCTAGCCCAACTTACAAAAGCCCTTTGTCTCACCCTGGTCATTCCACAGATATATAAACCCCTTTTTCCCAGTTCCAGCAGACCTCACCTCTGAGGATGCTTGCCATAGATGCAGGCGAAACGTCAGGAGAAATGCCTCTAGAACATGGCCATATAGCCCAAAAAAACCCACAAGAACTGAGTGATTCCAGCCATGAAAGCCTTCGACAATACGTCTATATGTGGTTTATAGAACATTGTTGTCATGATACCCAGCCTAAGAAAGTAATTTCTGAATGGTGTCAAAATTGGAAATGCATCTAGTTTCAGATATTAATTTTCCAGTGCAGAATGGTTGCTCCGATTACATGATCTTGATTTTTTTTCAGATATTCTTTAGCACAGAATACAATTGTTATTGTTTATTTATTTATTTATTTGCTGTATTTGTATACCGCCTTTCTCAGCCTATCGGCGACTCAAGGCGGTTTCCAACAAAACAGTATACACAGTATTATAGAACATTTCAATTACATAAACCACAGCAACAATAAAAACAACATCATTTGCGTCTCCTTATTGTCAAGCATTGTCCAGTTCCATCGTCAATCGTCCATTCCTATATCATTTATCCATATCCGTTACTCTGTGTTTGAGAACGCTTGCTCAAACAGCCGTGTTTTGACTTGCTTCCGAAACGTGAGGAGGGAGGGAGAGGATCTAATCTCTCTAGGGAGGGCATTCCATAGTCAGGGGGCCACCGCTGAGAAGGCCCTGTCTCTCACCACCGCCAATCGTACCTGAGACGAAGGCGGGACTGAGAGCAGTGCCTCCCCGGACGATCTCAAGGTCCTTGATGGTTCATAAGGTATTTTGTTCTTCCACTGGCACCTGGAATGCTGCAGGGGCAGAAACCCAGGGAAATGTAATATTTTGTTGTTGTTGATTTGTTCAGTCACTTCTGACTCTTCGTGACCTCATGGACCAGGCCAAGCCAGAACTCCCTATTGGCCATGGCCACCCCCAGCTCCTTCAAGGTCAAACGAGTCACTTCAAGGATACCATCCATCTTGCCCTTGGTCGGCCCCTCTTCCGTTTTCCTTCCACTTTCCCCAGCATTATTGTCTTCTCCAAGCTTTCCTTTCTTCTCATGATGTGTCCAAAGTACTTCATCTTGGCCTCTACTATCCTTCCATCCAGTGAGCAGTCAGGCATTATTTCCTGAAGTATGGAGTGGTTGGATCTTCTTGTGGTCCAAGGCACTCTCAAAATTTTCCTCCAACACTACAGTTCAAAAGTGTCTATCATCCTTTGCTCAGCCTTCCTTATGGTCCAGCTCTCGCATCCATAGGTTACTATGGGGAATAGCATTGCTTTAACTATGCAGATCTTCATTGCCAGTGTAATGTCTCTATGCTTAATTATTTTATCTAGATTGCTCATTGCTCTCCTCCCAAGAAGTAAACGTCTTTTAGACTCTGAAATTGACAAAAGCAAGGACATACTTTTTCATATGGCTAAAAAATAGTCTATACAAAGAAATGGAAGTCCAAAGTCACCCCAACAATTGAGGAATGGACACTTAAAATATCTGACATCATAAACATCTTAGAACTCAACAAAGGGCAAGAACAGATTGGTCCTCAATTAGAAATTTTCTTAATGCCCATCAATTATAAAGCCAAGAGAAGGAAGCTTTGTTACAGAAGGAGGAAGATGAGTAGATAAATGGGGGCAACTGGGAAAACTATACAACATCAATCTACATCTCAATGAGTGTTTCTTTTTCTTTTTATTATTAACTCTCTTTTTTCTTTTCTTTTCTTCCTCTTTGTCTGTTTGTCTGTGTAGTGATATATCTGATTTTATGTAAAGTAAATGCTATTTTCACAAATAATGCCCCCCCCGCACAATCCCCCCTAATAAAGATTATTATTTAAAAAAAGAATTAAACGTCTTCTGATTTACTGGTTACAGTCTGCGTCTGCAGTAATGTTTGTGCCTAGAAATACGAAGTCTGTCACTGCCTTCATGTTTTTCCATTCTATTTTTCAGGTATCAATCAGTCGGATAGTTAACTGCAACCCAACTTTTGCACTTTCTTCTTTCCCCTTGGTTAGAAGGCTCCTCAGCTCCTCCTCACTTTCAGCCATCAAAGTGGTATCATCTGCATATCTAAGGTTGTTAATATTGTAATTCTAGGGTGACTCAATTCTGAATACAGAATTGGGAGCCTTGGAAACGACAGTATCCAGTACATATTGTAAGTGGGAAGCTAGCAAAAGTAGAGAGAGTTCTTATTCCAACCTTTGCCAACTATATCTATACGGGGCTCCCAGATGTGGAGACCTGGCTCTGATTGATCAGACTTGGGCCCTCTTCTCTGGTTCTGAGGTATCTCTAGGAGGGAGGGTTGCCTTGAAAGGTAGACGTGGGTGTATGTATTCTGAAATTGTTACACTGGGTATTTTTTTAAAATAGTTGATATTTAATATGTCATACTTGATGACATCATCAGGGGCTGTTTTCTATGATGTCACAAGGAGTCCTCCCTTGGTTTCAGATTTTGGCTTTGGACTCTCAGACCTTGAGATTTGGCAACCCTAATTTCCCATGCCATTCCCCTCCACCCCAATAGCTGAGCTTACCAACTCTTGCTCAAAATGGAGCCAAAAGGAATTCATATAGTCCTAATGTTTGTCCTCCGTGACTCCACATCGCGAGGTGAAGGGAATTTAGAGATAGCCTGCCTTCCCTATTGATCCATATCCTCTGACACCTCGGGATGTGTGCTGCCAAAAATAAATGCACCTGACTTGGGCTTGAACAAAGGAACGGGGAGAAAGAGAACTAAAAATATGCTCAAACAGAGAGAGTGACAGTCGGTGTGTGACAGAGGAAAACTTAGAATCAGATACCATGAAGCTCAAACGGCGCTTAATCAAAGGGATTTTGTAGTTGACAGAGCTGTTGGCTGTGGTTTCCCTTCCATGTTCTCCCTCTCCACTTGACTGTAAAATACCTACTTATAGACAAATTCCAACAGTTTATCTTTCTTTTTCCACTGCTTGATCAGAACCTAGATGAGATGACTAGACACACTCAACTGTGTACTTTGCTGGTAGTCTCAATATAGTGAAGGCTTAAGGGATTTGACTTGAAAGACAGTCTGCTCCAGGAAGCTGGTTTGCACAATAGTCTGTTTCCACTGCATTTTCATTACAGTTAAATATTTGTGCTTCTATAACAAATCTATTTTTGTTGTTGTGTGCCTTCCCATCTTTTCTAATGGTGACTCTAAGGTGGAATTAGTATAGGGTTTTCTTGGCAAAATTAGTTCAGCGGGGGGTTGTCTTTGCCTTCCTCTGAGCTGAGAGCATGCGACTTGCCCAAGGTCAATCAATTAGTTTCCAAAACTGAGCAATATTTGCACCCTAGTCTCCAGAGTCATAGTGTTATGAACCCAAAGAGGTTCCTGTTCTTTTGTGCAGAGTGTTCAAGGAATAGTAAGGCAGTTTAGACCAAATTTAGAGACCAAATTTGGTTTTAACACTATTCATGTAACATTTATTGAAATACAATCATCACAGAATCATATCAGAATCACATCAAGGGGTGCTCGCTTCGGCAGCACATATACTAAAATTGGAACGATACAGAGAAGAGAATCACATCAAGGGAGAGCTCTCGTGCACACACACGTTCACGCATACTCACACAGAGGCCTTCTCCAGACGAAGATGCTCAGCTTTCCTCTGAGAAGGTGTGGACGTTCCCATTGCCGCAGATCAGGAAGCATGCATGTTCTTGGGGCATGTCTGATGTCTCTGGAATTCACTTCCCAGGGACAGCAGGCATGCCCCAACTCTGGCAGTCTTTAGGAGGAACTTGAAAACGTGGTTGTTCCAGTGTGCCTCCCCATAATAAGGAAAACTCTCAGCATTATGTCCTCAAAATGAGCTTTACTACTGTTTTAGGATTGACTGCATTCCCTCATTCTCTCTGTAAATCCTGTCCCAATTATATCCTACCTGGTTCACATCAGCACAATTTTTTAATTTTAATCTATCACATTTGGCCCGGCCATTGGTTTTAAATGTTTATATGTTACTGTTGATTGCTTATTGTCTATTTTGTTTATATTGTATTGATTTATATTGTATTGATTGTTTATTGATGTTTATTTTATTGATGTTTTGTTTATTGATGAATTGCGGGCTTGGCCTCATGTAAGCCACACCAAGATGGTAGCGGGGTACAAATAAAGTGTTATTATTATTATTATTATTATTATTATTATTATTATTATTATTATTGGGGTCCCCTGCATTTATAGGCCAAAATCCGTTTTTCTTCTTTTCAATAATCATGGTGTTCTGTCCTTTCAAGTCCGTTCCAGGTCAGGACATCCTCATTCCAGGCCATATGACTTATGGGGTACACCTGCACACTTCTTACATGCCCAGTCGCACACCTTATYGTCCATTGTTGTTCAACTATGCCTTACTGCCTCCTCGCTTCGACTGCCAAGTCCGACCCATATCATGCCTTGCGAGAACTCCATGTTGGTTTTTCTTTAGGCCTGTTTCTTCTGCCCTTCAAACATCCATTCTTTACAATAGTACAACACTTTGGTTCTCATGGTTTTCTTTAACTCTGGATACTGGCTTTCTAATTCTCAAAACAATAAATAKTCCCATAAATTAGTTTGTAACTGCTCAACAGGATTTAATATGGTCTAAATAAGATGTGCAGACAATCCAAAAACTACAAACCAATGAAAGTTGGTAACTTCAAAGGCAGTGGAATATGAATTTACTCTGATCTTAACCCAAAATTCAAAGGAGTTATTATAGAACTAGAGATCAGTACCATGGACAGCTGCCCAACATGATTTTCCTATRCTATATTTTTTATTCTAATACAGTGGTTCTCAAWYTTCCTAATGCTGCAACCCTTAATACAGTTCCTCATGTTGTGGTGACCCCCCAACCATAAAATTATTTTTGTTGCTACTTCATAACTGTAATTTTGCTACTATTATTAATCGTAATGTTAAAATCTGCCTCCCCCCAACCCCACAAGTATTCAAATTTGGGCATATTTGGTATTTGTGCCAATGGGATTTTGGCCTGCATCAATAGGAGCATAGTGTCTAGATCTAGGGAAGTCATGCTCCCCATGCTCTATTCTGCTTTGGTTAGACCACACCTGGAATATTGTGTCCAATTCTGGGCACCACAATTCAAGAGAGATATTGACAAGCTGGAATGTGTCCAGAGGAGGGCGACTAAAATGATCAAGGGTCTGGGGAACAAGCCCTATGAGGAGCGGCTTAAGGAGCTGGGCATGTTTAGCCTGAAGAAGAGAAGGCTGAGAGGAGATATGATAGCCATGTATAAATATGTGAGAGGAAGCCACAGGGAGGAGGGAGCAAGCTTGTTTTCTGCTTCCCTGGAGACTAGGACGTGGAACAATGGCTTCAAACTACAAGAAAGGAGATTGCATCTGAACATGAGGAAGAACTTCCTGACTGTGAGAGCCGTTCAGCAGTGGAACTCTCTGCCCTGGAGTGTGGTGGAGGCTCCTTCTTTGGAAGCTTTTAAACAGAGGCTGGATGGCCATCTGTCAGGGGTGATTTGAATGCAATATTCCTGCTTCTTGGCAGGGGGTGGACTGGATGGCCCATGAGGTCTCTTCCAACTCTTTGATTCTATGATTCTATGATTTGGTCCAGTAAATGAAAATACATCCTGCATATCAGATATTTACATTATGATTCATAACAGTAGCAAAATTATGGTTTTGAAGTAGCATTGAAAATAATGTTATGTTTGGGGGTCACCACAACATGAGGAACTGTATTAAGGGGTTGCGGCATTCGGAAAGTTGAGAACCATGGTCTTAGAGGCTGTTCTTCTGCTCCCTGAAGTAGTCACCTTCACTTTACAAAACAGTTGGGCTGGACCTGATCAAAACAGTGCATTTATGTGCTTTATGTGTCCAGACTCACCACACCATTAAGCAGGCCGACTTGCTATGTCCAGAGGATATCTGTCAGCCATATTCAGCTGATGTCAAGGAAGGAAGAGAAGGCTTCTGACAGATGCTTTTTCCATTGCAAGACTGATTTCTTGATCCTGTTCTTCAGAGATTGGAATCCAAATAGCTCCTTGGCTGTCTCCACTCAGCTTTGGCAATTACCGTACTTGTTGTTTTGTTCTGTTGCAAAAAAATGATATTACAGTCCAATTCAATCCATTTTCACAAGGAATAAAATCCCTCTGTGTCCACTGGGAATATAACACTAAATGGGTGCATGGAAGACTTCAGCTTTAAGATTGCTTAAGTCTTAAATGGCTGTACAAAATACGGGATGCGGTAAAGTTTCAAAGCCACAGGAGCATGCTTCCATTTGGGCAACAGGAGAGTTGTGAACTGGTACATTGTCTTGCAGAAGGCAGACACCTTTGGGGAGCATGCCACATTGTCTCTCGGTTTGGATGGCCTCTTGCAATGTCCGCAGCAGTGAAGCATAGGATGTCCCAGCGATCATGGTACCTTTTGTTAGGAAATCCATCAAAACTACTCCGTGCTGGTCCTAAAATACTGTGAGCATGACCTTGCTTTACGAGAGCTGAGCATGTGCCTTCTTTGGAGGCGGGGAGTCAGGATGCTTCCATTGCATCGACTGGACTTTAGTCTCAGGATCAGAGTGATGGAGCCAGCTTTCATCCTGTGTGATCAGTCTGTTGAAAAAGTCATCATGGTTTCCATGGAACATTGTTAATAGATTGTCGAAGGCTTTCATGGCTGGAATCACTGGGTTGTTGTAGGTTTTTTCGGGCTCTATGGCCATGTTCTAGAGGCATTCTTCCTGACGTTTCGCCTGCATCTATGGCAAGCATCCTCAGAGGTAGTGAGGTCTGTTGGAACTAGGAAAAAGGGTTTATATATCTGTGGAATGACCAGGGTGGGACAAAGGACTCTTGTCTGCTGGAGCTAGGTGTGAATGTTTCACCTTGATTAGCATATAATGGCCTGACAGTGCCTGGAGCAAACTTTTGTTGAGGTTTCCTCCTTTCTGTTGAAATTGTCCACATGCTGGGAGATGATGATATCAGGGTCTGAGTTGAGTCTACATAGGGACCCCCAAACGCAGCAGCATTGCCCAAACACGAATCAAGGAACATGAAAGGCACTGCAGACTACTTCAACCAGAGAAATCAGCCATAGCAGAGCACCTGATGAACCAGCCTGGACACAGCATTTATTTGAGAACACAGAAATGCTGGACCACACCAACAACCACCATGTCAGACTACACAGAGAAGCCATTGAAATCCACAAGCATGTGGACAATTTCAACAGAAAGGAGGAAACCATGAAAATGAACAAAATCTGGCTACCAGTATTAAAAACTCTAAAATTACAACAGCACAACAACAGAGAAGAAACAAACAAGGACATCTAATCACATCTCAACAAAAGTTTGCTCTAGGCACTGTCAGGCCATTGAGGACTACTCTGTGTTCCTTGGGTCCATTCTCAAACCTCACACCACTTCAGCACCTGCCAAATCAAAACTGTATTGTCGAAGGCTTTCATGGTTGGAATCACTGGGCTGTTGTAGGTTTTTTGGGCTATATGGCCATGTTCTAGAAGCATTCTCTCCTGACGTTTTGCCTGCATCTATGGCAAGCATCCTCACTACCTCTGAGGATGCTTGCCATAGATGCAGGTGAAACGTCAGGAGAGAATGCCTCTAGAACAAGGCCATATATCCTGAAAAAACCTACAACAACCCAAAATCAAGACTGTTCTCAGTTCTGAGTTGTAAATTGGCACGTAAGCTATAGAGACATATATCATTACACATGTGCAGTTTCAGCATCTTGTGATAAATAGAAATGGGTCAGGGGAAATCTTTAATGAATGCCCCTCATATTATCATTTTACCATCCATTCAAGGCAAAACTGCATAAGTACCTGTGTTAGGAAAATTAATGTTAAAAAACATCTGAATTTCCATGCACCATTTAAAATTATAGAAACCGATACAGTAATAGTATAGAATAGTGGTTGGAAAATAAAGAAAGAGAAATTGAAATTGACAGAGCTGCCCTCCCCATGCACTGCTTCAAATTCTCACCCCTTCATCAACAAAATGCTCTCTAGATGAAAGGGGACGGTGTAAAATTATTCACTTGCAATGCCAGAGGTTTTATTTGGTGGCGAGATTTGTGCCTTTTTCTTTGTCAGGCAAAGGAAAGCTCTGGGGAATCCACTTTAGAGCCTATACTTAGAAACTGTTACAGCTTGCAAAATGAAAGTTGCCAAGAATTAAAGACATTTATCGGTTAGAATAACAGAACAAACTCAAGAACTTTATTAAGGGATCCCCAAGGGTGTCACAGAATTGCTTTGGAATTATTAAAAAACCCACTTGGTATATATATAAAAAGGTAATGGAATATTGGAAGATAGTTATCCGCTTCGTTGTGATGGAGAAATATACAGTATAGATCTCTCACAATGTCACAATAAGAAGGGAGATCCTTTGTCTCTATTCTCCCACACATGAAAGAGGCAGTGGGCTACAGTTGTTTTGCCAGGATTGCAATCTATAGTTTGCCCATTTGGGTGCCACGTTACACCATGATTAAGCTTCCTCAACAGTGACAAATGCAAGATACTCCACTTAGGCAGACAAAATGAAATGCAAAAATACAGAATGGCGGACAATGCCTGGCTCGAGAGTAGTACGTGTGAAAAAGATATTGGAGTCCTCATGGACAACAAATTAAACATGAGCCAGGAATGTGATGCAGCGGCAAAAAAAGCCAACGGGATTTTGGCCTGCATCAATAAGAGTCTAGTGTCTAGATCCAAGGAAGTCATGCTCCCCATGCTCTATTCTACCTTGGCTAGACCACAACTGGAATATTGTGTCCAATTTTGGGCTCCATAATTGAAGGGAGATGTTGACAAGCTGGAAAGTGTCCAGAGGAAGGTGACTAAAATGATCAGAGGTCTGGAGAGCAAACCCTATGAGGAGCACCTTAAAGAGACAGGTATGTTTAGCCTTCAGAAGAATCATAGAATTGTCCACGAGGACTCCAAGATCTTTTTAACACGTACTGCTCTCGAGCCAGGCATCGTTCCTCATTCTGTATCTTTGCATTTCGTTTTTTCTGCCAAAGTGGAGTACCTTGCATTTGTCCCTGTTGAACTTCATTTTGTTAGTTTTGGCCCTTCATCTCTCTAACCTGTCAAGATCGTTTTGAATCCTGCTTCTGTCCTTTGGAGTATTGCCTCTCCCTCCCAATTTGGTGTCGTCTGCAAACTTGATGATCCTGCCTTCTAGCCCTTCATCCAAGTCATTAACAAAGATCCTGAGCAGGACTGGGCCCAGGAGGGAACCCTGCTGTTAGCACTTCACTTGTCACTTCTTTCCAGGATGAAGAGGAAGCCTTGGGGAGAATCACCTTCTGGGTTCGTCCATTTAACCAATTACAGATCCACCTCACCGTAGCCCACATTGGACTAGTTTCCTTGCCAGAAGGTCATGGGGGACCTTGTCGAAGGCCTTCCTGAAATCCAGGTAAGCTACATCCACGGCATTCCCCGCCTCTACCCAGCTTGTAACTCCATCGAAAAAAGAGATCAGATTAGTCTGGCATGACTTGTTTTTGATAAATCCATGTTGACTATTAGCAATGACTGCATTTGAGTCTTATTACATGATGTAACGTGATTTTTGTGCTTGGATTATAAAATATTAACCTTTTTGAAATATTATTTTGGATCCTGGTTGCTGCTCCTTTGGTTTGGTTTCTCTTTCTGAAATGATCCCAGTCAACCAGGGATCACATTATATCAGTGGTTCTCAACGTGCCTAATGCTACGACCCCTAAATAAATTTCCTCGTGTTGTGGTGACCCCCCACCCACCCCCCCGCAACCAAAAAATTATTTTTGTTGCTACTTCATAACTGTAATTTTGCTACTGGATTGTAATGTAAATATCTGATATGCAAGATGCATTTTCATTCACTGGACCAAATTGGCATAAATACCCAATACACCCAAATTTGAATACTGGTGGAGTTGGAGAGCGGATTGACTTTGTCATTTGGGAGTTGTAGTTACTGGGATTTATAGTTCACCTACAATCAAAGAGCTCCACCAACGATGGAATTGAACCAAACTTGCCACACAGGCAGGGGTGGCTCATTACGCAAAGTAAGCATTTGTAGTACAGTTGATTTTGCCCAGGGGTGCTCTTGAGGCGATCTTGAGGGAAAATAGACCTTGACATATGCGAGTTGTAGTTATTGGGATGTATAGTTCACCTACAATCAAAGAGCATTCTGAACTCCACCAATGATGGAATTGAACCAAATATGGCACACAGAACTCCCACAACGAACAGAAAATATATATGAGTGATTGGTTTTTTTTTTGGGGGGGGGGGAATACTGTTTGTTTACTCTTGAAAATTACCTAGGGCCGCCTCTGCACACAGGACCCCCATGACCAACAGAAAATACTGGATGGGTTTGGTGGGCATTGACCTTGAGTTTTGGAGTTGTAGTTCAACTACATCCAGAGAGCACTGTGGACTCAAACAATGATGGATCTAGACCAAATGTGGTACAAATACTCAATATGCCCAAATATGAACACTGGTGGATTTTGGGGAAAATAGACCTTGACATTTGGATGTTGTAGTTGCTCGGATTTGTAGTTCACCTACAATCAAAGAGCATTTTGAACCCCTCCAGTGATAGAATTGGGACAAACTTCCCGCACCCCTATGACCAATAGAAAATCCTGTGCTTTCTGATGGTCTTTGGAGACCCCTCTGACACCCCTCTCGTGACCCCCTCAGGGGTCCCGACTTCCAGGTTGAGAAACACTGCATTCTATCAAGGAGGATCTCATGCTGATTGAAGATCAGCTAAATTGGACTATATCATAATATTGCGATACCACATGAAAGCCAATGAAAGTGAGAGCACGTCGCAGTAATGCCAATGAACGTTTCTTTGGGGTTGATGAAAAAATACTTTTTAAAAGGGAGGCAGCTGTTGAAAATCTCTACCAAAATCGCATGGGTGATTCTACCTCAGCAAGAATCGTAAATTCTAGGGCCTAGAAGGGACTTTATATTTCCCTTTCCTCATTTGGTCGTAGTTGAATAAATTCTACCCAAGCATTTGATTGCTTTGTCCCTCGTTGATGCTATATTTCAATATTAAAAGCGTTAACCGCAGTCGCTCACCTCTGCTCTGCTCTACATTGTTCCCTGTGATGGGATGAATATTTGCTATACAAAAAAACAGGTGCACTATGATCTGCTACAGCAATCCTGCTGTCAGATCAAAAGTTCAGAAATGAAATCTGTGAAACGGAGTATGTCTGAAATACCTAAGCATTACCTCCCCACCACACTCACTGACACACGTGCTGCGTTGCATTCTGAAAGAATAAAGGAGAAATTGGAACGAAGACACACAATAAGTCATGTTTCACTTCGTGTAGTCTCTCATCTGTGATGATGTCGATTAAGTATTCCATCAACAAGCATGGTAATTCCAAAAAAAAAAAAAAAAAAGATTGCAAAAGAGCAGAGCATTTTAGATGTTGGGAAGCATAAAAATCTAACCCAAGAGAGAGAACTCAAGACTTGGCAATAGAGGCAGAAGGAAATACGATAATAGTATGCATTGACCTTGTTGTTAGAGTTGTGCGCAGGATTTGTTTCTCCCATTTCATCCATTCTTTTTTTTAAATTTTTTATTGTTTTATAGTGAACATAGGAAACAAAACAAAATGAAATGAAATGCAAAGATACAGAATGGGGGACAATGCCTGGCTCGAGAGCAGTACGTGTGAAAAAGATCTTGGAGTCCTCGTGGACAACAAGTTAAACATGAGCCAACAATGTGATGTGTTGGCAAAAAAAGCCAATGGAATTTTGGCCTGCATCAATAGGAGCATAGTGTCTAGATCTAGGGAAGTCATGCTACCCCTCTATTCTGGTTAGACCACACCTGGAATATTGTGTCCAATTCTGGGCACCACAATTCAAGAGAGATATTGACAAGCTGGAATGTGTCCAGAGGAGAGTGACTAAAATGATAAAAAGGTCTGGAGAACAAGCCCTATGAGGAGCGGCTTAAGGAGCTGGGCATGTTTAGCCTGAAGAAGAGAAGGCTGAGAGGAGACATGATAGCCATGTATAAATATGTGAGAGGAAGCCACAGGGAGGAGGGAGCAAGCTTGTTTTCTGCTTCCTTGGAGACTAGGATGCTGAACAATGGCTTCAAACTACAAGAGAGGAGATTCCATCTGAACATTAGGAAGAACTTCCTGACTGTGAGAGCCGTTCAGCAGTGGAACTCTCTGCCCCGGAGTGTGGTGGAGGCTCCTTCTTTGGAAGCTTTTAAAGCAGAGGCTGGATGGCCATCTGTCAGGGGTGATTTGAATGCAATATTCCTGCTTCTTGGCAGGGGGTTGGACTGGATGGCCCATGAGGTCTCTTCCAACTCTTTGATTCTATGATTCTATGAAAAGAAATAAGCAAAAAAGAAAAAAGAAAAAATATGCAAAAGATTTACAAAAGAGTGAATATTCAGTGCTCGTTAAACATATAACCAATCAGACTGGGTTGCACAATTAATTATACCTTAACATTTCTTAACCCTCTATCCCCCCACCCATGAACCCCACCCCATGACCTCTGAAGCCCCTCAAAAAAGGATCACACAACTAACCAGCCACTACCCATACATCTTCTTTCACTAAATCCCCTTTATGGCAATCTTCAAGTTTACCTTTCTCTTCTTTTCCAAATGGCCCGTAGCCATTGTTTTGGAGGGGAGGAGAGGGGGCTGAGTCTGAGTGAAAGAGGGTCTACCCTAGCAAACATTATTTATTTTATTTATTTATTATTTGAACTTATATGCCGCCACTTCCCTGGGGCTCGGAGCAGCTTACAAGAATGGCTAAAATCTAACACAATTTAAAAACAATTTAAAACAACTTAAAAACAGCAATATCAAAAATTAAAGGCCTGTCGAAACAGATCTGTCAAGAGAAGCAAACAGGATAGAAACTAAAGTCACGATTAAAGCGACATTTAAGCTTTCAGACTTTTCAACTGCATTAGGCCTACTAATAGAGTTTCTTGCTGCACAAACATAAACAATAGACTAATTAAATAAATATTTCTCATGTATAAACTATTGGCAATATAATTTGACTAAAATTTAGTAAATATTCACGGTTTATATACATGCAGTAAGGTTAGGCGCATTATCATAATATTAACGAATTACCTATTGTGGAAAAAATTGAAATAGCTGTTGCATAAAAACCAGAGCCAATTAACACATTTAATTATTATATTTGAATTCAGCATGTTAAATTTATTAAGAAACGGCACATTTCGTTTCCGCAACTGAGAAAAACTGAAAATTTGTAGAACAGTGTATCCTTAGGGAGTGAGTTCCAGAGTCGAGGGGCCACCACCGAGAAGGACCTCTCTCTCGTCCCCACCAATCGTGTTTGCAGTGCAGGTGGGAGCGTGAGAAGGGTCTCTCCAGATGATCAAAGAGATCATGTGAGTTCGTATACAGAAATGTGGTCATGTAAGTAGGCAGGTCCCAAACCGTTCAGGGCTTTGTAGGTAAGAACCTGCGCCTTGAATTGGGTCCGGAAAATGAAAGGCAGCCAGTGGAGCTCCTTCAACAGGAGGGTTGACCACTCTCTGTAAGGAGCACCAGTTAACAACCTGGCCGCCATCCATTGGACCAACTGAAATTTCCGGGCCGTTTTCAAGGGCAGCCCCACGTAGAGTGCATTACAGTAGTCCAATCTGTGCTTCTTATATACTCTTTACGGCCAGGGTCCATCGTACTTTAGGGACCACCTCTCCTTCTCCCATCAACGGAGGTCGCAACGACCAGCCCAACGTGACTTACTCCATATACCGGGTCCTAGAGAAGTGCCCTTGGAAAGGACCAGGCGCAGATGGGCTTTTTCTCTTTCTGCCCCTGCCTTGTGGAATTCCTTGCCGCCCTACATGAGAGCCATGCGTGACTTAGGGCCTTTTTTAAAAAAATTACTTTGCTTATATACCGCTGTTCTCAGCCCGGGGGCGACTCACAGCGGTGTACAACATAGGAAGAACAAAAATTCAAAACACAGTATAAAAACAGTTCACAATCCATTATACAGAAACATTATACCAAAAGCATTATACAAAACATTGTCATTACTACGAAAACCATTCAGCGTCGTGTCATCGTCCAAACCACGATCCAATATCATTTTCCGTTGTTCCATTCCTATAGTCATTACCAATCATTGCACTTCTTGTTCGAACAATCAAGTCTTTAATTTCCTGCGGAATATCATCAGGGAAGGAGCCAGTCTAATGTCCGCGGGAAGAGTGTTCCACAGCCGAGGAGCCACCACCGAGAAGGCCCTATCTCTCGTCCCCGCCAGCTGTGCTTGTGAAGCAGGCGGGATCGAGAGCAGGGCCTCCCCGGAAGATCTCAAAGTCCTGGTGGGCTCGTAGGTCGAGATGCGGTCGGATAGGTATCTTGGGCCGGAACCGTTTAAGGCTTTATAGGCCAACGCCAGCACCTTGAATTGAGCCCGGTAGCAAATCGGCAGCCAGTGGAGCTGGTACAACAAGGGGGTTGTGTGCTCTCTGAGCGCCGCTCCTGTTAGCAACCTGGCTTCCGCACGCTGGACCATTTGAAACTTTCGGGCCGTCTTCAAAGGCAACCCCACGTAGAGAGCGTTGCAGTAGTCTAAATGGGATGTAACCAGAGCGTGGACTACCGTGGCCAAGTCAGACTTCCCAAGGTACGGGCGCAGCTGGCGCACGAGCCTAAGCTGTGCAAATGCTCCCCTGGTCACCGCCGAGACCTGGGGCTCCAGGCTCAGCGATGAATCCAGGATCACACCCAAGCTGCGAACCTGCGCCTTCAAGGGGAGTGCGACCCCATCCAGCACAGGCTGTAACCCTATACCCTGTTCGGCCTTGCGACTGACCAGGAGTACCTCTGTCTTGTCTGGATTCAATTTCATACTCTCGCACTTAAGACCTGGCTTTTTACTAGAGCATTCGATCTCTGTTGATTTTTAATTTTTGTATGTATGTATTTTATCTTTTATAATTTAGCTGTAAATCGCCTGGAGCATTCTCGGATGGAGGGCGATTAATAAGTTATTAAATGATGATGATGACGATGATGATGGATGCCTTAGCAGTGGAAATAGAAAAATGCTGTATTGTTGGGAAATGTTTAGTGACAGCTCAAGGGTGTTTAAAGGTATTTTTTTGTTCTCCAGTGTTTTCCTCAGATATGTTGGTGATCTCAGGTGTGTAATGCTCCCCCACTCTCCCTCCTTCCTCTCCAAGCATCAAACTCTCTTTGGCTTTCTCCCTCCTCCTTTTGAGTCGTTTGAGCCTCCGTTGTTGGGAGCACGCAGGAGGCTGTTCTTTTGTTGCGTACTCTTTTAATTTTGCGCACCTAACAACTGATTTTTTTTAAGAAAAGACAGGGACTACTAACCAAGGAGAGAGCTCCAAGCTCTGTTGAGATTCACGGTTGCAACTCCTCTTTGGCAGTGCTGGAGAGGTGCCTTTGTTGCAGGCAAAGTGCCCGATATTTTCAGATCTCGTCGAGCGAAATGTCACTTCAAGAATTTCAGCTTTAATCCTATTTTTGCTCTGATGGTTCGGTGCCGTATCTGTATGCCCCAGATGTTTCAGGAAGCCACTTGAGTAGATCAATAGGTCATCAAAGCAAAACCCACGAGAGAGAGGGGAAGGAGGGGGGAAAAACACCCGAAATTACTCCTCCTGCATTGTAAAAGTCAGTGGGACTTGCTGAACATTTTTCGAGATCAAAAGATGTGTTCAGATGATAAATCCATAGGTATCACAGATGTAGCCTTTTTCTCCCATTGGGATCCTTCTGCAACAGGCTTTTGAAGATTGCCCTTCCAGGCAAATTACTCAGAAGTTGGACCGGGGGGGGGGGGGGCACATTTCCAATGGAAAAAAATGGGATTTTCATATATATGAAAAGATTGCTTCTTCCTGTAAAGCAACTTTTGAACCATTTTAATCAATACTCCACTTCAACTCTTTCCTCCCCAGCATCAGGGGCTCTCTGAATCAATACATTTGATTTAGTGTTTTCTGCGTGCCTTCTCAGTACCTTAGCATCATGATAAAAGGTACCCTAATATATTTGCTAAGATGCTCTAATGTATTCGTTCTTCGCATTTGTTGACAGCTCCAGGTCAGTTATGATGAAACAAAACACCGGCAGTCTGGTTTTTGTAATTCTATTTGCAGGAAAAATAGCAACCAAATCTATAGAATCATAGAATCAAAGAGTTGGAAGAGACCTCATGGGCCATCCAGTCCAACCCCATTCTGCCAAGAAGCAGGAATATTGCATTCAAATCACCCCTGACAGATGGCCATCCAGCCTCTGTTTCAAAGCTTCCAAAGAAGGAGCCTCCACCACACTCCGGGGCAGAGAGTTCCACTGCTGAACAGCTCTCACAGTCAGGAAGTTTTTCCTCAAGTTCAGATGGAATCTCCTCTCTTGTAGTTTCAAGCCATTGTTCCATTGCGTCCGAGTCTCCAGGGAAGCAGAAAACAAGCATGCTCCCTCCTCCCTGTGGCTTCCTCTCACATATTTATACATGGCTATCATGTCTCCTCTCAACCTTCTCTACTTCAGGCTAAACATGCCCAGCTCCTTAAGCCGCTCCTCATAGGGCTTGTTCTCCAGACTCTGGATCATTTTAGTCACCTTCCTCTGGACACATTCCAGCTTGTCAATATCTCTCTTGAATTGTGGTGCCCAGAATTGGACACAATATTCCAGGTGTGGTCTAACCAAAGCAGAATAGAGCGGTAGCATTACTTCCCTAGATCTAGACACTAGGCTCCTATTGACACTAGGCTCCTCTTGATGCAGGCCAAAATCCCATTAGTTTTTTTTGCTGCCACATCACATTGTTGGCTCATGTTTAACTTGTTGTCCATGAGGACTCCAAGATCTTTTTCACACATACTGCTCTCGAGCCAAGCGTCCCCCATTCTGTATCTTTGCATTTCATTTTTCCATTACTATCATGGAATCCATTACTGTCAGGTTTCCTCTGGGTGCATCTACACTGTAGAATTTATACAGTTTTACACCACTTGGAGCCCCTGGTGGTGCAGTGGGTTAAACCACTGAGTTAGTAAACTTGTTGACTGAATAGTCGCAGGTTCGAATCCAGGAGTGGGGTGAGCTTCCGCTGTCAGCCCCAGCTTCTGCCAACCTAGCAGTTCAAAAACATGCAAATCTGAGTAGATTGATAGGTACCGCTCCAGCAGGAAGGTAATGGCGCTCCATGCAGTCAAGCTGGCCACATGAACTTGGAGGTGTCTATGGACAACGCCGGCTCTTTGGCTTAGAAATGGAGATGAGCACCAACCCCTAGAGTTGGACACGACTGGACTTAATGTCAGGAGAAAACCTTTACCTTTACTACACCACTTCATTAACCAACAATGTGATGTAGTAGCTAAAAAAAACAATGGGATTTAGGCCTGCATAACTAGATGTATAGTGTCTAGATCCAGGGAAGTCATACTACCCATGCTCTAGTCCAGTGTTTCTCAACCTGGGGGTCGGGACCCCTGGAGGGGTCACGAGGGGGTGTCAGAGGGGTCGCTCTTTGATTGTAAGTGAACTATAAATCCCAGCAACTACAACTCCCAAATGTCAAGTTCTATTTTCGCCAAACCCCACCAGTGTTCACATTTGGGCATATTGAGTATTCGTGCCAGGTTTGGTCCAAATCTATCACTGTTTGCATCCACAGTGCTCTCTGGTTGTAGGTGAACTACAGTTCCAAAACTCAAGGTCAATGCCCACCAAACCCTTCCAGCATTTTCTGTTGGTCATGGGAGTTCTGTGTGCCAAGTTTGGGTCAGTTCCATCATTGATGGAGTTCAGAATGCTCTTTGATTGTAGGTGAACTATAAATCCCAGCAACCACAATTCCCAAATGACAAAATCAGTCCCTCCCAACCCCACCAGTATTCAGATTTGGGTGTATTGGGTATTTGTGTCAAATTTGGTCAGGGTGAATTAAAACTACATCCTGCATATCAGATATTTACATTACGATTCATAACAGCAGTAAAATTACAGTTATGAAGTAGCAATGAAAATAATGTTACGGTTGGGGGTCACCACAACATGAGGAACTGGATTAAGGGGTCGCGGCATAGGCAGGTTGAGAAACACTGCTCTATTCTGCCTTGGGCAGATCACACCTGGAATCACACTGTGTCCAACTCTGGGCACCGCAATTGAAGGGAGATGTTGACAAGCTGGAATGTGTCCAGAGGAGGGTGACTAAAACGATCAAGTGTCTGGAGAACAAGCCCTATGAGGAGTGGCTCAAAGAGCTGGGCATGCTTAGCTTGAAGAAGAGAAAGCTGAGAGGAGACATGAATATGTGAGAGGATGTCATAGGGAGGAGGGAGCAAGCTTGTTTTCTGCTGCCCTGGAGACTAGGACATGGAACAATGGCTTCAAACTACAGGAAAGGAGATTCAATCTGAACATTAGGAAGAACCTTTGCGTGAGCTGCTCTGTTCAGCAGTGGAACTCTCTGTCCTGGAGTGTGGTGGAGGCGCCTTCTTTGGAGGCTTTTAAGCAGAGGCTGGATGGCCATCTGTTGGGGGTGTTCTGAATGCAAATTTCCTGCTTCTTAGCAGGAGGTTGGACTGGATAGTCCACGAGGTCTCTTCCAGCTCTATGATTCTATGACTCAATGTTATGGAAATGTGGGAGTTGTAGTCTGCAGCAACACTATTTAGCACAGAGCGCTAAAGACCTTCTGAAAGGACAGCTCCAATGATTCCATAGCCTTGAGCAATAACAATTAAATTGTTGTATTGTCAAAGGCTTTCATGGCCGGAATCACTGGGTTGTTGTAGGTTTTTTCGGGCTATATAGCCATGGTCTAGAGGCATTCTCTTCTGATGTTTTGCCTGCATCTATGGCAAGCATCCTCACTACCTACAACAAAAAAACCTACAACAACCCAATTAAATTGTTGTTGAATTGCATTAATTCTACAGTGTAGACGCACCCTGTGTTCCATAAGGGAGCCTCCTTGGGAAGCTGGACTGCAAGGATTCACTGTCCACAACATTTACAAAACAAGTCCCGCTGAGTATTACAATGCAGGAGGAGTAATTTGGGGTTATCTCTATCCATGCCTCTGGGACGTATTGTATTGCTTTAGAAAGGGATGGACAACGATGAAAGAGATGCAAATGAAGGAAAAAGGGAGAAGAACATTTTTGCATATCCAAATACATGTAAATAGCTTCACGCTAGCATGCCCTGTAGAAAAAAATGCATATTACTTTGTATGTTGTTTTTCACCCAAAATCGGTAAGCATGAAAACAGACTCCAGGAAGAGTGCTGTGCGGATGATGGAAGAGAGGAATGCTCCTGACTTGCTGAAAGGCATACAGGAAGGATTACGTTTGATCCATGCATCGCTAGTTTGCAAAAGGAAATGCATGAGGAAGGCATATATAGATTGAAATCCTGGAATGCACATGTGGAAGATAAAGCTTCCACCATTTGCAGAAGGTAGTGACATTTTGCCTAAATATGTCACCAAGAGGATTCCAGACACAATGACTACAGATACCACTGGCATTATCCTTCAGTGATGGGATGGTGAGGGTCAATGCCTCATACAGTAGGCATTGGGCCGGGCTTCTGCACAGCAGGTTAATCACCAAGCTGCCATAAATATTGCCAATCGGAAGGTTGACACTACAAAGCCTGGGTCAATGTAAGCGCCTGACCTTTAGCCCAGCTTATGCCAACCTGTTGTTGTTGTTCATTCGTTCAGTCGTTTCCGACTCTTCATGACCTCACGGACCAGCCCACGCCATAGTTCCCTGTTGGCCGTCACCACCCCCAGTTCCTTCAAGGTCAATCCAGTCACTTCAAGGATGCCATCCATCCATCTTGCCCTTGGTCAGCCCCTCTTCCTTTTTCCTTCCTTTCCCCCCAGCATCATTGTCTTCTCTAAGCTTTCATTTCTTCTCGTGATGTGGCCAAAGGACTTCATATTTGCCTCTCGTATCCTTCCCTCCAATGAGCAGTCGGGCTTTAATTCCTGAAGTATGGACTGGTTGGATCTTCTCGCTGTCCAGGGCACTCTCAGCACTTTCCTCCAGCACCACAGTCCAAAAGCATCTCTCTTCCTTTGCTCATCCTTCCCTATGGTCCAGCTCTCACATCCATAGGTGACTATGGGGAATACCATTGCTGTTCCTATGCGGATCTTCGTTGCCAGTGTGATGTCTCTACTCTTCACTATTTTATTGGTATTGGACATTGCTCTCCTCCCAAGAAGTAAGTGTCTCCTGATTTCCTGGCCACAGTCTGCATCTGCAGTAATCTTTGCACCTAGGAATACAAAGTCTGTCACTGCCTCCATGTTCTGTCCCTCTATTTCCCAGTTATCAATCATTCTTGTTGCCATAATCCTGGGTTTTTTGACGTTTAGCTGCAACCCAGCTTTTGCGCTTTCTTCTTTCACCTTGATTAGAAGGCTCTTTGGCTCCTCCTCGCTTTCGGCCATCAAAGTGGTGTCATCTGCATATCTAAGGTTGTTAATGTTTCTTCCAGCAATTTTCACCCCAGCCTTGCATTCCTCAAGCCCCGCACATCGCATGATGTGTTCTGCATACAAGTTGAATAGGTTGGGTGAGAGTACACAACCCTGCCGTACGCCTTTCCCAATCTTGAACCAGTCTGTTGTTCCATGGACAGTTCTTACTGTTGCTACTTGGTCCTTATACAGATTTCTCAGGAGAGAGACAAGGTGGCTTGATATGCCTATATATCCTGGAATGCATGTGTGGAAGATAAAGCTTCCACCATTTGTAGAAGGTAGTGACTTTCTGCCTAAGCATGTCACCAAGAGGATTCCAGCCACAATGAATAGAGCTACCATTGGCTTTACCCTTCAGTGATGGGATGGTGAGGTTCAATGCTTCATCGAGTAGTCATTGGACCGGGCTTCTGCACAGCAGGCTAATCACCAAGCTGCAATAAATCTTGCCAACTGGAAGGTTG
The DNA here is from genome assembly GCF_025583915.1 of Anolis sagrei ordinatus. Lineage (NCBI taxonomy): Eukaryota > Metazoa > Chordata > Lepidosauria > Squamata > Anolidae > Anolis > Anolis sagrei. Next base: position 39,571,970 of record NW_026847993.1, read on the forward strand.
ACAGTACAAAGCCCGGGTCAATGTGAGCGCCTGACCTTTAGCCCAGCTTCTGCCAACCTAGCAGTTCAAAAAGAAATGTGAGTAGATAAATACTAGGGTTGGATAGGTTTGTTTGGAAGAGCCTGAAAGTTGTAAAAAAACTTCCGACTTTTGACTTTCGAAGCAGTTTTGAACCATGCAGGAAAGGTGGGAGGGAGAAATCCAAATTTGAACCACTAATCTTTCCCCCCCGGAAATCTTCCACAATATTCTGATGTCTCCCAATGTTATTTGAATTTTCAGTACTATTACGCAAATTTGGTAAAACCTAAAAAAGTTTTAAATTATCATGCTTTTCCGATGCAAGGGAGGGATGAGGTGGGCATGGCTAAACACAGCCATTGTTGTAGTTTGTGAAGGCCAGGTCCCCAATGGTAGAGATTGCAAAAGGCACTGCTGTTAAACTACATTTCCCACACTGCCTTGTTGCTCATTAGCCAAAATGGCTGAAGGACCCCTATAGCTGCCTGTAGCAGTCTTTGTCTAAATATAAAATAAACTGATTGAATCTAAAAAGGTGTCTAAAGAAAGCAGCAAAGCAATAAGCAACTTTTGCAAAGCCAAGAGAACATAAACTGCAAAATGCGGCTTCACTGGAAGGAAGTAAAAGGCAGAAGGGACAATGGAAAATGTCCACATGGTCAAGCCCAGGGCAATAAAATATCTTTAAAAAGGAAATTACCTCACAAAGATGCAATTGTGACAACAAGATAGTGACAAGGAGTAAGAGTAAAAACAAAGCCCTTACCTTATCTCTAGTCTAGCTACTCTTTGAGGACTGGCGACTTGATGACACAAGAGACTTCTGTAGTTCAGGAATGAAACCCAACAGTTTGGAAGTTATATTTTGAACAATAACTTCTAGAACTCTCTGTTTGCATTGTTCAAAAAAAAATATTAGAATTGTATTCGATGTACTGTTTGGTAGATTGGGATCGAATGCTCATCCATAAAATGTATTCCTCAGAGGAGGCCAGAATGCCCACTAAACACGGTTCCTTCTGCTACATCCTTTTTTCAACACCATACGTTTACTACAACTCCTTTGTCCTTCTCTACATGATCTCAACCTCTCAGGAACCATGTAGTGATAGTGATTGTGTCACAGCACCATAAAGTCAACTGTATTTGGCAACGTAACAACCTTGCAGTGGGAAAATGAATCCAGCCTTTTTGTCCTGGCTCTGAACAGTGGGTGGCTAGCAAAAAGAATATGCCCTATTGTGAAAACAACAGGACTGATGCTCCCTGAGTGGCTATTCTGCTGAAGTTGGCTTGCTCGCTGTCATCATCATTGCTATATCATAGCGAGAAGGGAACTCAGCCTCATAATTTTGGTGATATGAATGGGTTCCTTCTCCGTTGATACTGCAAAGTAAGTAAACACAGGTGAGAAGAGGCATATGTTTTGAAGGCAATACAAATATTCAGAAAAGTTGCTCTCTGATATTGTACCAAGAGATCAGTGTGCATAGGGACCTTTACTTACTTACTTAGGCGATCCCTTGTTGTCTGAGTAGATCGGTCTTCCAAGATCGGTGCCTTGGTGGTGGGTGCGTAGGTGACTGTGGAGCCCTATTCTTGATCTGCATGTTCTCCCGTAGCTAGAGCATCGGTATCCAGGGGGAAGGCAGTCCCGGTCAGGGTTGGCTTGATGCGCCTTCCTCTTGGCACATTTCTCTTTTTTGCCCTCAATTTGTGTCTTTCAAATTCTACAGCACTGCTGGTCACAGCTGACCTCCAGTTGAAGCACTCAAAGGTCAGGGCTTCCCAGTTCTTGCTGTCTATGGCACAGTTTTTAAGGTTGGCTTTGAGCCCATTTTTAAATCTCTTTTCCTGCCCACCAACATTCTGTTTTCCGTTCCTGAGCTTGGAATAGAGCAACTGCTTTGGGAGACAGTGGTCGGGCATCCAAACAATGTGGCCAGTCCAGCAGAGTTGATGGGGAGGACCATCGCTTCAATGCTGGTGGTCTTTGCTTCTTCCAGCACGCTGACATTTGTTCACCTGTTTTCCCAAGAGATTTGCAGGATTTTTCAGAGGCAGCCCTGATAGAATTGTTCCATGAGTTGCATGTGACGTCTGTATATAGTCCACGTTTTTCAGGCATATAGCAGGTTTGGGAGGACAATAGCTTTATAAACAAGCACCTTGGTAAGATAAGGTAAAGGTTTTCCCCTGACATTAAGTCTAGTCGTGTCAGACTCTGGAGGTTGGTGCTCATTCCAATTTCTAAGCCAAAGAGCCGGCGGTGTTTGTAGACACCTCCAAGGTCATGTGGCTAGCATGACTGCATGGAGCACCATTACCTTCCTGCCAAAGTGGTACCTATTGAGCTATTCACATTTGCATGTTTTCAATCTGCTAGGTTGGCAAGAGCTGGGGCTGACCATGAAAGCTCACTCCGCTCCCCAGATTCGAATCTGCAACCTTTCGGTCAACAAGCTCAGCAGCTCAGCGCTTTAACCCACTGTGTCACTGGGGGCACTTTGGTATCCTTATGGATGTCCTGGTCTCCAAACACTCTCTGCTTCATTTGGGAAAATGCTGCACTCGCAGAGCTCAGGCGGTGTTGTATTTCAGTTTCAATGTTGACTTTTGTGGAGAGGTGGCTGCCAAGGGAGCGGAAATGGTCAACATTTTCTAATGTTATACCATTAAACTGTATTTCTGGCATTGGAGGGGGATTGGTATCATGACATTTCCACTCCCTTGTCAGCCACCTCTCCACAAAAGTCAACATTGACACTGAAATACAACACCACCTGAGCTCTGCGAGTGCAGAGCCATTTATGAGACTTACATAACTCTTCTGAAAGTCATAGGTCAGTGTTTTGAATGTAAGTTTTTTGCATGGGCGTCCATCCATTTCTTAATATCGAGTCATACTGTATATATGAATCTTATGAAACAGACACTACAAACGAGGCCCAAACAAAATTTTGCACAGCCCTAGTACCTAGCTATCCACACATAACTGTGTAGACAATATAGAAGTCTTGTCTACTTTTTTTTGTTCAGTACGGATGGCAAATCTTCATTGATGTTCATGCACTGCTTAAAAGGAAACAGAACGCCTTGGGCAATGAATGGTTCTTTCCCAACTGCATGCAAGCATTCAGTCATTTTCCTTGAGATTATACCAGTGCTTAAAACAGGACGCTGCCTGTCAGTAAATAAGCAGTTATGTAACATACACGGCAAGGGGAAGGATGAAGGGAAATGACGATTTATTGTGCTGTCCAGTCAAATGCTGGAAGGATTTGAGCATAAGATGTAATTGGCTTTTCGTAGGAGTTATTAAACACCCCTGAGATTTTCTCACCTTCTTCGAATGTGTGAATTGCATTTTGATCAATCTTTTGGACAACCTGGAGGTAAAGGTGCTTAAGGTGATTTGAAGCAAACAGCATGGGTTGCAGCATAGTTTTTCCGAGCTAAAATTAAATCTGAGCAAACATATTTGGTTGTGGCTATTTTACAAGCAAAGAGAAAATGGACCCCAAGATTTACATTTGCAATCTTGGTGACTTTGATGAAATCTAAACTCACACTAAGCAGCCCTTTGTAGCCATGTGCTGTCGCACGCTGGGCCTGAAATAATGTCTGTTTACAGGACGTGCTCTCTGTATGCCCAATGGGATGCCGGGGTGCCTCAGCTGAAGGGCCCCTTAGATTTCCCAACACAAAGTTCTAATGAGGCTCAAGATAAGTTCAACAAAGTTCTTTATTTGGGCTTAAATCTTCAAACAAATGAATTAAACACTTTATAACCTTGGAAAACCGGTACCTTCCTCGATCTGCCAACAAAAGGCAGGCAACTGGTGGTAAACTGTTCCTTTCTTCCTTAGGGAAATCCTTTGACCCCTCCCTGGGCAATCTCTCTTTACCTTGCTGGTGTGAGGCCCATACTCCCGGCTCCAAGCTGCTTAATGGATACCCCGAGTGGTTCCTTACCAGGCAAGGTTCCTGTAGATCTGCCAAGCTGAAAGGTGTCCTTTAATTTCTCCACGAAGACTGTGGGAACTATTTCTTTACTCCCCAGCAGAACTGTGGATCTATTTCTTTAACCCCCAGCAAAAGCTGGCTGTATTCCCCCACCAAAAGCTGTGGAAATTCCTTTACTCCTCCAGCAGTGCTGTGGAAAGTGAAGCTTTTTCGCAGATGGGAAAGAGAATCCCACACGTCCTGCTGTTAGGCTTCAAACAGTGAGACTGAACAAAGGTTCTCCTTTCCCTCCAAAACCCAGGGAAAAGGGGCGGGTCAATTTCAACAGTAAGGAGGAAACCCTGAAAATGAACAAAATCTGGTTACCAGTATTAAAAAAACCTCTAAAATTAGAACAGTACAACAACAGAGAGGAAACAAACAAGGACATCTAATCACCTCTCAACAAAAGTTTGCTCCAGGCACTGTCAGGCCATTATATGCTAATCAAGGTAGTCAGTTGAAAAATTCACACCTAGCTCCAGCAGACAAAAGTCCTTTGTCTCACCCTGGTCATTCCACAGATATATAAACCCTTTTCCTAGTTCCAACAGACCTCACTACCTCTGAGGATGCTTGCCATAGATGCAGGCGAAACGTCAGGAGAGAATGCCTCTAGACCATGGCCATATAGTCCGAAAAAACTACAACAACCCAGTGATTCCGGCCATGAAAGCCTTCGACAATTTCATGTAGATCATAGAATCAAAGAGTTGGAAGAGACCTCATGGGCCATCCAGTCCAACCCCCTGCCAAGAAGCAGGAATATTGCATTCAAATCACTCCTGACAGATGGCCATCCAGCCTCTGTTTAAAAGCTTCCAAAGAAGGAGTCTCTACCACACTCCGGGGCAGAGAGTTCCACTGCTGAACAGCTCTCACAGTCAGGAAGTTCTTCCTCATGTTCAGATGGAATCTCCTCTCTTGTAGTTTGAAGCCATTGTTCCGCGTCCTAGTCTCCGGGAAGCAGAAAACAAGCTTGCTCCCTCCTCCCCCCTGTGACTTCCTCTCACATATTTATACATGGCTATCATATCTCCTCTCATCCTTCTCTTCTTCAGGCTAAACATGCCCAGCTCTTTAAGCCGCTCCTCATAGGGCTTGTTCTCCAGACCCTTGATCATTTTAGTCGCCCTCCTCTGGACACATTCCAGCTTGTCAATATCTCTCTTGAATTGTGGTGCCCAGAATTGGACACAATATTCCAGGTGTGGTCTAACCAGAGCAGAATAGAGCATGGGGAGCATTACTTCCCTAGATCTAGACACTATGCTCCTATTGATGCAGGCCAAAATCCCATTGGCTTTTTTTGCCGCCACATCACATTGTTGGCTCATGTTTAACTTGTTGTCCACGAGGACTCCAAGATCTTTTTCGCACGTACTGCTCTCAAGCCAGGCATTGTCCCCCATTCTGTATCTTTGCATTTCGTTTTTCCTGCCAAAGTGGAGTATCTTGCATTTGTCACTGTTGAACTTCATTTTGTTAGTTTTGGCCCATCTCTCTAATCTGTCAAGATCGTTTTGAATCCTGCTCCTGTCCTCTGGAGTCTTGGCTCTCCCTCCCAATTTGGTGTTGTCTGCAAACTTGATGATCATGCCTTCTAGCCCTTCATCTAAGTCATTAATAAAGATGTTGAACAGGACCGGGCCCAGGACCGAACCCTCCTGGTGGCACTCCGCTCGTCACTTCTTTCCAGGATGAAGAGGAAGCCTTGGGGAGAATCACCCTCTGGGTTCGTCCATTTAACCAATTACAGATCCACCTCACCGTAGTTTTGCCTCGCCCACATTGGACTAGTTTCCTTGCCAGAAGGTCATGGGGGACCTTGTCGAAGGCCTTCCTGAAATCCAGGTACGCTACATCCACGGCATTCCCCGCATCTACCCAGCTTGTAACTCTATCGAAAAAAAGAGATCAGATTAGTCTGGCATGACTTGTTTTTGATAAATCCATGTTGACTATTAGCGATGACCGCATTTGTTTCTAAGTGTTTGCAGACCACTTCCTTAACAATCTTTTCCAGAATCTTGCCTGGTATTGATGTGAGGCTGACCAGACGGTAGTTGTTTGGGTCATCCTTTGTTCCCTTCTTTGAATTGAGTTCAGAAGTGGACCAGCAGCCTGTGGAGCTGGCACAACAACAGGGTGGTATGCTCCCTGTATGTTGATCCAGTTAGTAATCTTGCTGCCACCCATTGGACTAGTTGTAGTTTCCAAATAGTTTTCAAAGGCAGCCCCACATAGAGTGCATTGCAGTAATCTATTCGGGATGTAACAAGAGCGTGTACCATCGTAGCCAGATCAGACTTCCCAAGATAAGACAGTGGTTCTGCAGGCATGACACCCCTTGATGCCCCCCGTTGATCCCCTTTCTGTCTGTGGCCATCTTTACCATAAAGAGGGAAGGCGACTTGAGTTGGGGGAAAAAACTCCAAGGACTTATGCATAGCGAGATGAGCTGTGCAAGAATGACTACACCTCTGACCTAATATTCCTCTGCACTTCTGATTCATGATGGCAAGGGAGATGGTGCCATAATATGGTAAATGCTCACATCCTCCCCTTGAAATATTATTATGCAGTAACTCAGCACCCAATTCCTTCTTTGACTCCTGCTTTGATAGTTTACAAAGCACTCCCAGAAATGATACAGAATCATCTCCAGCAGAACAGAAAGTAATTTGGAGAAGTCAACGGAATGTTCGCTTCAGGTCGGCATCCATCAAGCGCCCGTCATTCGCTGCCACTATATCAGCCCAGGTAAATACCTGTCAGAAAGTACAGGGCTGCTGAGCAGACTTACAGGAGCTCTTCGAAAAAGTTCAGGGCAACATTGTTTGTGATCTCTTTTTTTCTCCCTCTCCCCTTCCTCTCCTTCTTATCCCAGACACGTATGTCTTGGTGGAAAACTGTCAGGGCTTGTATTGCAAAGCAGAGATTAACAGTAACACAACACTCGCTTGGCCATTGCTCCGTCTCTTTCTCCCTTTCTTTCTTTCTTTCTTTCTTTCTTTCTTTCTTTCTTTCATTTGCCCTTTCCGTTTGTCATGTTTAGTTCTGAACAAGGTTAGAGATGTTCCCATGGTTGGCATCAGCAATGACTGGATTCGTTTAGTAGGGATTTGAGATAGCCAGTCCTACCATGGATCTGTGAAACCATATTCCACACATTAAGAATCTTTAGGGGTATAAATAAGTTGGGAAGGGAGATGAGGGTATTTCTCCCCAAATGAGATTTTTCTCCAGTTGCAACCTCTGCTTGATAAATTTGACTTTCAAGCATCTCGTTAAGTACCGAGATGCCTTTTGCCGTGCTCTGTTGAAGAGGTCAGGTGGGAGGAATGATCTCCTGGTTCCCTGACCATCTTGGAAGAAGGTAAGTCTCACTGTGCAGGTACAGCTGTACCAGGAGCTCCAATTTTGTTTGCTTTGCATTGAATGTTTGTTGTAGTCCTAAGTTTCAGGGACTCTGCAGATAGATGGCTTCTTTTGGCTGCAATCATAGGGCAAGCCACCTGTCAATTATAGTTAGGTTCCCTGTATGCATATATGCATGAGTATGCATGCCCAGTGTGGAACACATCTCACCACACTAAAACAGTGGATGTGGCTCTTAATGAGACATGCCGCATTATCACGGGGTGTCTGCGCCCTACATCACTGGAGAAATTACATTGTCTAGCTGGTATTACACCACCTGACATCCGCCGGGAAGTGGCAGCCAATAGTGAAAGGACCAAGGCAGAGACATCTCCAGCTCATCCCCTGTTTGGGTATCAGCCAGCACATCAACGACTTAAATCCAGACATAGTTTTCTAAGATCTACAGAGACACTTGCTGGAACGCCTCAGCAAGCGAGAGTCCAAAAGTGGCAGGCTCAAACCCAGAACCTCAACCAATGGCTGATACCAAATGAGAGACTCCCCCCTGGGCATACAGGGTCCCGCCCCCTTTTGAGTTTTGGAGGGAATAGGAGCCAATTTGTGTTCATTCCACACAGAGAAGCCTTTCATGCAGGACATAATACCACGAGCTCCTGTAGAAAGCTTCGTCTTCTACGGCTTGGCCGAGGATTATACAGCCCTGAGTTCTTTTCCCCTGGAAGTCTATAAAGCTCTGCTTGGTAAGGGTCACTCGCGGAAGCCAGTAGTAGTTGGTACCAGGTGCAGGGGCTCCATGCCAACAGAGGCAAAGACAGACTGCCCAGATTAGAAGTTAAGGATTTCCCCATTAGTTACAGTTAAGAAGATAGTGCCTGTTCCCTGTGGACAAGCTTGAGAGAGAGCCAATAGACTGCTAAGAAAGCCTTAAAGTACCTGTTTGTTTTCATTAATAAAGAACTTTGTTGAACCTTTAAGCAATCTAAAGACTCTGTTTTAAGGAAATCCAAAGGCCTTTAATCTGAGGCAGCCCCGGTGTCCCGTTGGGCACACGGAATTTATGTCCTGTCTACAGTCTTATGCACAGGCCCAGCGTGCAACACCACACTCACTTTAGAAATACCAACTTAAATGATTCCATCCCAGTTTACCTGTCCAAACGTGCCTCCCTCTATGAACCATCAAGGTCATTAAGGTCATTCGGGGAGGCCCTGCTCTCGGTCCCACTGCCATCGCAGTCACGTTTGGTGAGGACAAGAGACAGGGCCTTCTCGGTAATATCTATAGGGAGAGCTAAGGGGCCACCACCGAGGGCCACCACCAAGGGGTGGTGGCCCTCGGGGCCACCACCGAGCCAAGGGGCCACCACCGAGAAGGCCCTGTTTCTTGTCTCCGCCAAATATACTTGTGACAAAGGCGGTAACGAGCATACACTCCTCTGTTGCGCCAGCTCCACTATTATTTATTTTATTTATTTATTTACTTCACTTGTATACCGCTCTTCTCAGCCAATGGCGACTCAGAGCGGTTAACAACCAGTATCAACAATACAGTACAAAATCATTAGTCATTTAAAACAGTAATATCAATTAATTAACATCAGGACATCAATACAACAATACAGGAAAACAACAATCCATCACGTCTCATCAATAGAATCAGCATCCGATCTCGTTGTCCATTAATCCATATTTCAGTAATCAATAAATTGCACTGCTTAGTTGAAAGCCTGTTCGAAGAGCCAGGTCTTCACTCTCTTCCTAAATGCCAATAAGGAGGGGGCCAATCTAATGTCTGTAGGAAGGGCGTTCCACATCCGGGGGGCCACTACTCAGAAGGCCCTGTCTCTCGTCCCCGCCAGGCATGCTTGTGAAGCCGGCGGGACCGAGAGCAGGGCCTCCCCAGACGATCTTAACGTCCTAACTGGTTCATAGGAGATGCATTCAGACAGATAGGTCGGGCCAGAACCGTTTAGGGCTTTAAAGGCTAAAGCCAGCACTTTGAATTGTGCCCGGTAGCAAATTGGCAGCCAGTGGAGCTGGCGCAACAGAGGAGTTGTATGCTCCCTGAGTGTCGCTCCTGTTAGCAACCTGGCTGCCGATCGTTGGACCAATTGAAGCTTCCAAGCAGTCTTCAGAGGCAACCCCACGTAGAGAGCGTTGCAGTAGTCTATACGGGATGTAACCAGAGCGTGGACTACCGTGGCCAAGTCAGACTTCCCAAGGTACGGGCGCAGCTGGCGCACAAGTTTTAACTGTGCGAATGCTCCCCTGGTCACCGCTGAAACCTGGGGTTCCAGGCTCAGCGATGAGTCCAGGATCACACCCAAGCTGCGAACCTGTGTCTTCAGGGGGAGTGTGACCCCATCCAACACAGGCTGTAACCCTATACCCTGTTCGGCCTTACGACTGACCAGGAGTACCTCTGTCTTGCCTGGATTCAATTTCAATTTGTTCGCCCTCATCCAGACCGTTACAGCGGCCAAGCACCGGTTCAGGACCTGAACAGCCTCCTTAGAAGAAGGTGGGAAGGAGTGACAGAGTTGGACATCATCCGCGTACAAATGACATTGTACCCCGAAACTCCGGATGATCCCTCCCAGCGGCTTCATGTAGATGTTGAACAACATGGGAGACAGTATTGAACCCTGAGGAACCCTACAAGACAATGGTTGTGGGGTTGAACAGGTGTCTCCCAATAACACCTTCTGAGAGCGGCCCTCTAGGAAGGACCGGAGCCACTGCAAAGCAGTACTCCCAAGACCCATTTCCGTGAGGTATCCCAGAAGGATACCGTGGTCGATGGTATTGAAGGCCGCTGAGAGGTCCAGCAGAACCAACAGGGATACACTCCCCCTGTCTAGTTCCCGGCGCAGATCATCCACTAAGGTGACCAAGACTGTTTCAGTTCCATGTCCTGGCCGAAAGCCAGACTGCCAGTTTGCTACTGGGCACAATTCAAAGTACTGATTTTAGCCTGTAAAGCCCTAAATGGTTCTGGCCCAACTTACATGTCCGAACACACCTCCCCTTATGAACCATCTAGGACCTTAAGATTATCTGGGGAAGCCCTGCTCTGGCAGGATTTTGAAGAGTGACATGCCTGACATGGCTTGTAGTGAAATCTCGATGCGTTCCATTGCTTTGCTCCTCTTCTCTCCTCCTCCTTAGATTTCCTGCCACTCTCAATGCTATATTTTATTTTATTTTTTGCCTTTTCTACCTCACTGATATTTCCCCTCTACATACTGGATTAAGACTGAAGTCTCTGGGTATTTGCAACCTTTCCTTATCTGACACTTACTTGGCATAAAAGTTATTTTAAGGTCATCACGCAGAAAAGCAACCTGGTTTACAGCTAGGTAGATTTTGTCTACTTTCTGCAGAACGGATGTGACAATGATGGCATTTTGCCATCGGGCTTTCTATCATAGATCTCTCTACATCACGGAGAAGGTGATTTTGAGCTGGGGTGCAGGCACCACATTTTTGAATATCAGCAGAACAATTTGGGGAGTTCCGTTGAGGATACAAGTGAATTTCCCCAGATTTTTCTGTTCTTCTCTGAGATGTTATTAAAGCAACTGCAAGCAAAATTACCTGACAGTTGAGTTTGCACAGGAGAGTTGTGTAAAATGGATTGTTCACAGCAGAGCTGGAGAAGATTTGACCTTGATAGTTGTTATTGGATTGCAACTCCAGTTAGCCCTAACTGACATAGTATCAGGATGATGGAAATACAGTTTAGTAATATCTGGAGGATCATTGATTGCTCTTCCCTTATAGATAGAATAGACCTAATTTTAGCTAAAGGTAAAGGTTTCCCTTGACATTAAGTCTAGTTGTGTCCGACCCTGGAAGGTGGTGCTCATCTCTGCTTCTAAGCCAAAGAGCTGGCGTTGTCCATAGACACCTCCAAGATCATGTAGCCAGCATGACTGCATGGAGTGCTGTTACCTTCCTGTATGAGTAGTACCTGTGGGTTAAAGCCCTGTGCCGGCAGGACTGAAGACCGACAGGTCACAGGTTCAAATCTGGGGAGAGGCGGATGAGCTCCCTCTATCAGCTCCAGCTCCACATGCGGGGACATGAGAGAAGCCTCCCACAAGGATGATAAAAACATCAAATCATCCGGGTGTCTGCTGGGCAACGTCCTAGCATACAGCCAATTATCTCACACCAGAAGCGACTTGCAGTTTCTCAAGTCGCTCCTGACATGACAAAAAAAATTACTTACATTTGCATGTTTTTGAATTGCTAGATTGGCAGAAGCTGGGGCTAACAGTGGGAACTTTATACAGTTCTGGCCCAGCATACCTGTCCGAAGGTATCTCCTTCTACATCCCACCTCAGAGTTTAAGATCTTTTGGGGAGGCCTTGCTCTCGGCCTCGCCTCTGTCTCAAACAGGCTTGGTGGGGATGAGGGACAGGGCCTTGTCAGTGGTGACCCCTCGCCTGTGGAATTCACTCCCTGGGGAAATTAGGTCATTGTCATCCCTCCTCACCTTTAGAAAAAAGGTAAAAACGTGGATGTGGGACCTGGCCTTCGGGTATTTATTTGTCGTGTCAGGGCAACCAGTCAATTGTATTACATTTCTAATAGAACAAAACAAAACAAACAAACAAACAGACAAAACACAAAATTTGCAAGTTTGGTAGTTGATTAAATGCCCTTTGACCAGTATCTGGCCACTTGGAGTGCCTCTGGTGTTGCTGCAAGGAGGTCCTCCATGGTGCATGTGGCAGGGCTCAGGTTGCATTGCAGCAGGTGGACAGTGGTGTGCTCTTCTCCACACTCGCATGTCGTGGATTCCACTTTGTGGCCCCATTTCTTAAGATTGGCTCTGCATCTCGTGGTGCCAGAGCGCAGTCTGTTCAGCACCTTCCAAGTTGCCCAGTCTTCTGTGTGCCCAGGGGGGAGTCTCTCATTTGGTATCAGCCATTGGTTGAGGTTCTGGGTTTGAGCCTGCCACTTTTGGACTCTCGCTTGCTGAGGTGTTCCAACGAGTGTCTCTGTAGATCTTAGAAAACTATTTCTAGATTTAAGTCATTGACATGCTGGCTGATACCCAAACAGGGGATGAGCTGGAGATGCCTCTGCCTTGGTCCTTTCACTATTGGCTGCTACTTCCCGGCGGATGTCAGGTGGTGCAATACCGGCTAAGCAGTGTAATTTCTCCAGTGGTGTAGGGCGCAGACACCCCGTGATAATGCGGCATGTCTCATTAAGAGCCACATCCACTGTTTTAGTGTGGTGAGATGTGTTCCACGCTGGGCATGCATACTCAGCAGCAGAGTAGCATAGCGCAAGGGCAGATGTCTTCACTGTGTCTGGTTGTGATCCCCAGGTTGTGCCAGTCAGCTTTCGTATGATATTGTTTCTAGCACCCACTTTTTGCTTGATGTTCAGGCAGTGCTTCTTGTAGGTAAGAGCACGGTCCAGAGTGACTCCCAGGTATTTAGGTGTGCTGCAATGCTCCAGTGAGGTTCCTTCCCAGATGATCCTCAGAGCTCGGGATGCTTGTCTGTTCTTGAGATGAAAGGCACATGTCTGTGTTTTAGATGGATTAGGGATCAGCTGGTTTTCCCTGTAATAGGCAGTAAGAGCACCTAGAGCTTCGGAGAGCTTCTGTTCTACCATCTCAAAGCTCCCTGCTTGAGCAGTAATGGCACGATCATCAGCATAGATGAAACTCTCTGTCCCTTCTGGCAGTGGCTGGTCATTTGTGTAGATGTTGAACATGGATGGAGCAAGCACGCTCCCCTGAGGCAGGCCATTCTTCTGTTTCTGCCATCTGCTTCTCTGGCCCTGGAACTCAACAGAAATGCTCCTGTTTTGTTGCAGGTTTCCTATGAGGCGGGTGAGTAGATCAATAGGTACTGCTCCAACTCTTCGGCTTAGAAATGGAGATGAGCAGCACCCGCCAGAGTTGGATACGACTAGACTTTATGTCAGGGGAAAACCTTTACCTTTACCTATATGAATTCTTGTCCCGGCATTGAATGTTTGCCGTATATATGCTGTGCTCCGCCCTGAGACCCCTTCGGGGTGAGAAGGGTGGAATATAAATGTTTTAAATAAATAAATAAATAAAATCCAGATGGATTTATAGTCCCATTAATATGAACCCCACCAGCTACCACTCCTGTTTGTTGACCAAATCAACAATTTGGGAAGCAATGAGAAAAGGAATAGGGGTGTGCGCCGTTCCGTTTTTCAGAATGGTCTCCGAATTATTTGGCATTTTCGGGCACCGGATTACCTGTAATATGTAGCATGGACAGCACAGCCATGATTTTTTTTAGCCACAACAAAACATGCAGCAGCCTAAAATGACTGCTTTCGGTTTGTTTTGGCTTCACGTGGAGTGGCAGCCAGAGGCGCGCATGGGGTTTCTCTGTGAGCCCTGTTGCCTGAGCTAATCAGAAGAAGAAAGCCACTCGTGTGTCTTTTAATCAAGCTGGTCTATAAATACCAGGGTGAGCACCTCTTTTTTCCTGTGGCATCCTGGCTGTTGAGAGGGAGAGAGAGAGAGACTGTGTGCTAGCTAGTTCCGTTCACTGTATCTCTCAGTGCTTTTTCTTCTAGGGGATATTCTACTTGTGGAGGATGGCATCTTGCATTATGTTGACAATGACAACCATGTGGAGAAAGAAGAAAGGCAAACGCTTAGGAAGTTGGAACAGAGGGTACTTGTTTTAATTAGTAAAAAAAGTTTTAAATGTGTGGATCTTTATGACATTTGGCAGGAACAGTGTCCTGCTGCTACTCATATACAAGGGTTGAATGAAAAGTAATGCCTCCATCTTCGTAACTCCTCAACAGATGGCAGTACTGGTATGTGGCAGGCAGGGGCGGCTCAACCATTACGCAAAGTAAGCATTTGCAGTATAGTTGATTTTGCCCAGGGGCGCTCTTGAGGTGCTCTTGGGGGAAAATAGACCTTGGCATATGCGAGTTGTAGTTACTGGGATGTATAGTTCACCTACAATCAAAGAGCATTCTGAACTCCACCAATGATGGAATTGAACCAAATATGGCACACAGAACTCCCACGACGAACAGAAAATATATATCAGTGATTGGTTGGGGGGGGGGGGGCAAAATACTGTTTGCTTACCGTTGAAAATTACCTAGGGCTATTTGCTTAACATTGAAAATTACCTAGGGCCGCCTCTGGTGGTAGGTACTGGCTCGTTCAGTAGACTCTCCTCTACAGTTCCATTTGGGCAGAAAGCATTAGCATTGCTTCTTCATAAGGCACACTCAGGGCACATTTACATTGCCACTATAATGCAGCTTGGAACCAGTTTGGGAGGAATCAGTTTCGCTGAGCAGGTGATTACACTTATATAAAAGGTAAAGGTAAAAGATACCTATGATCTTGGAGGTGTCTGTGGACAAAACTTGCTCTTCAGCTTAAAAATGGAGAAGAACAGCACTCCCCAGAGTTGGACATGACTAGACTCAATGTCAGGGGAAACCTTGACCTTTTACTAAAGTGTGCTGCCTCTTCCTTAGCACTGAAGGATGTGAGGAGATATGATAGCTATGTATAAATATGTGAGAGGAAGTCACAGGGAGGAGGGAGCAAGCTTGTTTTCTGCTTCCCTGGAGACTAGGACGCAATGGAGCAATGGCTTCAAACTACAAGAAAGGAGATTCCACCTGAACATGAGGAAGAACTTCCTGACTGTGAGAGCCGTTCAGCAGTGGAACTCTCTGCCCCGGAGTGTGGTGGAGGCTCCTTCTTTGGAAGCTTTTAAACAGAGGCTGGATGGCCATCTGTCAGGGGTGATTTGAATGCAATATTCCTGCTTCTTGGCAGAATGGGGTTGGACTGGATGGCCCATGAGGTCTCTTCCAACTCTAGGATTCTATGATTCTATGACTGGTAAGCTAGGCCGGAACCGGACAATAAAGCTATTGTCCTCCCAACCCTGCTATACCCCTGCTAAATGTGGACTGTCTACAGACGTCACACTCAATCGCTGGAACGATTCCAATAGCATTGCCTCTGGAAAATCCTGCAAATCTCTTAGGAAAAGAATTGGACAATTGTCAGTGTGCTGGAGAAGCAAAGACCACCAACACTGAAGCTATGCTCCTACACCATCAACTCTGCTGGACTGGCCACGTTGTCCGAATGCCCAATCACCATCTCCCAAAGCAACTATACTCCCAACTCAAGAATGGGAAACAAAATGTTAGTGGACAGGAAAAGAGATTTCAAGATGGGCTTAAAGCCAGTCTTAAAAACTCTGGCATAGACACCGAGAACTGGGAAGCCCTGGTCCTTGAGCGCTCCAGCTGCAGGTCAGCTGTGACCAACAGTGCTGCAGAATTTGAAGAGGCACAAATAGAGGGGAAAACATGCCAAGAGAAAGGCACGTCAAATCAACCCTGACTGGGACTGCCTTCCACCTGGAAACTGATGTCCTCACTGCAGGAGAACATGCAGATCAAGAATAGGGTTCCACAGCCACCTACAGACCCACGGCCAAGACACTACACTTGGAGGGCCATCACCCTCCAGGACCGCCTTCCACCTGGAAACCGATGTCCTCATTGTGGGAGAACATGTGGGTCAAGAATAGGGCTCCACAGCCACCTACGGACCCACCACCAAGGCATTACACTTGGAGGACTATCATCCTCAGGCTACAAGGAATCACTATAAGTAAGTAACAATTTGGACCCTGGATAGTCATTGGGACTAACCCAGCTTATCTATTCAAAGCTATGTCTAGGAATGGGCTGGAATTCATGTTTTGATTCATGTTCTTAATAAGAATGTTCTAAAATCAGCACATTTCTGTATACGGAGGAAAAAACATCCTGTGTAAAACAGATAGATTTGCCCATCTCTAATCCAATCAACTCAGTCGCTTGTTCATCATTTTCTTTGCTTTGCCTGAAATTGGTGAAGGAACCATACTGGTTTATCAATGACTTTCTCCCACTGAAGCCCTAGGTTTTGTTTCATTTTGTTGGGCAAAAGGAGCCGGGAGAATAGCGATGAGACGCTGAGCTTTGACGGTGAGAAAAACATATTGCTCTTTCCCAGGGAGATAAGAGTTTGAGTTGACATGGCAAATCACTGCAAACTGCATATCCTTGCTTATTAGCTAGGAAGATACGAGAAAGGGTGGTGAGTTGTTTTTCTTAGAAGAAGGGATGTCTGTGGGTCAAAGATGGTGGCTTTTAGAGGGTCTGCTGAGATAACAGCAGCAGAGGGCAATATATTTTGGGAACTGGGGCTTCACAGTCTAACCGGTTGCTCAATCCAATGAACCGTTGGTGGAACTTATCTAGGAGGAAGTGGGTGGTGATCGGTTTCTCCTGGTCCCCTGACATATTCCACAAAGGGATTCCTTATTTAATGACTTGGGTTTGATTCCCTTTTCTTGCAAATGCAGTGAATCAAAGCAATTATTGTGCGTGTGGTGGGGAGGGGGACGTATGGATTAATCAAAGGTTTGAGATTGGTTTTGAAGATCTAGAAGATGATTTGGTCGAGAATTTTTTTCTTTTTATGTTTCATTGCCTTTTAATCCTGGCCTATAAGATTTAGACCACAGATCAAAAACTATTTTTTTTAAAAAAGATATTCGTTGTAGTTATAAATAAATAAATAAATAAATAAATAAATAAATAAAACACAGAAGTATTTTTTTTACTTTCTCTTATGGGAAGCTGAACCATCAAGGTTGTTAAGATCTTCTGGAGAGGCCCTGCTCTCAGTCCCACCACTCTCGCAATCACGTCTGGTGGGAACGAGAGACAGGGCCTTTTCTGTGGTAGCACCCCGGCTATGGAATTCTCTCCTGAATGAGATCAGATCTTACACCTCCCTTCTGACCTTCAGAAAGCTAGTGAAATCCTGGCTATGGAATGAGGCATTCCCAGAATAATGGCAGAGACCAGCAACCGACCAAAGTTATCAACCACATTTGCGGACTGAGTTGGACATAATTTTATCTTGACGAACTGGCTTCTATATATTTTATTCTATATGTATTTTAATTTATTGTTGATGTATGATGATTTAGATAGTATTGTTAGCATTGAATCCTTGCTGTTAGCCAGTCTGAGTCCCTCTACGGAGGTAGAGAAGATCGGGATACAAAAGTTTTAAATCTATATAAATAAAAACATAATGTTAGTTTGTGGGATTAACATAACTCAAAAACCACTGGACAAATTGGCGCCAAATTTGAACACAAGACACCTACTAACCCAAGGAGTGACTATAACTCAAAATAAGTTAACTTTGTCATTTGGGAGTTGTAGTTGCTGGGATTTATAGTTAATCTATGTCAGAGTGAGACCCTCCGGTCTGGCACAGCGAACGTGAGGTTTCCAAAACACACAGACTCAATTACCACACAGCATTCTTCTTTCAAAATAATAAGCTTTACTGGAAGCATCTATTTACAGGAGACTACATGTTGATGAGGAAAGATGGCGACTGACAAAGTACAGGACTAAACACACAGACAAAGAAACATCCTGCCCTTCGCCTTATCTGTCTTCTAGCTAGTTAACTCCCTTCTGTTCTCAGGACTGTTATCTCAGTTTCAAGGACTTTACTCTCACTGCCTCTAGTAACTACAATTCTAGCACACAGCTGAAAATAACTGAATCAATCATTAAATCCATCTTGGAATACATATGAATACACATTATTAACACATTGAAAAACATATATGAAATAACTACAATTATCCTGACAATCTACGCATTCTGAACTCCACCAATGATGGAATTGAACCAAACGTGGCATAACAGGACTCCCGTGACCAACAGAAAACACTAGAAGGGTTTGGTGAACATTGACCTTGAGTTTGGGAGTTGTAGTTCACTTATATAAGCACTGTTGATTCAAACAATGATGGCATGTGGACCAAACTTGGCATGAATATTCCATATGCCCAAATATGAACACAGATGGAGTTTGGGGGAAATAGACCTTGACATTTGGTAGTTGTAGTTACTGGGATTTATAGTTCACCTACAATCAAAGAGCATTCTGAACCCCACCAATGACAGAATTGGGGCAAACTTCCCACACAGAACCCCCATGACCAACAGAAAATACTTAAGGCCATCCAGCCCAACTCCCTTCACAAGAGCAAGAAAACATAATCAAAGCCCTCCCAACAAAGAGCCATCCATATATATATATATATATATGTATATGTATAGATATGATTCACACACACACAGATATAGTATCATAGATTTGAAAGGGACCCCTGAAGAAGGACAATGATATGTTGCATGTTCCAGAGTAGGCAAACCAGACACTCTCCACATCAACACTGACAAAGAAACAGCAAGAAATACTGTTTACCCACAAGCAGAAAGACATTACATATATTAGAAACCAACACTTCCTAATTACTTTATTTTCCAGATTACCAGACTGATCCACAGCAATGGGTGGCAGGGGACGGCTAGTAAATAAATAAATAATAAAATACTTAATTGCTAGATCTGATGGATGAAATCACAGTTGCAGGTCAGCTGAGCTTGACCCAGAAAAGCAATGCAGTTGGCAGGTGTGGCACCTGCTTTCCATATCCTGCTACCATTAGGGGCCTATGGCATGGCATGTGCGAGAAATGTAAATAAACACATGTTGGCACCTGTCTGAAGTTGGTGAAGATGCAGCAGAAAAGTGTCTTGACTTGTTAAATTTCAAATGTATGCTGGTCTTTAGGGCAGAGATCTTGAACCCACGGCTCTCCAGATATGATTGCACCACTGCGTCTACATCTGATGGTATTGGGAGTCTCACAACACCTGAAAGGCTGCTGTTTCTTACCCCTTGTTCCAATTGAGTATTTTCAGACTTTTCATGCTGCTTTTTAAAGCGTTTGTGCTACATTTGGGGCAAATCTTCTTGCTTCCCTTCTGCAGTCAAACTCTGTAATGTCACCTTCTGAGAAGTGTCAGAAAAACCAGCTTGCAGGCAGCTTCAGTCGGCAAGTAGTGGTGATGTCATCAGGACAGATTTTTCTGCAGTTTCTGGTAGAGTTTTTTAAGGACACTAAGACATGGCTGAGAGACGTTTTTGTGCTTTCCTTTTAAAAATGACTCTCCACTGTACTGTAAATATGAGGAAGTCTAGATCCCTTCATTTAGAACAAGCGCAAGTAGAAACATAGATGGGGACAATGTCTATAAAGGAACAACTACACTAGTGTTTCTCAACCTGGGGGTCGGGACCCCTGTGGGGGTCACAAGGGGGTGTCAGAACGGTTGGCAAATACCATCAGAAAATACAGTATTTTCTGTTGGTCATGGGGGTTCTGTGTACCACCTTAAAAGTGTGGGGAAGCTAAATTAACTGATTTATGAGGCCATAAAGAAGACTCCAGCAAAGCATTCCAGCGGAAGCATGCGGGGAATGCGGAAGTGCTTCATCAGCGTCGCAGATGGACGATGAAAGCGACAGCTCCCCTGGCGGCCAGAAAAAGTTAAATAGCCTCTGTGTATGTCTGTATATGTTTGTATGTAAAAAAATTGCATTGAATGTTTGCCACATATGTGTACATTGTAATCCGCCCTGAATCCCCTGCGGGGTGAGAAGGGCGGAATATAAAAGCTGTAAATAAATAAACAAACAAACAAATAAATAAATACTGAGTGTTCATGCCAAGTGTGGTCTAGATCCAACATTGTTTGAGTCCACACTGCTCTCTGGATGGAGATGAACTACAACTCCAAAAATTCAAGGTCAATGTCCACCAGACCTTCCCAGTATTTTATTTTCGTCATGGGAGTTCTGTGTGCCAAGTTTGGTTCAGTTCCATCATTGGTGTAATTCAGAATGCTCTTTCATTGTAGATGAACTATAAATCCCAGCAACTACTACTCCCAAATAACAAAATCAACCCCCCCCCAACCCCACCTGTATTCACATTTGGGCATATTGGATATTTGGGATTTGAAAATACATCCTGCATATCAGATATTTACATTATGATTCATAACAGTAGCAAAATGACAGTAATGAAGTAGCAACGAAATTAATGTTATGTTTGGGGGTCACCACAACATGAGGAAATGTACTAAGGGGTCGTGGCATTAGGAAGGTTGAGAACCACTGATCTACATCATGTAGAGAGAGCAAATAATTAACAGTTGTGCCAAGATCTTTATCTTTCCTGAAAATTGCTCCAAACCTTCATTAGGTCCTGGGATCCCTCTTGAGAGCATGAAAGATTTGTCATCTTCTTTCTAGTTGGACTGCTTTGAAAGGCTTTCAAATGTTTTATATACTGGATGTCACCTGGATGCAGATGATGTCCAACTCTGTCACTCTTTCCCACCTTGCTTGGCCACTGTGATGGTCTGGATGAGGGTGAACAAATTGAAATTGAATCCAGACAAGACAGAGGTACTCCTGGTCAGCCGTAAGGCCAAACAGGGCATAGGGTTACAGCCTGTGTTGGATGGAGTTACACGCCCCCTGAAGACTCAGGTTCACAGCTTGGGTGTGATCCTGGACTCATCGCTGAGTCTGGAACCCCAAGTTTCAGTGGTGACCAGGGGAGCATTTGCACAGCTAAGACTTGTGTGCCAGCTGCACCCATACCTTGGGAAGCCTGACTTGGCCACAGTAGTCCACGCTCTGGTTACAGCCCATATAGACTGCAGATGCAGACTGTGGCCAGGAAATCAGAAGACGCTTACTTCTTGGGAGGGGAGCAATGTCCAGTCTCGATAAAATAGTAAAGAGTAGAGACATCAGACTGGCAACAAAGATCCGCCTAGTCAAAGCCATAGTACTCCCTGTAGTAACTGTGGATGTGAGAGCTGGACCTTAGGGAAGGCTGAGTGAAAGGAGATAGATGCTTTTGAGCTGTGGTGTTGGAGGAAAGTTCTGAGAGTGCCTTGGACTGCGAGAAGAGCCAACCAGTCCATCCTCCAGTCCATCCTCCAGGAAATAAAGCCCGGCTGCTCACTGGAGGGAAGGATACTAGAGACAAAGTTGAAGTACTTTGGCCACAACATGAGGAGACAGCAAAGCCTAGAGAAGACAATTATGCTGGGGAAAGTGGAAGGCAAAAGGAAGAGGGGCCGACCAAGGGCAAGATGGATGGATGGCATCCTTGAAGTGACTGGACTGACCTTGAAGGAGCTGGGGTGGTGACGGCCGACAGGGAGCTCTGGCGTGGGCTGGTCCATGAGATCACGAAGAGTCGGAGATGACTGAACGAATGAACAACAATGCACTCTATGTAGGGTTGCATTTGAAGACTGTCCGGAAGCTTCAAATGGTTCAGTGGACGGCATCCAGATTGTTAACAGGAGTGGCACTCTGGGAGTGTACAACTCCTCTGCTGCGCCAGCTCCACTGGCTGCCAGTCTGCTACCGGGCACAATTCAAAGTGCTGGCCCTAAACGATTCTGGCCCAATTTACCTGTCCGAATGCATCTCCCCTTATGAAACATCTAGGACTTTAAGATTGTCTGGGGAGGCCCTGCTCTCAATCCCGCCCTCATCACAAGTACGTTTGGTGGGGATGAGAGATAGGGCCTTCTCTGTGTTGGTCCCTCGGCTATGGAATGCCTTCCCTTAGGAGATTAGATCGGCTCCCTCACTCTTAACATTTAGGAGACAAGTTAAGACATAGTTATATGAGCAAGCATCCTATGATTCTAGGTCACCTGTTAAACCCTGTGGAATGAGCTTCCTAAACAATTCAACATTGGGAAGAACAAAGAATTATGTCTCAAGGTGAAAAGCTTGCTTGAAGATTCTGAAAACGTGATTGATCTGGTGACCTGGTCTCCATGCTTGCCAGAGACCTGTATAATATTATTTTCCCTTTCAATTTAGAAACCCAGTTAAGGCAAAAATATTTTAATTACCCCTTTCCTTGCACCAGTGACCTGCAATTTCCTGTTTCTCCTCCCTTCCCAACCCCAGTTCTGAAATTAGATCATGCCTGTTGAGCAGCATTGAATTATAATGGATAATTATAACCTCATATTGCCTTTCAGAATGCCAATAAACAACAACGGAGTCTGTTTGTTTGTTTGTTTATTTATTTATTTCAAACATCAAATAAAGACTCAGTTGTCAAGGAAGGAAATGCCACTTGACATAGATGGCCAAATCTCCCTGGAGTGAATATTCAAAAGAGCCAAAAAAGGGTTTTTTAAATAAAGATTTGATTACTTCATCAAATGATTAAGCGGCTCCTTATGTTATTAGATCGGTGGGAGTGATGTTATTGGTTTTTCCTAGGCAGGTTGTAGTAATTGCTGGGAAAGCAATTAAGAAAAGAAAAACATATTAAAAGGTTGAAGCAAAACATTCAAGGCAAATTGTAATAACAAGCGAGAACAAGGCCTGAAATCCTGAAACCCGCTCATTTAGCAGCCAACTCTGCTGATAGAAAAGAGATCACATAAATGGCAGAGACTCTGAGCTAGATTTGCAGAAGGGGATATGAAATGTATAATTCACAAGGCAATTAATTTTTCATTAGTGTTGACCCAGCATGTTAATGACACAGTCAGGGACACTCCTTGGGTTAGCATTTGAAATCTTTGCAAAACCAAGTTCTCTTGTTTGGACCCTCTTTTGCAAAGACATGGAGTGGCTTTGTTGGAGAGATTAAACAATTTATTTATTATTTATTTATTTATTTAGAGGTTTTCTATACTGGCCTTCTCAACCTCGACGAGGGACTCAGGTCGGTTTACAGCATATATAAAGTACAATCATATAAAAGAACAACAGGTACAAATCATTACATATTAAAATAGTACAACACAGTACAATAAAAACATCATCATTACATCATTACAGTTTCCTACGCCAAATCGTCAATCCAGTCAAAGTCATAGTCATGCTCGTAGTCACAGTTCATCATAATTCATCACAGGGAAAGGTTCTAGGTTCAGTCCTCGAATGCTACATTCCAGAGCCAGGTTTTTAGTGATTTCCTGAACATCAGGAGGGAGGGGGCAGATCTAACCTCTAGTGGGAGGGAGTTCCAAAGCCGGGGAGCCACCACCGAGAAGGCCCTGTCTCTCGTCCCCACCAACCGTGATTGTGAGGGTGGTGGGACCGAGAGCAGCCCCCCCCCCCCGGAAGATCTATAGGGCTTTATAGGTCAAAACCAGCAGTTTGAATTGTGCCCGGAAGCTGATCGGCAGCCAGTGGAGCTGGCGTAACAGAGGGGTCGTATGGTATCTGTACCCCGCCCCTGTTAGCAATCTGGCTGCCGCACGTTGGACTGATTGAAGCTTCCAGGCAGTCTTCAGAGGCAACCCCACGTAGAGAGCGTTGCAGTAGTCTAAACGGGATGTAACCAGAGCGTGGACTACCGTGGCCAAGTCAGACTTCCCAATGGAAACATTCAAGCATTGAACAAAATGGCTGTATTATAACACCTTCCATAACCTGTCATCGTCCAGATGCACTGGATGAGTCCAGGATCACTCCCAAACTGCGAACCTGTGCCTTCAGGGGGAGTGTAACCCCGTCAAGCACAGGCTGTAACCCTATGCCCTGTTCGGCCTTACGACTGACCAGGAGTACCTCTGTCTTGTCTGGATTTAGTTTCAATCTGTTGCCCTCATCCAGTCCGTTACAGCGGCCAAGCACCGGTTCAGGACTTGAACAGCCTCCTTAGTAGCAGGTGGGAGGGAGTGACAGACAGATGACACCGCACCCCAAACTCCGGATGATCTCTCCCAACGGCTTCATGTATATGTTGACCAACATAGGGGACAGTACAGAGCCCTGCGGGACCCCACTGTACAACGGCCACGGAGTCGAGCAGGTGTCCCCTAATAACACCTTCTGGGAGCGCCCCTCGAGAAAGGACTGGAGCCACTGCAGCAGTACCCCCAAGGCCCATTCCCGCGAGACGTCCCAGAAGGACACCGTGATCGACGGTATCGAAGGCCGAAGAGAGGTTCTCCACCTACAGGCTACTGCAGTGGATAGACTTATGTATTAGTCAAAAAATTAACCCCCCAAACCTGAGTTGACTTATCCATAAGTCAATGTCAGTACTAGGCATGGATAGAGTCGCATCGGATAACTCATTGCTCATAATAATTTTGTTAAAATTATCTTTTTTGAAGCAATATTGAAGCTTTTTTAAAAACCAGAAGTCCCTTTGCCCTTCCAAAGCTTTTTCCGCCATTTTTGTTACGACTCAGGAAGTGAGTTGGAAATTATTCAGCTTTTCCCCACTTCTGGTCCCTGGCCTAGGCTCAAGCCAGAGAAACCAGTTTTAAACCAGAGAAGGAGGGAATTTCCTGGCCTTGGCTAAAGCCAGAGAAGCCAGTTTTAAACCAGAGAAGGAAGGAATTTCCTCCACTTGCTTTTCCCTACTTCTGGAGTAAAACAACTACTGGTGGTCCATGAACCACAGGTTGGGAATCATTGGTCTCAATGGTAGTGTTGCAACCCAGAGCAGGAAACTGGACCCTCAGACAACAATCCACCACACTTGGCTTCAGGAAACAATCCTTTTTTATTGATGAAAGATGAATACAAAATAGAGGAAAAATTGCAAAGTAAAAAGCCAGCAACAAGAAATGTCCATAAACAAGATCATGAAACCCACAGCAAAACTGCTGAAACCTGGAACCTGTTAGCACATCACTAACCGTACTTAGGACATCTAGAAAACCTCCAAAGAACAAGGCTACTTGAATCA
The DNA here is from genome assembly GCF_025583915.1 of Anolis sagrei ordinatus. NCBI lineage: Eukaryota > Metazoa > Chordata > Lepidosauria > Squamata > Anolidae > Anolis > Anolis sagrei. The sequence goes on from NW_026847993.1 coordinate 39,597,079, forward strand.
GGAGACCTGCAAACGCTGGCACATGAATCTGGAATGATGCCTGGTCTGAAGCTGTATTCAGAACAGTCATATTTAAGGCCAAGAAATCTATTGCGAGACATGCCTGAAGATTTTGTTTGGATTTCCTTCAATCTGGCTGACCTGCGTAAACATTGGGCTTCTCCCCAACTCTGCCAAATCTGCCCCTGCCTATCCTCATTAGGCAGGCCAGGTGCCTGATTCTCTGGAGAGCTAAAACTGGGAGGAAAAGGGAGTGAACCATCTCCACTTGGCTTGGAATGTATGTTCTCATGGGTATCTTGACTTTCGCTTTCCAAGGCTGTAGGATTTTCACTACTCAACCCATCATCATCTAAATTGGTTTCAGAATTCACATGGGCATCAGGAAATACAATCAGAGAATCAGGTTCAAGTTCACACACAGGCTGAACCCCAACAGGTAGCCGGTCCAGTTCTGAGCACAGTTCAAAGAGCTGGTCTTTACCTATAAATCCTATACGGTTCTGGATCAGCAAACCTTTCTGAACGTATCTCCTTCTACATCCCACCACAGAGTTTAAAATCTTCTGGGGAGGCACTGCTCTTGGCCCCATCTCTGTCACAAACACTCTTGATGGGGATGAGGGACAGAGCCTTCTTGGTGGTGCCCCCCCCCCCGCCTGTGGAATTCACTCTCCAGTGAAATTAGATTATCGATGTCCCTCCTTTCCTTTAGAAAGAAGTTTAAAATGTGGATGTGGGATCAGGCCTTTGGGTTTTCTTGCTGACAATGACAGTGACAATGATGACAAATCGCTATGGAAATGGACTATGGACATGCTTGATGGAGTCTCTAACTACAGAATTTGGCTCAGGTAAGGCCACCAGGCTGTTATTGAAACAGAAACATATTTTAATTAATTAATGTGATTTAATATTTTAAATGTATGTAATGATTGGATTTTATTATGTATTTTACTATGTGTGCATTGGAGGCATCGAATTGTTGCAGGCTGGAAACCGCCCTGAGTCCTCCCCCCTCCCCCGGGGGTTGAGAAGGGATACAAATATCTGAAATAAATAAATAAACAAACAAACCTTCCTATATTCTGGTTCCCTCGCCATTCCTCTCCATACACTTTATTTTCAAAACTGCACTTATTGGCTGCTGATTTCTGAGACAAGTTGTGCCTTGATGCCAAGTCTGTCCAAGTCCTGAACCGGTGCTTGGCCGCTGTGACGGACTGGATGAGGGACAACAGATTGAAACTAAATCCAGACAAGACAGAGGTACTCCTGGTCAGTCGAAAGGCCAAACAGGGCATAGGGTTACAGCCTGTGCTTGACGGGGTTACACTCCCCCTGAAGACGCAGGTTCGCAGCTTGGGAGTGATCCTGGACTCATCGCTGAGCCTGGAACCCCAGGTCTCGGCGGTGGTCAGGGGAGCTTTTGCACAATTAAAACTTGTGTGCCAGCTGCGCCCATACCTTGGGAAGTCTGACTTGGCCACGGTGGTCCACGCTTTGGTTACATCCCGTTTAGACTACTGCAACGCTCTCTACGTGGGGTTGCCTCTGAAGACTGCCCGGAAGCTGCAGCTAGTCCAACGCTCGGCAGCCAGACTACTAATGGGTGCTGGGTACAGGGAGCACACCACTCCGCTGTTACACCAGCTCCACTGGCTGCCAATTAGCTTCCGAGCACAATTCAAAGTGCTGGTGTTAACCTATAAAGCCCTAAACGACTCCGGCCCTGTTTACCTCTCCGAACGTATTCTCCCCTACGAACCATCAAGATTATTAAGATCGGCTGGAGAGGCCCTGCTCTCGGTCCCACCGGCCTCGCAAGCACGCCTGGGGGGGACGAGGGACAGGGCCTTCTCGGTGGTGGCCCCTCGACTCTGGAACTCTCTCCCACTGGAGATCAGAACCGCCCCGTCTATCCTGACATTTAGGAAACAGGTGAAGACTTGGTTATGGAGACAGGCATTCGACGAGTGAGCCAACACCCTGAGATATGGATGGAGGATGATGAGCAACGATTTTAGTGTGACGACTGACCATTATAGTTATTGATTGTAATTGCTGTTTTAATGTTTTACTGTAATATGTATGATGATGTTTTATTGATTGTATGTGATATTATGGTTGGAAATCGGTCTCTCAAGAGAGGTGAGAAGGCCGGTATACAAAACTTTTAAATAATAATAAATAAATAATGGCTTGACTTTTCAAAAAATTGTAAAAGGAGAAAATTGTCATCACATAACTATCAATATTATAAGCTAGCCAGTAGCCACCATACAGATCTTCATCTGTACTTATCCACCACCATTTCTTTTTTAAACAGACTCCTCTTGTATAATGCCTCCTTCTGTATCTTTTTAGAGATGAGCCAAACAGCTCTCTCTGTCTAAGTACTCAGTCAGAATATGTGCTTTGCTACCAATCATGTAGTTCTTTAAAGAACTGGTTACTTGAAAGGCACTCTAGAGATGAATAACTTTGATTCTACCACACCTGTCAAGACATTTAGGAAATATGACTTCAGGATGATGCTCATCCATTTAAAAGATGTTCTTCAAAGGTATTCCTGAAATCACCACTGCTGCCATGGATAATTCGACAATAATGTGTCCTCTGTTGTTAATCAGGAAGTCATTAACCTTAACTGGATTAGAATATAAGGACTTGTAAGGGAAAAAAATTAAAGCCCCTTCAAATGGTAAGCCCTGATTCTGTTGAAATCTATTCCTTTTCCAAGCTCAGATTTAGATGTCCGAGGGCCGGCATGTTGGAATGACAGCCAGGTGCTGGACATAGGAACGTTCTCTGCAGCCTGCTGCTCGAAGATATGCTTTGCATTAACAATGCCCTTGGCAGAGGAAGGATCTTGAGCGACAGAGCTGGGAAGCCACTCTTCCTGAGAACGCAGGACTGCAGCTTAGCAGAAATGCAACAAAACCTTGTCAGTGAATTCTGGCAATGGTAGGAAGAGGGCCCTGATTTGCATTGGATGTAATGTGTACAGCTGCTCCTGATGAACACAAGGCACTTCTTAATCTCATTCTGATGTACAATGGATCATTTTTGATGCATATCTACTTCTGATGTAGAGTGGGCACATCCGATGTGCACCATATCTGATGTGCACCAGGCAGCTCTGTTGTGTGCCAATATTTCCTAGCTGGTGTCCTAGCTGGCTACGATTATGCAATGAGTGAATGTACATGGTAACATCTTGCCTTAGGTCAGCAGTTCCCAGCCTTTGGTCCTCCAGGTGATTTGGACTTAACCTCCCACAATTCCTAACAAAATCTTGTCAGTGAATTCTGGCAATGGTAGGAAGAGGGCCCTGATTTGCACTGGATGCAATGTGCACAACTGCTCCTGATGAACATGAGGCACTTTTTAATCTCATTCTGATGTACAATGGATCATTTTTAATGCATATCTACTTCTGATGTAGAGTGGGCACATCCGATGTGCACCATATCTGATGTGCACCAGGCAGCTCTGTTGTGTGCCAATATTTCCTAGCTGGTGTCCTAGCTGGCTACCATGGACAATGGACCATTTTTGATGCATATTATCTACTTCTGATGTTGAGTGGACACATATGATAATCACCAGGAAGCTCTGTTGTATGCCAACATTTCCCAGCTGGTGTCCAGATGCAGACCAACTGTGCTTCAATGTGTATCAGTACCCAGTGCACACCAGGAGTGTAGTTCATCAGGAATTCAATTGGCTACCATTATACAATGAGTGTATCTACATGGTAGCATCATGCCTTAGGTCAGTAGTTCCCAATCTTTGGTTCTCCACATGTTTTGGACTTCAGCTCCCACAATTCCTAACAAAAGCTAGACAGTGAATTTTGGCAATGGTAGGAAGAGTGCCCAGATTTGCGTTGGGTGCTTCTGATGTGCATGACTGCTCCTGATGAACATGAGACACTTCTCAATCTCATTGAACCCTTCTGATGTACAATGGACCATTTTTGAGGCATATGTGCTTCTGATGTAGAGTGGACACATCTGATGTGCACCTGGCAGCTATGTTGTATGTCAACATTTCCTAGCTGGTGTCCAGATGCAGACCAGCTGTGCTCCAATGTGTATCAGTGCCTGTTGGAGTATAGTGCACCAGGAATTCAATTGGCTACCATTATACAATGAGTTTGTGTATGTGGTAACATCATGCCTTAGGTCAGTAGTTCCCAACCTTTGGTCCTCCAGGTGTTTTGGACTTCAGCTCCCACAATTCCTAACAAAAGCTAGTCAGTGAATTCTGGCAATGGTAGGAAGACTGTCCAGATTTGCATTGGGTGCTCTTGATGTGCACGACTACTGGTGAACATGAGACATTTCTCAATCTCATTGAACCCTTCCGATGTACAATTGACCATTTTTGAAGCATATCAACTTCTAATGTAGAGTGGACACATCTGATGTGCACCAGGCAGCTCTGTTGTATGTCAACATTTCCTAGCTGGTGTCCAGCTGCAGACGAGCTGTGCTCCAATGTGTATCAGTGCCTATTGCACACCAGGAGTGTAGTGCATCAGGAATTCAATTGACTACCATTATACAATGAGTGAATGTACATGGTAACATCATGCCTTAGGTCGGCAGTTCCCAACCTTTGGTCCTCCAGGTGTTTTGGACTTCAGCTCCCACAATTCCTAACAGCTGCTAAGATGCCTGGGATTTCTGGGAGTTGAAGTCCAAAACACCTGGAGGACCAAAGGTTGGGAACCACTGCTTTAGGTGAATATTGACATAGAGATGCCTCAAATTCTGTTTCCCACACATGGAAGACTTGCAAATATTTATATTCATAGAATCATAGAATCATAGAGGTGGAAGAGACCTCATGGGCCATCCAGTCCAACCCCATTCTGCCAAGAAGCAGGAATATTGCATTCAAAGCACCCCTGACAGATGGCCATCCAGCCTCTGTTTAACAGCTTCCAAAGAAGGAGCCTCCACCACACTCCAAGGCAGAGAGTTCCACTGCTGAATGGCTCTCACAGTCAGGAAGTTCCTCCTCATGTTCAGATGGAATCTCCTTTCTTGTAGTTTGAGCATGACTTCCCTGGATCTAGACACTATACTCCAGCATGCTTCCATGCTGAATTATCTTAGCTTTTAAGCTCTTTGCATTTTAGAAGAATTGTGGTTCCTTCTTCTTTTGGCATTCTTAGTTGTGTTTTGTTTGAAATGCTTTTAAGCCACCTTGAATCCTACACAGAGGGGATTAAACCGATACAATTAAATAATAGATCTGCAATGTGTTTTGCTTGCAGTAAATTCTAGGTTCAATTCCAATCTGAGATTCTGAAAGAGACCTGTCTGCCATTGCAGACAATACTGAGCTAGAATAAATAAGAGTTTGAATCAATATAATCAAGGCAAAAAAAGAAAAAGAAAAAAGAAGGCACAAAACCATATAATTGCTGCTTTGTACCCTCAAGGCATTTCTGAGTTATGGTGACCCTATCACAGGTTTTCTTCCACAAGTACTTTTTCCAGATGACATTTGCCTTTGCCTTCCTCTGAGGTGGAGAGAGTGTGTCTTGCCTGAGATTCCTCAATGAGTTTCCGTGGCAGAGATGAGATTCAAATCCTGGTCTTAAAAGTTGTGATCCAACACTCAACTCATTACACCATACTGGCTCTATTAGTACTATATTGGACTGAAAGGCTGAAAATTAGGTTGAAAATAGTAAAAAGTTAAGTTAAAAATATGTTTTTGAATGTCAGAGAACCCTGAGAAGGAGAATCCTGGACTCATTATGGTGGGGGACATATTCTGTGCAAAATTTGAATATTTTTGCACCCTGCTAGCACAGGGGCTTAAACCACTGAGCTGCTGAACTTGCTGACCAAAAGGTTGGTGGTTTGAATCCGGGAAGCGGGGTGAGCTCCCGCTGTTAACCCCAACCTCAATGAGTTTCCATGGCAGAGATGAGATTCAAATCCTGGTCTTCAAAGTTGTGATCCAACACTCAACTCATTACACCATACTGGCTCTATTAGTACTATATTGGACTGAAAGGCTGAAAATTAGGTTGAAAATAGTAAAAAGTTAAGTTAAAAATATGTTTTTGAATGTCAGAGAACCCTGAGAAGGAGAATCCTGGACTCATGACGGTGGGGGACATATTCGGTGCAAAATTTGAATATTTTTGCATCCTGCTAGCACAGGGGGTTAACCACTGAGCTGCTGAACTTGCTGACCAAAAGGTTGGTGGTTCGAATCCAGGAAGCGGGGTGAGCTCTCGCTGTTAACCCCAGCTTCTGCCAACCTTACAGTTCGAAAACATGCAAATGTGAGTAGATCAATAGGTACAGCTTCTGCGAGAAGGTAACAGTGCTCCATGCAGTCATGCTGGCCACATAACCTTGGAGGTGTCTATGGACAATGCCGGCTCTTTGACTTAGTAAAATGGAGATGAGCACCACCCGCTAGAGTCGAACATGACTAGGCTTAATGTCAGGAAAAACCTTTACCTTTACCTTTTCCTTGCAAAACAAAGCAATGAGACTTGAAGTATGTCCTTGGTTGTTGCATATGATGGTTCTTTTATTGTTTTATTATTGGTATAATGTTGTTTTATGTTGTTTTATATTACTGTTATATCTTATATGCTTTGTTTTAACTCTGGGCTTGGCCCCATGTAAGCTGTCCCGAGTCCCTTTGGGAAGATGCAGGCGGATAATAATAATAATAATAATAATAATAATAATAATAATAATTTTCGGTGCAGAAAACACTTTTTCTGCATAGAATCAATCCCAATCTATTTTTTCTCACCATGGGAAGGAAAGGGCTAAAATTACTTCCTGAAGCCTTAAAAAATGAAATTAACAATAATGATATCCCATGAAAACATGTATAACAGACCTCTTTGAGTGTCTCCTACATATGTAAAATAGTAGCTATTTTGCTCTCAATTTAAAGGCTTCAGCAGCAGAGTTGTATCGTTGATACCATTGAACAGGGAAATGCGCATGTGCAGGTGGATTCCCATATTTATGGCCATTCAGTTGTATTTTTGATGTGCATTCGGTTTCCCAACATGACCATTCAACACAATCTAGCTTCATTCCCTATAAGTAGAGTTTTACCAGCTTGGTCACAGATTCTTATAGATTTGCTGGAAGAAGCAAAGACCACCAGCATGGTCTTCTGCCATTAACTCCGTTGGACTGGCCACATTGTCTGGATGCCCGACCACCGTCTCCAAAGCAGTTGCTCTATTCCGAACTCAAGAACGGAAAACAGAATGTTGGTGGGCAGGAAAAGAGATTTAAAGGTGGGCTCAAAGCCAACTTTAAAAATGCTGGTATAGACACTGAGAACTGGGAAGCCCTGGCCCTTGAGCGCCCCAGTTGGAGGTCAGCTGTGACCAGCAGTGCTGTAGAATTTGAAGAGGCACAAATGGAGGGCAAAAGAGAGAAACGTGCCAAGAGGAAGGCATGTCAAGCCAATCCCAACCGGGACCACCTTTCATCTGGAAACCAATGCCTTCACTGCGGGAGAAGATGCAGGTCAAGAATAGGGTTCCACAGTCACCTACAGACCCACCGCCAGGACACTGATCTTGGAAGACTATCCTACTCGGACAATCATAGAATCATAGAAAGAGTTGGGCCATCCAGTCCAACCCCATTCTGCCAAGAAGCAGGAATATTGCATTAAAATCACCCCTGACAGATGGCCATCCAGCCTCTGTTTAAAAGCTTCTAAAGAAGGAGTCTCCACCACACTCCGGGGCAGAGAGTTCCACTACTGAACAGCTCTCACAGTCAGGAAGTTCTTCCTTATGTTCAGATGGAATCTCCTCTCTTGTAGTTTGAAGCCATTGTTCCGTGTCCTAGTCTCCAGGGAAGCAGAAAACAAGCTTGCTCGCTCCTCCCTGTGGCTTCCTCTCACATATTTATACATGGCTACCATATCTCCTTTCAGCCTTCTCTTCTTCAGGCTAAACATGCCCAGCTCCTTAAGCCGCTCCTCATAGGGGTTGTTCTCCAGACCCTTGATCATTTTAGTCGCTTTCCTCTGGACACATTCCAGCTTGTCAATGAGGGATCGCCTAAGTAAGTAAATAAGATTCTTATACAATCATCCAAACAGATTCTTATACAACCATCCAATACACTTCTCCAAACAGTAACGATGGATCCCTTGTAGAAAGTCTGTTTCGTTTATTATGAATCCTACTTAAGTTCATGCAAAGGATCTCTTTCTAACTCTTTGGGAAAAATTCAGTTTCAGATTTTCATTTAAATTATTACATAGCATTTATCTTCCCAGAAACGTGCTTTTGATGGATGCTTAGGTGATACAATAGTGTAATATTTTACATCAGTTTTGTTGGCATATTGTACCAGGTACCACTCAACAGCATTACTTAAATAAGTACCATTTTCCTTCAGATTTGCTGACATGAACACATCGGCGTATGCATATATAGGGATATATTAATTCTCTCTAGAGTGTATGCGATGGATTTTGAATGTTTGCACTATCACACACAGAAATCCTCCATCAGATGGCACTGTTTGGATTTAGGATTTAAACCCGGAGAAGCCTTTTTGTGCTATATGATAGATTTCCGATTGTCTACCCATCTGATGAGATGTATTTTAAGAGGGAGATTTCAGAGAAATCTAGTTTGAATTCTTTTCATCCCTTGCACTCATTCAACCAAAGACTCTTGGTGCATCTTGACTGCAGAATGGATGCAGCTTGACTCCACTTTAACTTCCATTGCTCAATGATATGGAATCCTGGGAGATGTAGACTGGTGAAGCACCAATGCTCCTGGGCAGAGAAGGCTGAAGATTTTGTAAAATCTCAACTTCCAGGATTTCATAGCTTTGAGTCAAAGTGGTCTGAAGCTACATTCATTCTACGGTCTAGATCAGGGGTCCTCAAACTTTTTGAGCAGGGGGCTGGACTATAGTTTACACGGGAACAAACACAATATTTAAAATTAAGAACAAGTAATGTTAAAATTATTTATTTAATTGCCATACTTGTACCCTGCCCTTCTCTACTCCGACAGGAGAACTCAAGGCAGCTTTACAATGGCACAATGTTATGCCTCAAAACAATCAAAACTGGAGGAGAACAACTAATTTCAAAGTACGGGCCGCACAATTAAACAGGAAATAACACTTTCAAACCAGGAACAGATTTTTGTTTTATAAATGTATTATTATGTTTATTTATACACCAGCTTTTGTCTCCACGAGGAGACTGTGGGCCCTTCCAGACAGGCCCTATATCCCAGGATCTGACCCAGGTTTTCTGCTTTAAACTGGATTATATGTGTCTGCACTGGCAGATAATCTGGGATAAATAGAAATGCAAGCTGCTTTGGCCCCTTCCACACAGCTGTATAAAATCCACACTTAACTGGCTTATATGGCAGTGTGGACTCTGATAATGCAGTTCAAAGCAGATATTGTGGACTCAAACAATGATAGAGCTGGACCAAACTTGGCACTGATACTCAATATGTCCAAATGTGAACACTGGTGGCATTTGGGGGTTGTATTTGCTGGGATTTATAGTTCACCTGCAATCAAAGAGCATTCTGAACTCCACCAATGATGGAATTGAACCAGTCTTGGTATGCAGAACTCCCATGAACAACAGAAAATACTGGGTTTGGTGGGCATTGACCTTGAGTTTTGGAGTTGTAGTTTACCTGGCTCCATAAATCTGTTCTGCAGAGAACCCACCTGGAAGGCTTCTCCCTGGCCACGCCGGGCCATGCTGGATGGGCGTGGCCAGGCTGCGCGGGCCGGAGAAATGCCCTCGGCGGGCCACATACAGCCCACGGGCCGTAGTTTGGGGACCCCTGGTCTAGATGACCTCTTTATTTAATGCAGAGGAGAATGAAGCTCTATTCATAGAATCCTAGAGTTAGAAGAGACCTCATGGGCCATCTAGTCCAACCCCACTCTGCCGAAAAGCAGGAAAATTGCATTCAAAACATCCCCGACAGATGGCCATCCATCCTCTGTTTAAAAGCCTCCAAAGAAGGAGCCTCCACCACACTCTGGGGCAGAGAGTTCCGCAACTGAATAGCTCTCACAGGCAGGAAGTTCTTCCTCATGTTCAGATGGAATCTCCTTTCCTGTAGTTTGAAGCCATTGTTCAATTGCGTTCTAGTCTCCAGGGAAGCAGAAAACAAGCTTGCTCCCTCCTCCCTATGACTTCCTCTCACACTCTGTTTCCGTGGGATGGTCAATTCAATCTGGGTTTTCAAGGCCAGGTGCAGAACTCTCCCTTCCCAATAGGTTCAGCACCTTGGAGAACTCTCTGAACACATGGACTGCGATGGATTCATAGCTCTATTGACACAAATTCTTAAAGGCTATACTTCAAAAGGATCATCCAAGGAGCTGAAAAATAATCCCACTAGGTTTGGTGCCTTGGAGAGAGCCTTTCAAATTCAGAATAAAACCCAAAACAGAGTTAGTCTTCCTGTTGTTGAGTTCCACCACTTCTCCCTTCTCCCGTCCCCACTCTTGTGTGAGCTCCTCTTTTCATAAAACAAACTGGCCTTTCATCCGGAGTTCACATTCCCCTCTAAGCTGTTGTTACATAAAGCAGTGAATAATTCAGTAAGTTGTTTTGGACAAATATAGATATTCTAATATTCTAGCTCTCTTTGGAAGAAAACTCCGAGGCATGGAGTGCAGCTCTGTGTCAGTAATTTCAATTGTGCTGGGGTGTGTGTGTGTGTATTTCCCAAGTGTTTCATTACTCCGACTTGGAGATAAAAGGTCATATCTAAGTGCCACATACTTACCAACACGAAAGCTGCACTTCAGTGTCTTTCTTCCATCAAAGTGGTTTTCTCTCTCCATAACAACTAGAGCAGTTTGCATTGTAACTATCAGCAAAAAGAAAAACAAAACAGAAAGCTGGGATCATATATTTGGCTTTGCTTGCCTCTTCCCAATGCATTGTTCAGCCATATGTCAGATCAGCCCAAAGTCAGTTTATTCCCCACCTGAAAAACAAATTGATCATTTTATTTCCCATAATACAGAAAATGCATGCAATATCTTGCCGTGTAGCAATGTGGGGGGAATTTTAAAAAGACATTCCTTGTTAGGATAATGATGGCAGTGGTCGGGTGGCAAGGGGAACAGGGTGGAGAAACTGCATTCGATACTGTGGACCATGACTTGCTGACGATTGGCTATGTCTGGTGTATTAGGTTTAGCCCTCAAATGGTTCAATTCGTTCCTCCGGGACCAGAGACAGAGGGTGGAGTGGTCAGGCCAAAGCTCTGAGAGCTCCTGCCTTTGCGGAGCCGTATATTTGGGTGTGTTGCAATGCTCCAGTGGGATCCCTTCCCAGGTAATCCTCAGAGCTCGGGATGCTTGTCTGTTCTTAAGGTGAAAGGCGCATGTCTGTGTTTTAGATGGATTAGGGATCAGTTGGTTTTCCCTGTAATAGGCAGTGAGAGCACCTAGAGCTTTGGAGAGCTTCTGTTCAACCATCTCAAAGCTCCTTGCTTGAGCAGTAATGGCACGGTCATCAGCATAGATGAAACTCTCTGTCCCTTCTGGGACCTGAGCCCTTCCACATGCACCATGGAGGACCTTCTTGCGGCAACACCAGAGGCCCTCCAAGTGGCCAGATACTAGTCAAAGGACATTTAATCAACTACCAAGCTTGCAAATTCTGTGTTTTGTCTGTTTGTTTGTTTTTGTTAAAAATTTATTATTTATTTCGGTCACTTCTACCCTGCCCTTCTCAACCCCCGGGAGGGGGGGGGGGGACGACTCAGGGTGGCTTACAAATGGCACAATTCGATGCCAACAATTCAACAGATAAAATACATAACAACAATAACCACAATAGTTAAAACATTCAATTAATACGATAACAACTAAAAGCCAATCTAATGGCCAACGTTCTCAGAGTTCTAAAATCCGTAAGTCCATTCAGCATTACCCATAGTCCTTTCCAAATTCTGGTCGTCATTACCATTGTCAGTCTGCCAGATTACCCAAAGGCCTGGTCCCATTTCGATTCCAGGGAGCGGCGTGAGCTTCCGCTGTCAGCCCTAGCTTCTGCCAACCTAGCAGTTCGAAAACATGCAAATGTGAGTAGATCAATAGGTACCGCTCCGGCGGGAAGGTAACGGCGCTCCATGCAGTCATGCCGGCCACATGACCTTGGAGGTGTCTATGGACAATGCTGGCTCTTCGGCTTAGAAATGGAGATGAGCACCACACCCCAGAGTCAGACATGACTGGACTTAATGTCAGGGGACTACCTTTACCTTTACTGGTCCCATATCCATGTTTTCAGCTTCCTTCTGAAGGAGAGGAGGGATGTTGATGGCCTAATTTCCCCGAGAAGTGAATTCCACAGGCAAGGGGCCACCATTGAGAAGGCCCTGTCCCTCGTCCCTACCAGCCTCTCTTGTGATAGAGGCGGGGCCGAGAGCAGGGCCTCCCCAGAAGATCTTAAACTCCGAGGTGTGATGTAGAAGGAGATACGTTCGGATAGGTACGCTGGGCCGGAGCCGTATAAATGTAATACAAATGTCTGGTTGCTGATGACACGATAAATAAATTTATTTATTTATTATTTATTTATTTACATCACTTATATCCCGCCCATATCAGCCCCGCAGGTGACTCAGGGCGGTCTACATATCGGCACAATTCGATGCCATCAATACAATACAAAAGCAAAAACAATTAAGTGCATTTAGACAAAAAAGACAGTGCAATAACAATTTAAAAAGAGCTATATCCTCTCATTCCAATCCTCATCCGTTTCATCGTCTTGGCCGTTCCTGGGTCATTCTCCATCTCAAGCTTGATTATTCCGGGGTTCCAAATGCCTGCTCGAAGAGCCAAGTTTTCACTCTCTTACGAAAGGTCAGGAGGGAGGGGTCTGATCTAATATCCCTAGGCAGGGAGTTCCACAGCCGAGGGGCCACCACAGAGAAGGCCCTGTCTCTCATCCCCGCCAAGCGTGCTTGCGAAGCAGACGGGATTGAGAGCAGGGCCTCTTCAGATGATCTTAACTTCCTGGAGGGTTTGTAGAAAGAGATGCGTTCGGATAGGTAGGCTGGGCCAGAACCGTTTAGGGCTTTATAGGCAAAGCCAGCACTTTGAATTGGGCCCGGTAGCAAACTGGCAGCCAGTGGAGCTGGTGCAGCAGAGGAGTTGTGTGCTCCCTGAGTGCCGCTCCTGTTAGCAACCTGGCTGCCACACGCTGGACCATTTGAAGCTTCCGGGCTGTCTTCAAAGGCAACCCCACGTAGAGCGCTTTGCAGTAATCTATTCGGGATGTAACCAGAGCGTGGACTAGCGTGGCCAAGTCAGACTTCCCAAGGTACGGGTGCAGCTGGCGCACAAGTTTTAGTTGTGCAAATGCTCCCCTGGTCACCGCCGAAACCTGGGGATCCAGGCTCAGCGATGAATCCAGGATCACACCCAAGCTGCGAACCTGCGTCTTCGGGGGGAGTGGAACCCCATCCAACACAGGCTGTAACCCTATGCCCTGTTCGGTCTTTCGACTGACCAGGAGTGCCTCTGTCTTGTCTGGATTCAGTTTCAATTTGTTAGCCCTCAATGCATTGGGTTAAGAATAGGAAAACCTTAGCACAAGATGAGATGCTTAAAAAAAACACCCATGTCTAAAAGAATGGAAACAAAGCTTTATTTTATTTGAGTAATGTAAATGGTTTGCCTGCCTTCCCCTGAACTCTGTCACCAGGGACGAAATACTAACCGCTCGGCGCTCACATGTGTCATGCAGAAGGCTTCCATGGATTTCCCTCTCCTGCTTGTGCTTCCTGCTCTCTGTTTCTGACACGCCAGCATTCTCTCCAGAGTAATTGTTACAGCCTTCCCTGTTCTATTATTTGGCACTGTGCTCGGAGGAACCGTTGATAGCTTCTGCGGTTATCCTTGCTGGGCAAATTATAGTACCCGTGTCGGGCTCAAGGGGTATAAGCTGGAGAGGAGTATCATCTGATGGGAGGAGGAACTGATTATCACCTTCTGCAGCCTGGTGCCTTTGTCTGAGCAAGCGGTTTGGAAAGGCAGGGAACGACTGGAGTCAAATGACCTTTGCCGGTGATATTCACAGCAAAAGCATGCTAATAACAAGCAAACTAACCCCTCCTGCCCCCCACAAACCTTTCTCGAAAATGTTGTTTTCTTCTTTTTCCCTCTGCTCCATGTTATTACTATTTTAAAAGCTTTTACAACGGTGACTGCCAATGATTGTTAGACAACAGCTAGGAGCTGAAGTCTGGCTGTTTTGTTATGACTAGCAAATAGGAAGAAATAGCTAAGAGATGACTTTAGAAAAGCTAAAAGAGATGTTGCTTTGGTAGTTGCCATGGTTAAGTGTGTCCTTTCTGTTCCTCTCTCACTTGTACACCGACCCCTCAACAGTGAATGTAGTCCATTAATACTTTGCAGAACTGTTCTCCTAAATGAATGCCGTGGATGAAGCATACCTGGATTTCAGGAAGGCCTTCGACAAGGTCCCCCATGACCTTCTGGCAAGGAAACTAGTCCAATGTGGGCTAGGCAAAACTACGGTGAGGTGGATCTGTAATTAGTTAAATGGACGAACCCAGAAGGTGATTCTCCCCAAGGCTTCCTCTTCATCCTGGAAAGAAGTGACGAGTGGAGTGCCACAAGCAGGGTTCCGTCCTGGGCCTGGTCCTGGTCAGGATCTTCATCAATGACCTTACGTCCCATCTCGGAGTCTGAGATCCTCTGGGGAGGCCCTGCTCTCGACCCCGCCTCTGTCACAAGTGAGATTGGCGGGGATGAGGAGCAGGGCCTTCTCAGTGGTGGCCCCTCACCTATGGAATTCACTCCCTGGGGAGATCAGATTAGCAACATCCCAACTTTCCTTCAGAAAGAAATTAAAAACATGGATGTGGGACCAGGCGTTTGGGCAATCTGGCAGATGAATAAGGGACTGTGATGATGGATAGGAACTGGACAAGGTGGAACAAAATATGAACTCTGAGTGGCGAACGCTGTGTCTGAGATTGGCTATTGATTGTGTGATATATTGTTGTTTTAATTGTTTTTAATTGTTGACCATTTAATTGCTGGTTTTATATGTTATTGTATTTGTGCAGTCACCAAGATGTGCCTTTTTGTAAGCTGCCCTGAGTCCCCCCTCGGGGGTTGAGAAGGGCGGGGCAGAAGTATACGAAATAAATAAATAAATAATAGAAGGCATGATCATCGAGTTTGCAGACGACACCAAATTGTGAGGGAGAGCCAATAGTCCAGAGGACAGGAGCAGGATTCAAAACGATCTTGACAGATTAGAGAGATGGGCCAAAACTAACAACATGAAGTTCAACAGTGACAAATGCAAGATACTCCACTTTGGCAGGAAAAACGAAATGCAAAGATACAGAATGGGGGATGATGCCTGGCTCGAGAGCAGTACGTGTGAAAAAGATCTTGGAGTCATCGTGGACAACAAGTTAAACATGAGCCAACAATGTGATGCGGCGGCAAAAAAAGCCAATGGGATTTGGCCTGCATCAATAGGAGCATAGTGTCTAGATCCAGGGAAGTCATGCTCCCCATGTTCTATTCTGCTTTGGTTAGACCACACCTGGAATATTGTGTCCAATTCTGGGCACCACAATTCAAGAGAGATATTGACAAGCTGGAATGTGTCCAGAGGAGGGTGACTAAAAGGATCAAGGGTCTGGAGAACAAGCCCTATGAGAGTGGCTTAAGGAGCTGGGCGTGTTTAGCCTGAAGAAGGGAAGGCTGAGAGGAGATATGATAGCCATGTATAAATATGTGAGAGGAAACAGGGAGAAGGAGGGGGCAAGCTTGTTTTCTGCTGCCCTGGAGACTAGAACATGAAACAATGGCTTCAAACTACAAGAAAGAAGATTCCATCTGAACATGAGGAAGAACTTCCTGACTGTGAGAGCCGTTCAGCAGTGGAACTCTCTGCCCCGGAGTGTGGTGGAGGCTCCTTCTTTGGAAGCTTTTAAACAGAGGCTGGATGGCCATCTGTCAGGGGTGCTTTGAATGCAATATTCCTGCTTCTTGGCAGAATGGGGTTGGACTGGATGGCCCAGGAGGTCTCTTCTAACTCTATATGAAAAGAAAGTTGAGAAATAAAGAACAGAATAACAGATAAGCCCAAATAATTCCTTTTCAAGTAATTCAAGAATCAAAATTCCCATGAGAACAATGGGCAAATGTGGAAGATTGGCTTTCCCTGGAAATCAATCAAACTGCCTTCAGGTCCCATGTAAATATTACACTACTAGCCGCCCTGTGCCACGCAGTGCTGTGGCCCAGTCTCTGTATATCTGTTTTGTGTGTATATATATGTGTGTATATGTGTTTGTATATATTTGTGTATATGTGTATATGCATGTTTGTGTATATAAGTGGTTTTGCGCATGCGTTGTAATGTATTTTTGTGGGGTTTTTTCTTTTTCTTTTTAAGTCTTCTGCTGATTTTCCAGTGTTTTATGAGTGACGGTCACTTGTTGGCCTGAGAGGTGTCTTGTGTCCAAATTTGGCTTCAAACTACAAGAGAGGAGATTCCATCTGAACATGAGGAAGAACTTCCTGACTGTGAGAACCGTTCAGCAGT
Organism: Anolis sagrei ordinatus; assembly: GCF_025583915.1. NCBI lineage: Eukaryota > Metazoa > Chordata > Lepidosauria > Squamata > Anolidae > Anolis > Anolis sagrei. The sequence continues at coordinate 39,613,723 of NW_026847993.1, forward strand.
AGAACTCTCTGCCCCAGTGTGGTGGAGGCTCCTTCTTTGGAAGCTTTTAAACAGAGGCTGGATGGCCATCTGTCAGGGGTGATTTGAATGCAATATTCCTGCTTCTTGGCAGAATGGGGTAGGACTGGATGGCCCATGAGGTCTCTTCCAACTCTAGGATTCTACGATTTTTTATGTTTTTATGCCCTGGAGTGTGGTAGAGCTTCTTTGGAAGCTTTGAAACAATGGCTGGATGGCCATCTATCAGGGGTGCTTTGAATGCAATCTTCCTGCTTCTTGGCAGAATGGGGTTAGACTGGATGGCCCATGAGGTCTCTTCCAACTCTAGGATTCTAAGATTTTCTATGTTTTTTATGCCCCCGAGTGTGGCAGAGGTTCCTTCATTGGAAACTTTTAAACAGAGGCTGGATGGCCATCTGTCAGGGGGGCTTTGAATGCAATATTCCTGCTTCTTGGCAGGGGGTTGGACTGGATGGCCCTTGAGGTCTCTTCCAACTCTAGGATTCTATGATTCATGACAGACTCTGGTCTCTGGAGTGTGGTGGAGGCTCCTTCTTTGGAAACTTTTAAGCAGAGGCTGGATGGCCATCTGTCAGGGGTGATTTAAATGCAATATTCCTGCTTCTTGGCAGGGGGTTGGACTGGATGGCCCATGAGGTCTCTTCCAACTCTAGGATTCTATGATTTGATGATTGTCTATGTTTTTATGACAGAACCAATTAGGAAATGACATTCATAACCCAGGAACAAAAACTGTGTTATTGTCAGATTCCTGTTCCCATCATCTCTCAACAGATTTAATGGGAATTAGAGTCCAAACAATACTTGAGAGCTCGACATCCCTCAGCTCTCCCTGGCGACATTATTCCTGCGCTTGCAGATAAACAGTTGCTTTGAAGCAAGCGCGGAAAGGTGCTGCATGTTCATTTCTTTCCTCCCATCTGGTCCAAAACAGGTTTCTGAAGCTGAAGGATTTACTGCAGCAATATGGATCATTTTCCCAGCCTTCCTATGAAGCCAGCTGCTCTCATGCCTACCCAAACCTGCCATTTCTATGGATAGAAACACAAAAGACCTGGAAATGGCTCCTCAGCTTGATCCGTAGGGGTCATATGTGTTATCTCCTGACAACACAGCAAATAATGTGTAAAATAAGCTCTCAAAGTTAAGCTTTCCTGTCTCTGCCTACATAACAACACTTCCAAAGCACCTTGTAGCGATGATATAATTCTCTCTACAACTCCTCTGAGGTACAAATGTTTAATCCCCATTTTCTGCCAAGGGGGAGAAGAAAAAAAACCAGAGAGGTGGCAGCCACATCTTGTCCTGTGTGTTCCGATGGGCAGAGAGATTAAAGATGGGACTTTTGTTGAATCCTCCTCCCTTTGCTTCGTGCAGCTATGCCACAAAAGGAGGATGCTTCGGAAAGCTGTGGATACTAAACAGTGAAAGCATATCTTGACAAAGAGCTTTCTCAATGCTTATTTTTATACGTATTCCTTTTGTCAGGCAGAAAAATGTTAAAAATTATACAGACGGGAAAGAGAAAAAATGGTGGTGGTGATGGAGGGATAAACCTGCATTTTGTACTATATGATTTCTCTTTTTTCCCTTTCTATTTTTAACTTAGGTAGGGTAAAGGTAAAGGTTTTCCCCTGACATGAAGTCCAGTCGTGTCCTACTCTGGGGTGTGGTGCTCATCTCCATTTCTAAGCCGAAGAGCTGGTGTTGTTCGTAGACACCTCCAAGGTCATGTAGCCGGCATGACTGCATGGAACGCTGTCAGAGGCGGCCCTAGGTCATTTTCAACGGTAAGCAAACAGTATTTTGCCCCCAAGGGGCGCTCTTGGGGGAAAATAGACCTTGCATATGTGAGTTGTAGTTACTGGGATGTATAGTTCACCTACAATCAAAGAGCATTCTGAACTCCACCAATGATGGAATTGGACCAAATATGGCACACAGAACTCCCACGACGAAAATAAAATATATATCAGTGATTGGTTGGGGTGTGTGCCAAAATACTGTTTGCTTACCGTTGAAAATTACCTAGGGCCACCTCTGCTTCCATACCTTAAAGAATCATTGTCTTTGGCCCCTTCTACACTGCCCCTATATCCCATAGATGGCTAGTTTTCTTGGATAACCAACAATGTATGCAAATGGGGGTTCTCTGTGGGAGGTTTGGCCCAATTCTATCTTTGGTAGGGTTCAGAATGCACTTTGATTGTAGGTGAACTATAAATCCCAGCAACTACAACTCCCAAATGTCAAGATTCTATTTTCCCCAAACTCCACCAGTGTTCACATTTGGGCATATTGAATATTTGTGTAGAGTTTGGTCCAGATCCATCATTGTTTGAGTCCACAGTGATCTCTGGATGTAGGTGAACTACAACTCCAAAACCAAAGGACACTGCCCACCAAACCCTTCCAGTATTTTCTGTTGGTCATAGGAGAACAGTGTGCCAAGTTTGGCCCAATTCCATCGTTGGTGGGGTTCAGAATGCTCTTTGATTGTAGGTGAACTATAAATCCCAGCAACTACAACTCCCAAATGACAAAATCATTTTTTTTGAGTGAAGGACATACATTGGGTTGTTAGGTGTCTTGTGTCCAAATTTGGTGTCAATTTGTCCAGTGGTTTTTGAGTTCTGTTAATATCACAAACGAACATTACATTTTTATTTATATAGATTTTTGGATCTTGGCCACATATAAAATGTGTTGTTCTGATGTGAGCTGATCGAATCTATTGAATTAGGAAATCAACACATACGTTAGTGGACGATTTGCCCAAAATGTGTTCCATCTGTTTAATGGAAATGCTTGCAAACATGTGCATAGGAAGGAAAACCATGCAGAAATGCACATTATTGCTCAGGTAAATGAAAATGGCTACCCATTTCTATGCATCCTTTACTTTTAATGAAATGCAAACATTGAGAAGAGCGAAGTTGTGAATGTTAGAGAAAGCAAACCAGATGGACCTGTGCCCACCCCTAGAGCTCGCTAAGGCAAAGCAGCTTTCCCCATACCTACTTGGGTAACTAATTACAAACTTTCCATTAGGAAAAAAAATATGCCAACCTGGTTAATAGCCTGGGGAAGTTGTTGAGATGTGGTTGACTAGTGAAGTGGTGGCAATTCACAGCAGAAACCTGAAAAGCTGTGAGATTGTTACATTTGACATCCTGCTTTCACACTGGCTGTTACTCTTCCAAATGCTTCCCCCAGCCATTCCCTTTTCCAATGGACCTGCAAGAAATTTTGTGATATAGAGAGCTGTTCTCCATTACGTGGAGTGTTTTCTATGTAAACGATGGCACGGGAGGATGGGAATTTTCAAAATGTTACTCTGTATCAATTGAGAAGAAAAATGGAATCGAGACTTTTATTTTCTGTAATATAATTGGACTACGTGCAGTAAACTGAACAACTTGTGATAGAAAATCCAAATCTGAAGCAATCTATTTATTTTTGCAGACTTTGTAACTGTGCTAGAATGCCCGGGCAATTTAGGCTCTATGTTTGGGAAATGTTTTATTGGCTTTTTTTTTTTTAAAAAAGTATAGTCAAATACAAGTAAGAACTGACCATGGAACAACAGATTGGTTCAAGATTGGGAAAGGCGTACGGCAGGGTTGTATCCTCTCACCTATTCAACTTGTACGCAGAACACATCATGCAACACGTGCGGGGCTTGACGAATGCAAGGCTGGGGTGAAAATTGCTGGAAGAAACATTAACAACCTTAGATATGCAGATGACACCACTTTGATGGTCGAAAGCGAGGAGGAGCTGAGGAGCCTTCTAATCAAGGTGAAAGAAGAAAGCGCAAAAGCTGGGTTGCAGTTAAACATTAATAAAACCAAGAATCTGGCAACTGGACTGATTGATAACTGGCAAATAGAGGGAGAAAACGTGGAGGCAGTGACAGACTTTGTATTTCTAGGTGCAAAGATGACTGTAGCAGCAGACTACAGCCAGGAAATCAGGAGATGTTTCCTTCTTGGGAGGAGAGCAATGTCCAATCTCGATAAAATATTGAAGAGTAGAGACACCACATTGGTAACGAAGATCCGCATATTCAAAGCAATGGTATTCCCCATAGTCATCTACGAATGTGAGAGATGGACCTTAGGGAAGGCTGACCGAAGGAAGAGAGATGCTTTTGAACTGTGGTGCTGGAGGAAAGTTCTGAGAGTGCCTTGGACCGCCAGAAGATCCAACCAGTCCATACTTCAGGGAATAAAGCCTGGCTGCTCATTGGAGGGAAGGATAGTAGAGGCCAAGATGAAGTACTTTGGCCACATCATGAGAAGAAAGGAAAGCTTAGAGAAGACAATGATGCTGGGGAAAATGGATGGACAAAGGAAGAGGGGCCGAACAAGGGCGAGATGCATGGATGGTATCCTTGAAGTGACTGGCTTGACTCTAAAGGAGCTGTGGGTGGTGATGGCCGACAGGGAGCTCTGGCGTGGTATTTTCTGTTGGTCATGGTTGCTCGGTGTGTCAAGTTTGGTTCAATTCCATTGTTGGTGGAATTCAGAATGCTCTTTGATGGTAGGTGAACTATCAATCCCAGCAATTACAACTCTCAAATGGCTAGGTCTATTTTCCCTAAACTCCACCAGTGTTCACATTTGGGCATATTGAGTATCTGTGCCAAGTTTGGTCCAGTTCCATCACTGTTTGAGTCCCCAGTGCTCTCTGGATGTAGGTGAACTCCAACTCCAAAACTCAAGGTCAATGCCCACCAAACCCTTCCAGTATTTTCTGTTGGTCATGGTTGTTCGGTGTGCCAAGTTTGGTTCAATTCCATTGTTGGTGGAGTTCAGAATGCTCTTTGATGGTAGGTGAACTATAAATCCCAGCAACTACAACTCCCAAATGGCAAGATTCTATTTCCCACAAACTCCACCAGTATTCGAATTGGGGTGTATTGGGTATTTGTACCAAATTTGGTCCAGTGAATGAAAATACATCCTGCATATCGGATATTTACATTACAAATCATAACAGTAGCAAAATCACAGTAATGAAGTAGCAACAAAAATAATGTTATGGTTGGGGGTCATCTATGCTGATGATCGTGCCATTACTGCTCAAGCAGGGAGCTTTGAGATGGCTGAACAGAAGCTCTCCAAAGCTCTAGGTGCTCTTACTGCCTATTACAGGGAAAACCAGCTGATCCCTAATCCATCTAAAACTCAGACATGTGCCTTTCACCTTAAGAACAGACAAGCATCCCGAGCTCTGAGGATCACCTGGGAAGGAATCCCACTGGAGCATTGCAGCGCACCCAAATACCTGGGAGTCACTCTGGACCGTGCTCTGGCCTACAAGAAGCACTGCCTGAACATCAAGCAAAAAGTGGGCGCTAGAAACAATATCATACGAAAGCTGACTGGCACAGCCTGGGGATCACAACCAGATACAGTGAAGACATCTGCCCTTGTGCTATGCTACTCTGCTGCTGAGTATGCATGCACAGTGTGGAACACATCTCACCACACTAGAACAGTGGATGTGGCTCTTAATGAGACATGCCGCATTATCACGGGATGTCTGCGCCCTACACCACTGGAGAAATTACACTGCTTAGCCGATATTGCACCACCTGACATCCACCGGGAAGTAGCAGCCAATAGTGAAAGGACCAAGGTAGAGACATCTCCAGCTCATCCCTTGTTTGGGTATCAGCCAGCACTCAACGACTTAAATCAAGAAATAGTTTTCTCAGATCTACAGAGACACTCGCTGGAACACCTCAGCAAGCAAGAGTCCAAAAGTGGCAGGCTCAAACCCAGCACCTCAATCCGTGGGTGATACCAGATGAGAGACTTCCCCCTGGGCACACACACAGGAGACTGGGCGACTTGGAAGGCGCTGAACAGACTGCGCTCTGGCACCACGAGATGCAGAGCCAATCTTAAGAAATGGGGCTACAAAGTGGAATCCACGATATGTGAATGCGGAGAAGAGCAAACCACTGACCACCTGCTGCAATGCACCCTGAGCCCTGCCACATGCACCATGGAGGACCTTCTTGCGGCAACACCAGAAGCACTCCAAGTGGCCAGATTCTGGTCAAAGGACATTTAATCAACTACCAAGTTTGCAAAATTTGTATGTGTGTGTTTTTTTTCTGTTTGTTTGTTGTGTTCTGTTAGAAATGTAATACAATGGTATGGTTGCTGATGACATGATAAATAAATAGATAAATAAACCACAACATGAGGAACTGTATTAAGGGGTCGCAGCATTAGGAAGGTTGAGAACCACTGGTGTAGTGCAAAAGGATGCATAGATTTACTCCCCCAGTGAAAGCAAAGCCTCAAACCATCACATCACACTCCCTATTTTGGAATCCAGCCCTCCGCTCCCTATGACTGACTATCTTGCTATGAAAAGGATTTGCAAACTTCTGTGTATTAATTCCCCATAAAGCTACGATGCCAGTTAGCATTCCATATGCTGCGCTGTTTCCATTGGGTGGGTGGGTGGGGGGGGGAAGCCTTTAAAAATGTTATTGAGAGAACAGGACAGGGTCTATCTTCCATTGACAGATTGATCTTTGATGAGGTGCTTTCGTATTGAATATTCTCATTTGCTCTCTGCACGAACAAGGCACAAAAGAGAGAAAAAAATTAATTGCTACAAGGCATAGAAATAGCACATCTCTAGACACTTGTAAGTCATTCCAGCACTGTGAATCAATGGTTCACTAATTGCCTGTGCATTATTGACCTTTCGTCTATGGTGGGCTCCTTTCCTTGGGCTGTATAGCCCTCTCTTTCAGGCGGTTGTCATCCATACCGCTGCAAATATTTTATTAACTTATCTGCCATATATTTTAAACTCTGGAGAGTAATGCTTTAATCTGAAATGTGTTGTACTTCAGTCAGAAATATGACATTTACTGCAGTTCTTTCTAAATCAAATCAGATTGGAGAAAAGATTCAACTGCACGGCCAAAACGCTCAGCGCATCAACAACATTTTGATGAGGTTGATAGGAGATGATTTGATGTTGACAAAATCCTGGGTTGGAACATTATTTTCATCAGCATTTGGGACAGAGGTCCAACCAGGGACTGTCCTTATTTAGTACAATGTCTTCTTTCACTTGTTGCCATTAATTGGTCGAATGCCCGGAACTTTTTAAAATTTGGGCATATTTGGTATTTGTGAACAATTTGATCCAGAGAATGAAAGTATGTATTCCTTAGGTTCTTGTGGGTTTTTTTCAGGCTATAGGGCCATGTTCTAGAGGCATTTCTCCTGACGTTTCGCCTGCATCTATGGCAAGCATCCTCAGAGGTAGTGAGGTCTGTTGGAAATAGGACAATGGGTTTATATCTGTGGAATGGCTGGGGTGGGGCAAAGAGCTCTTCTCTGTTAGAGCTAGGTGTGAATGTTTCAACTGACCACCTTCATTAGCATTTGAAGGCCAGCCTGAGCCTGGGAAAATCTTTTGTTGAGAGGTGTTAAGATGTGTTAAGAAAGAGGTGTTAAGAAATTGTCCACATGCTTGTGGATTTCAATGGCTTCTCTGTGTAGTGGACAATTTCAACAGAAAGCATGTGGACAATTTCAACAGAAAGGAAGAGACCATGAAAATGAACAAAATCTGGCTACCAGTATTAAAAAAAATCTAAAATTACAACAGCAAAACAGCAGAGAGGAAACAACCAGGCACATTTAACACCTCTCAACAAAAGATTTTCCCAGGCTCAGGCAGGCCTTCAAATGCTAATGAAGGTGGTCAGTTGAAACATTCACACCTAGCTCCAGCAGAGAAGAGCTCTTTGCCCCACCCCAGCCATTCCACAGATATATAAACCCATTGTCCTATTTCCAACAGCCCTCACTACCTCTGAGGATGCTTGCCATAGATGCAGGCGAAACGTCAGGAGAAATGCCTCTAGAACATGGCCCTATAGCCCGAAAAACCCACAAGAACCTAGTGATTCCAGCCATGAAAGCCTTCGACAATATCATTCAGATACTCCATATTTATATTTTGCCCTTCTCACCCCGCAGGGGACTCGGGGCAGATTACAAAGTACATATACATGGCAAACATTCAATGGCCATAGAGACACAACATATATAGACAGACACACAGAGGCTATTTAACATTCCAGCTTTTTGATGAAGGTATTCTGGCCACCAGGGGAGCTGTTGCTTCACCGTCCATTTGTGACACTGATGAAGTACTTCCTCATTCTTTGCATGCTTGCTGGAGATTTTTATGGCGTTGTAAATTAGACAATTGTCCAATCTCGATAAAATAGTAAAGAGTAGAGACATCACACTGGCAACAAAGATCCGCATAGTCAAAGCAATGGTATTCCCTGTAGTAACCTACGGATGTGAGAGCTGGACCATAGGGACGGCTGAGCGAAGGAAGATAGATGCTTTTGAACTGTGGTGTTGGAGGAAAGTTCTGAGAGTGCCTTGGACTGCAGAAGATCCAACCAGTCCATACTTCAGGAAATAAAGCCCGACTGCTCATTGGAGGGAAGGATATTATAGGCAAAGATGAAGTACTTTGGCCACATCATGAGGAGACAGGAAAGCTCGGAGAAGACAATGATGCTGGGGAAAATAGAAGGAAAAAGGAAGACGGGCCGACCCAGGGCAAGATGGATGGGGGGTATCCTTGAAGTGACTGGCTTGACCTTGAAGGAGCTGGGGGCAGTGACGGCTGACAGGGAGCTCTGGTGTTGGCTGGTCCATGAGATCACGAAGAATTGGAAGCAACTGAATGAATAAACAACAACAGGGAAGGGTGAACACTCATGTGGTGTTTGTTTTGCTTTTTGTATCACTGTTCTATCTTACTTTCTGTCCCTGTGAAAATTGGATTTTGAAAAATTTGGCTTGTTGTGGAAACAAGGATTGGTGATAAAGCTTCAGTGGAGAATCCTTTTTCCCCATGATAATAACTCTTTCAGGAGTGAATTTCCCTTCCAAGGGGTAGATTACTCTCACTTCCTGTTGTCTCACCCCTGTTCTTGACTATGAGTCGTTTGTAAGTCAGATGTTTGTAACCCAGGGACTGCCTATTTAACATTTTTTGAGATAAGGTATGCAAGTGATTTTTCCATATGGATATGTTTCCATTTGCTTAAACAACAGGATTACTGTGAGACAACAGGTTGGTGTGATAAAGCCAACAGATTAACTTCCTGTCTCCATCTCCCCCTTACTCCGCCCCATTCTTTAATCCTTCACCTCACACAGGAATCACAACTCAGTGCTTTGGCCTGGTTACTTCCTCCTAAATTAGCCTCCTCGCATAAGTGGTACCTAAATTTCCTACTAGACAGATGCAACTGTCTTTTGGGCTGCAATGGTTGACAGCAAGCTAGACAAATTGGTCAGAAGCTCACTCTGACCCGGGTTGGCTTTGAACTCATGATCTTTTGGTCAGTAGTGATCTTTGTGCTGGCACGGTTGTGCCAGGAGATTTGATTCTTTTTCTTGCACTGTTAGTTTGTTTGAATTCATTTGGGTCATGCATTTTGCAATTGGATAGCTTTCCCCAGAATGCAGTCATAGGGCCAACAACCTATCAATCATCATTAGAGCCTCTAGATCCGCCCCTTTCCCCAGGTTTGGGGGAAAAAGGGGACTTTTAGTTCAGTCTCACAGTTTGGAGCCTTACAGCAGAACGTGTGGGTTTTTTTCTGTCCCACTTGTAAAAAGCTTCACTTCTTATAGCTTTTGCTGGGGAGTAAAGTTACAGTTCCACAGCCTTTGCTGGAGGAATACAGCCAGCCTTTGAAGGGCAAAATAAATAGTTCCTACCGCCTTCGTGGAGAAACTAAAGGACACAAGCTTGGCAGATCTACAGCAACCATTGCCTGGTAAGGGACCACTCAGGCTATCCATAACACAGCTTGGAGCTGGGAGTTGGGGCCTCATGCCAGCAGGGTTAAGAAAGTTTGCCCAAGGAGGGGTTGGAAGGTTTCCCTAAAGAGGAAAGGAACAGTTTATTAAGCAGTTGCCTGTCCCTTGTTGGCAGATCAAGAAAACTACCAGTTTTTCAAGATTATATAGCATTTAATTCATTTGTTTGAAGATTTAAGCCTTAATAAAGAACTTTGTTGAACCTATTTTGAGCCTCTACAGAACCATGTGTTGGGAAACCTATGGGACCCTTTAGCTGAGGCACCCCGGTGTCCCATTGGGCATACAGAAAGCACGTCCTGTAAATAGACATTGTCATAGGCCCAGCGCGTGACAGCACAATATTAATGCAGTTGACTCCAGGCCAGCTGCACCACAGTCCCGGTGCTACATCCTGCATATCAGATATTTATATTACAATTCATAACAGTAGCAAAATTACAGTTATGAAGCAGCAATGAACATAATTTTATAGTTGGGGGTCATCACAACATGAGGAACTGTTTGAAGGGGAAGGATGAGAAACACTGATCTAAAGGTTATTCAGCTGAGGAAAGCTACTGCAATTCTGCAAAAGTTGAATTATACAGTTCCCTTGAGTTGTGTTCATGTAAATCCACAAAATTGGCAAGATTAGGCCTAATTAGTCCTACCCAGATTTACTTATGGCTTCTAAACATTCCCAGCTAGCAATAAATCTGCCATGTTCAGCAAACACCAAAGAACCAGACTTCATGGCTTTTTTTTAAAAAAAGAAATCTATTTATGTATTCACAGTATGGTCAACCTAATTGAATTGAAATCTGTTTCCAGAAATCTGAGCTTCACGTTGACACTGGGCAGCTTAAGAGTTCAATCTAATTATTAACATCATGGTTACTGTGCTGATACTAGATGATGTGAGACCCTTCCTGGCTGCTTCCTACATGCAAATCACCAAGTTAGGGACACGTGTGTGCAAGCCAGACCCATATGCTGCGGCACTGGTGCATTCCAGTTCATGATCAGATTTAAACCTTTGAGACGGGAGATTAATATCTAGGGCCTACATCCAATATTAATCCCAACCGGAGTACAGTCATTGAGATAAGTAATACTTGCAGGAGCGGTGACAAGAGAAGAAAGAAAGATATCCTTGGGATTTTCTCCTATATGGAAAGGAATATGTCTTCTAAGATGACAAACTAAAGCAACATACGTTGTGAACAGAACACACAAAATTAAAGTGTTGCACGGACACGACTGGACTTTTTATTTATTACCTGGATTTATATCCTGTCTTTTCCCCCAATTGACATATGAGGGTTGAATGAAAAGTAATGCCTCCACCTTCGTAACTCCTCAACAGATGGGAGTACTTGTGCCGTTGCGCTTGGGGTCTATTTTTCTTAATGAAGGCAGGATGGACATGGCGTCTTTCCTCCAAGGGATTGCTTCTTGCCCTCCTATAGGAAACTGGAACTCTCAAAAACCCAAAACGCTGTAAATAACTCAAAATAAGTTTTATTTATCACAAAGAGTTATTTCTTTAAAGCAATGAGCTGGAAACTTCAGAGGGGTAAAGGAAAATAAATGTTACAGTCTCAGTTAGTCCTGGGTCCAAGGTGTTTGAAGCTGAGAAGCCTCACCAAGTTTCCTCTTTCCTCAATGGCTGTGAATGCCGGAACAAACCACAACCCTAGTTCAGATGGCCTATGTTTTGAAGACTCAGGATCTTCCTTTGGTGCCAAAAGAACCGGTTTGAAGGTGCTTGAGACTTCCAATGTCGGTCAGGTTGGTCTGAACATGAAGCACAAGTCTCAAGGGTAAAATACCTCAAAATGGATGAGAAGAGGTAATTTAAATCAGGGTCTTTTAGAGTCAAGTCTCTTACTCATGTCCATATGGTAGGAACTCTGATGGCAGAATGAAAAGAAAGGAAGCACTCCCTTCCTGCAGGAAAAGGTGGAGCCAAACAGCACTGACTGACAGCTATAAGTAACCAATCCATACAACTATACATAAGCAGGGTAAAAGGGGCAGGATTAAGCATGATACAACAGTTTAAATCTTGCAACTAACAGTTCTATACATAGGTGGCGCCACTCGCGCCGTCACAGTACTGGTATGCAGCGGGTACTGGCTTGTTCAGTAGACTCTCCTCTACAGTTCCATTTTGGCAGGAAGCTAACATTGAATGGTTGTGTTGTTAAAGTGCAAATTATGGAACCCTGTGCAGACGGTCCGTCAATGCGACATAAGCAACATGCAGTCATTGAATTCTTGACAGCAGAAGGTGTCACCCCAATAATAATAATAATAGTAATAATAATAATAATCTTTATTTATACCCTGCTACTATCTCCCCAAGGGACTCGGTGCAGCTTACATGAGGCCAAGCCCACAATACAACAGTACAAGCAATAACAATAACAATACAAGCAATTAAAATAAATTACATACACAAATAGCATAAACATTAACAATAGCACAGCACACCTTTAAAATCTGTGGCTAGGCCCAAGGGAGATTCATCAGAGAATGCAAGCTGTTTATAGTGATTGTGTTGATGTGAATACTGTGTATCATTGGGCAAGAAAGTTTAAAGATGTTGAGGCGGGAACATCTGACTTGCATGACAAACAAAGAGTTGGATGTCATGTGACAGCAACCACCAAGTTTCACAAGCAAAAGGTTGATAGATTGATTCAAGATGATCGCCGTATCACTCAGAGAGAAATGTGGGTCACATTATTGCTTTGCTTGTCTATCGGAAGATCTGTGCACAATGGGTTGTGGAAACAGTTTTGACTTCTTCCGTGACGGCTTCAGAAAACTTGTTCATTGTTGGCAGAAATGTATCCAATTGTCTGGTGATTATGTGGAAAAGTGACTAGTGGTTGTTAAAGAGCACATTCGAAGGATTATTTCTGCGTTTGATTTATTAAAATATTCCCATCCAAACTCAAATAACAAAGGCGGAGGCATTACATTTCATTCAACCCTCGTACAAGGCAGTTTCCTCCTCCTCCTTCTCCTCCTCCTCCTCCTCCTCCTCCTCCTCCTCCTCCTCCTCCTCCTCTGTGTTGCTGATGTTATTGTTGTCGTCATTGTTGTATGCCTTCAAACCATTTCCAACTTAAGGGGAAGTTTGGGTCTTCTGGGGTTGAGAATGTGTGAGTTCCCCATAGTCATCCAGTGGGTTTCCCTATCTGAGTGAAGAATCAAATTCTGCTTTCCAGTTCTCAAATTGCTACGCTTATGGGCTAAATTCTGTTTTAGTCCCATTGAACTGAATGAAGAAAAGGCAACTTGCCATTTACATGAAGTCTCACACATTTCTACTCTAGTTAGGACTATGAAGTTAACCTTAGATCTGCTCTCTACAGCTCTACTTTTAACACTGTAGACCAGAGATTGAGAAACTGTAACCTTGGAGGTTGTTTTGTTGTTCATTCGTTCAGTCGTCTCCGACTCTTCGTGACCTCATGGACCAGCCCACGCTAGAGCTCCCTGTCGGCTGTCACCACCCCCAGCTCCTTCAAGGTCAGTCCAGTCACTTCAAGGATGCCATCCATCCATCTTGCCCTTGGTCGGCCCCTCTTCCTTTTGCCTTCCACTTTCCCCAGCATCATTGTCTTCTCTAGGCTTTGCTGTCTCCTCATGATGTGGCCAAAGGACTTCAACTTTGTCTCTCGTCTCCTTCCCTCCAATGAGCAGTCGGGCTTTATTTCCTGGAGGATGGACTGGTTGGATCTTCTCGCAGTCCAAGGCACTCTCAGAACTTTCCTCCAACACCACAGCTCAAAAGCATCTATCTTCTTTTGCTCAGCCTTCCCTAAGGTCCAGCTCTCACATCCGTAGGTTACTACAGGGACTACCATGGCTTTGACTAGGCAGATCTTTGTTGCCAGTCTGATGTCTCTACTCTTTACTATTTTATCGAGACTGGACATTGCTCTCCTCCCAAGAAGTAAGCGTCCACTACCTTGGAGGTAGTGTTGGATTATAACTCCCAACATTCATCATCATTGACAGTGTTGACCAGACCGAGAGGCACCACAAACAATTACCATCTGAATGGCTACTGTTTACCATCTTTGCTGTAACCCATTGGTTCCAAACTCGTGGGTTCCCAGATGTTTTGACCTTCAACTCCCAGAAATCCTAACCACTGGAGGGGGCCAATCTAATTTCAGTAGGAAGGGCGTTCCACAGCCAAGGGGAAGGCCCTGTCTCTCGTCCCCGCCAGACGTACCTGTGAAGCAGGCAGGACCGAGAGCAAGGTCTCCCCAGATGATCTTAATGTCCTAACTGGTTCATAGGAGGAGATGCATTTGGACAGGTAAGTTGGGCCAGAACCATTTAGGGCTTTATAGGTCAATGCCAGCACTTTGAATTGTGCCTGATAGCAGACTGGTAGGCAGTGGAGCTGGCGCAACAAAGGAGTTGTATGCTCTCTGAGTGCCGCTCCTGTTAGTATCCTGGCTGCCGAGCGTTGGACCATTTGAAGCTTCCGAGCAGTCTTCAAAGGCAACCCCACATAGAGAGCGTTGCAGTAGTCTATACGGGATGTAACGAGAGCATAGACTACTGTGGCCAAGTCAAAGACAATAAAAATTGCCTGGATCAATGGCCTGGCAAGACGAGATTGCTTCCTATGTTGTCAGTTTTGTCAGTAGCTACTTCCTTAGTTTATGCCATTATGATAAGACCACACCCCCACCGGAGAAGACTCTTCTCCCACTGTGTGTGGAACTGCCAGCACAAAGATTCTTATGGGATTAACATAATTTTCAAGATGGGATGGAATTGATATGATTTTAATTATACTGATCTTTCCTCAAAAGCAGAGATCAGAGAAAGCTGGCTCCAAATCATCTCCAATTTGTTTAATTATCAGCATCTAATTATCCCCAACTATAAAAGTTCTCCTCACGTTTATTGATATAATACTGGAAATTTAAATCTTGTTTTTAAAAACTTCCAATCTATATAAATAAAATGTAATGTTAGTTCGTGCTACCATCAGAACTCAAAAGCCACTGGGGGAATTGACACCAAATTTGGACACAAGACACCTAACAGTCCAATTTATGTCCTCCACTCAAAAAAATTGATTTTGTCATTTGGGAATTGTCATTGCTGGGATTTATAGTTTAACTACAATCAAAGAGCATGCTGAACTCCACCAATGATGGAATTGGGCCAAACTTAGAACACAGGGCTCCCATGACCAACAGAAAAAACTGGAAGGGTTTGGTGGACATGGACCTTGAGTTTGGGAATTATAGTTCACTCACATCCAGAGAGCACTGTGGACTCAAACAATGATGGATCTGGACCAAACTTGGCACGAATATTCCATATGCCCAATTATGAACACAGATTGAGTTTTGAGGAAATAGACCTTGACATTTGGGATTTGTACTTACTGGGATTTATAGTTCACCTACAATCAAAGAGCATTCTGAACTCCACCAATGATGGAATTGAACCAAACATGGCATACAGGACTTTCATGACCAACAGAACACACTGGAAGGGTTTGGTGGGCATTGACCTTGAGCTTGGGAGTTGTAGTTCACCTACATCCAGACAGCACTGTGGACTCAAACAATGATGGATCTGGACCAAACTTCCGTATGCCCAAAAATGAACACAGATGGAGTTTGGAGGAAATAGACCTTGACATTTGGGATTTGTAGTTACTGGGATTTATAGTTCACTACAATTAAATAGCATTCTGAAACCCACAAATGACAGAAATGGGGCAAACTTCCCACACAGAACCCCCATGACCAACAGAAAATACTTAAGGCCATCCAGTCCAACTCTCTTGTATCTATTCCAAATTCCTATCACATTTCTCAACATTGGGTTTTTTATTCTCTTAATTTCTTTCCTTTTTCTATCCTTAAAAATTGTATAAGATAATAATTGATTGCAAATATTAATAGGAATTCCACAAAAAATTGTTGGAGAGGTTGCCAGGATGTGGGTACATATATACATATGTGGTGGCAATGTAAATATGTAAATGAACTTTGGGGGAAGGTATTTGGAGAGATAGAAGCTATAATGGATATGAAGATAGGGAAAAGTGCAAGTATTGCATTGTTGTCACTATATAATGTTAAGAAATTGAAAAAAACAGAGAAAGATGGAGTAGATAACATGTTAACTGCAGCAAGATTACTGATAGCAAAGAATTGGAAAGGTGAAATAAACGTATCAATTGAAGAATGGTATAAAGAATTATGGAAAATAGCAATAAATGATAAATTGACATGTAGGTTAAGAGTCAGGAAAGGGGTATGGAAGGAAAATGACTTTGATAAAATTTGGGGAAAATTTATTGAGAAGGGCTTAAAAGAAGTAGACGGGAAATTACCTCCACAAGAAGAAATGGTATTTTGGAAAGAGAATGCAAATTGAAGTGGCTCGGAAGTGGGGGGGGGGGGCACAGAGGTGGGGGAAAATATACTATATATATACACTTTGGTTGATGTAATGAATTGAGGATGGAATATAAGATTATTGAAGGTATTGATGTAGTGATGTATTCTAAGAAAACCAATAAAAATATTTGAAAAAAAAAAACAAAAAAATGTTTTTTCATTTTTTTGTGGTAAAATTGGGTGCCTCAGCTTATATTTGGGTTGGCTTATACTTGGCTATATACGGTATATATCTTTCTGAAGGGCAAAATACACATCCTTTGCAAATCTCATGGATTCATTTGTTCTGATTCAGACCAGAGAGTAGAATTAATTAACCATCTTTTTTGAGAGAGCGCAGTCATCTTTAGCAGTTATACAACACTAGGCTTAGTTCCCTTATCTCTGGTCACCACAACTAATCGTGATAGATAATGTACATTGAAGTTCAACAACTTCTAGAAAGCCACATGTTCACCATCTTCAACTTTAGACGTCGTTGTAGAAATGGCACACAAATTCACTGATCTGTACTTACAGAAAGTCAGGAAAGGGACAGAAGAGCCAACGCCAGTCAACGGGACTTAAATGCTCTTTCTTACCTCTAGTTCATGACTTTGAAATGACAGAGCACAAGGATATAGCATTAGACAGTCCACCTGATGCCTGATGATCCCTGAATGATGGAGGTTGACAAAGGGATTTTTTGTTTGAAAAGACAGGTTCATCCTTGGGTGAAGTCATGAGTATGCTACTTACTTACTTCTACTTGGGCAATCCCTCGTTGGACGAGTAAGATGGCCTTCCATGATCCTTGTGGATTCGTAGGTGGCCGTGGAGCCCTATTCTTGACCCGCATCTTCTCCCACAGTGAAGGCATTGGTTTCCAGGTGGAAGGCGGTCCCGGTCAGGGTTGGCTTGACATGCCTTCCTCTTGGCACGTTTCTCTCTTTCACCCTCCACTCATGCCTCCTCGATTTCTGCAGCACTGCTGGTCACAGCTGACCTCCAGCTGGAGCGCTCAAGGACCAGGGCTTCCCAGTTCACAGTGTCTATGCCAGAAATTTTAAGGTTGGCTTTGAGCCCATCTTTAAATCTCTTTTCATGTCCACCAACATTCCGTTTTCCGTTCTTGAGTTCAAAGTAGAGCAACTGCTTTGGGAGATGGTGGTCAGGCATCCAGACAACGTGGCCGGTCCAGCGGAGTTGATGGCAGAGGACCATTGCTTCAATGCTGGTGGTCTTTGCTTCTTCCAGCATGCTGACATTTGTCCGCCTGTCTTCCCAGGAGATTTGCAGGATTTTCTGGAGGCAGCGCTGATGGAATCGTTCCAGGAGTTGCATGTGACATCTGTAGACAGTCCACGTTTCGCAGGCATATAGCAGGGTTGGGAGGACAATAGCTTTATAGACAAGCACCTTGGTATCCCTACGGATGTCCCAGTCCTCAAACACTCTCTGTTTCATTCGGGAAAATGCTGCACTCACAGAGCTCAGGCGGTGTTGTGTTTCGGTGTCGATGTTGACTTTGGTGCAGAGGTGGCTGCCAAGCGAGAGGAAATGGTCAACATTTTCTAATGTTACACCATTAAGCTGTATCTCTGGCATTGGGGAGGGGATGGCTGGTGAATGGGAACCCACCTAATAGGTATGAGTTTGGCCGTGCAGTTGCAAAAAGCCAGAGTCTACCCTCTCAACCTACCACATCTTTTGCAGACCTCTCTGTTGGATGTTGCCCAATGCTTTCTGCTCTGCCACAAGAGATAACAGGAGCAATTAGCCAAGCTGCAACGTAGTATTAAATAATTGCACCAAGCTAGAATTATAGGCCACCAGCTGGTGCATAAAATTCTGTCTCGGTCCAATCAACATATTGATCGAAATCCATGAATAATCAAATCCACAAATGTCAAAATCTCAAATGCTGAGAGACAACAGCATAAGAAATATGGGGATTTTTTTGTTTTGTTTTTACATTTTAGTGAATAGTAATGGAAGGGGGGAAAAAACAGCCATCACATGAGGTTAATTTACCCACTCTTTGTGATCTTTTTAGAATTTTGTTATTTCACACTGACTCAACCATAAAATGATTTTTGAAATCAAAAGTTTTCAGTACAACTCTAGTTGGCAAACTTCTACGAGGGTTGAATGAAAAGTAATGCTTCCACCTTCGTTACTTGGGTTTGGATGGGAATATTTTAATAAATCAAACGCAGAAATAATCCCAAGAATGTGCTCTTTGACTACCACTATTCACTTTTGCACATAATCACCAGACAATTGGATACATTTCTGCCAATGATGAACAAGTTTTCTGAAGCCGTCATGGAAGAAGTCGACACTCTGTTTCCGCAACCAGCGTCTCACAGCTCTCTCAATGTCTTCATCAGAAGCGTAAAGATGTCCCCACAGATCTTCTTTCATTATCGGGAAGAGATGGAAGTCAGACGGTGCTAAATCTGGACTGTATGGAGGATGCTGTACAGTGGTGAGATCAAGTCTCTGAAGTTTCAAGTCTGTGCGCTTTCATTTCAGATGTCAGCATCCTGGGTACCCATCATGCACAGATTTTCCGATAGCCAAGCTAAGCAATAATGTACCCACACGTTCTTGTGAAATGCCGATTATGCTTGAAATTTCTCTCTGAGTGATACGATGATTGTCCTGAATCACTCTGTCAACCTTTTAATTGTGAAACTCAGTGGTTGCTGTCACAGGAATCATAGAATCATAGAATCTATGGGCCATCCAGTCCAACCCCCTGCCAAGAAGCAGGAATATTGCATTCAAATCACCCCTGACAGATAGCCATTTAGCCTCTGTTTGAAAGCTTCCAAAGAAGGAGCCTCTACCACACTCCGAGGCAGAGAGTTCCACTGCTGAACGGCTCTCACAGTCAGGAAGTTCCTCCTCATGTTCAGATGGAATCTCTTCTCTTGTAGTTTGAAACCATTGTTCCGTGTCCTAGTCTCCAGGGAAGCAGAAAACAAGCTTGCTCCCTCCTCCCTGTGGCTTCCTCTCACATATTTATACATGGCTATCATATCTCCTCTCAGCCTTCTCTTCTTCAGGCTAAACATGCCCAGCTCCTTAAACTGCTCCTCATAGGGCTTGTTTCTCCAGACCCTTGATCATTTTAGTCGCCCTCCTCTGGACACATTCCAGCTTGTCAATATCTTTCTTGAATTGTGGTGCCCAGAATTGGACACAATATTCCAGGTGTGGTCTAACCAAAGAAGAATAGAGGGGTAGCATGACTTCCCTAGATCTAGACACTAGGACGTCCAACTCTTTGTTTGTCACGCAAGTCAGATGTTCCCACCTCAACATCTTTTAACTTGTGAAACTCAATGGTTGCTGTCACAGGACGTCCAACTCTTTGTCATGCAAGTCAGATGTTCCCACCTCAACATCTTTTAACTTATTCACTCAATGACTCACAATACTCACATCAACACAATCACCATAAACAGCTTGCATTCTCTGATGAATCTCCTTTGGGGTGACACCTTTTGCTGTCAAGAATTCAATGACTGAATGTTGCTTAAGTCACATTGACTGTCTGCACAGGGTTCCATACTTTGCACTTTAACAACACAACAATTCAATAGTAAGGCTTCCCACAAAAATGGAACTGTAGAGGAAAGTCTACTGAACAAGCCAGTACCTGCCACATGCCAGTACTACCATCTGTTGAGGAGCTACGAAGGTTGAGGCATTACTTTTCATTCAACCCTCGTACTTTGCACAAAGCGCCTTTCATGCAATTAATGTCACAGTACAGTAAAGTCACAGCAAGCTCCATTTTTTACATTTAGCCTTGAATTGTCATTTCCTGTGTGAAAGCGTATTGCATGGAAGTAAAGTGGGAAATAATGTTCTATCACAATTCATGTTCAGACCAGTTATCCAGCTAATGGCCTAACTTTTGCTAAGGGTCATTTCTGAAACTAAAGCGAAGAAGGATAGAGTGTTCTCAGGCTTCGGTATTCACAGTTTTCAAGCAAGATAGCAGTAAAAATAACATGAAATCATTAGCTGCTTCAAGGACAGAGGACTCTGTCCAGAGACGGTTAAATGCTTAATTCACTTTGATATCCCACTTAACCTTTTCTAATTTTTCCAGAAAAGGAAAGGGCATTTGCATTTGCTCCACTGTCACAGGGAGGATCTAAGCAGTGTATTCAGAAAGTCAATTGAGGAATGTTATGTTTGAAAACAGAGCTGATCAGTGCTTGCAATTCTTTTGTTTTGCCTGCATTCAATTAGAAAAAAAATTAAACTGCCATTCATGTTCAGGTTCTGGAACTGATTAGTTGATGGTTTGGAAGGAGGTAATTAAAAATTCAGATTTTTTAAAAAGCAGGCTGATGCAACACCAAGCAATATATCTAAATGTTCAGTCCAACTAGAGTAGACCTAGTGCATCAATGGGACTTTTCTAAGTGTTGAATGAGCACTTTCATATTGTTCAGTGGGATTAACAATTGGATTTAGTCATCTGGTAAAATGTGACTGAAAGCTAAGAAAGGACATGCAAATGTAAAACTGTAAAACTTCATTGAAAATTCATTTCAGATGCGCTACAGTGAGTTCTCATTCCGGTTTTGCTCAAATGAAAGTATCTGTAATTAGCAGGTTTATCTCTTCTGTTTATTTCCACACATTGAGAGAAACGAGGATTGTTTTCTCTTGTTGTTGTTGATTGCTGTCAAGCTGAATTGGACGTATCATGACCTTATGAATGAGAGATTTCCAAGTCACCCTGTTAGCAAAATCCTATTCAGAGCTTGTAAACACAGGTCTCTGACTTCCTTCATGAAGTCTATCCCTATGTAATGCACTCTTCCCCCTTTCCCCTACTGCTTCTACTTTACCTGTCATTATTCTCTCTTCTAAAGAGCCATGTCTTCTCATGGTATGTCCAACATCTGACAGTCTCAGTTTTGGCTTCTAAAGAGAGTCTTGGCTTAATTTACTATAGGAACAATGTATAGCAGATAACCACAAGGAAAGTTGGGCGGCTTTGGTTGCCGCAGCAGAACAGTACCGGCGTCAGACAGGAAACGAGATTGTGTGGCTCACCACCTTCCGGGCCCTGCCCCCGACCGGCTTCAGTTACCTGCAGCATGGAAGTGGTGCTCCGTCGGACGCCGTCCAGTGTTGGGGTTCAGCCTGGGTGTGAACCTGAACCTGATTCTCTGATTGTATTTCCTCATGTTACTGAAAATGTATTTCCTGATGCTAATGAAAATGTTGATTCTGAGGTCAGTGTAGAAGAAACTCCTGCAGGCTTGGAAGGCTTGGACAGTGAAAGTACACATTCTCATAAGAATGTTTCAGAGCCAAGCGGTGATAGATCTCCAGAGAAGCTAACACCTGGGATCCTTAATGAGGATAGAAGAGGACAGATTTGGAAAAACAGGAGTGAATCGCAGAGTCTGCGAAGGTCAACCAGATTAAAAGAAAAAGAAACAAGGGCTTCAAAACCTGGAGGCATGTCACGAAACAGTTTCCTTGGCTTTAAGTGCCTCTCGCCAGGTTGACTCTTTAGATCAGGCATCATTTTAGACTGAGGCATTACCTTGACAGATCTCCCGTTTCCCATGGCTTTCATCCCAAGAGGCTTCTAGTGCTCCAAGTACGGTTAGTGGATTGCTAACAGGTTCCAGGATTTTACAGTGTTGCTTTTGGTTTTTCATCTAGTTCATGGATATTTTTGATTGCTGATTTTTACTGTGGCTTTTTGACTTTGCATTTTCCTCTATTTTGTAACCATTTTTCATCAATAAAAAGGGATTGTTTTTCCCACAGTCAAATGTGGTGGATTGTTATCTTAGGGTCTCGTTTTTTGCTCTGGGTTGCAACAGCTACCTCAAAGTTATTGCGGTGTTTCACAAGACCACTGCCTTCACCTATGTGGCCTGCCCTCCCTCCGCCCCTCACCCACCTCCAAGTCCTAGGCAATGTCTTCATTGAATACTTTGAAATTATATAACAACATTTTTATTATGGTCCAAAGATCCTTATTACACTTTAGCATACAAGTTTAGGATCTCCCTGGATCCTAAAGATCCAACCCTGGTTTCTTCCTTGATGACCCTCAGATCTAAGCCCAGATCTAAGCCCAGGACAATCGGATGCATTAGGCAAGACCTGGAGGGTCTCTTAGACCAGATCAGCCATGATGATTGAAGTTATATAAATAATCTATGGCAGCGTTTCTCAACCTGGGGGTCCGGACCCTTGGAGGGGTTGTGAGGGGGTGTCAGAGGAGTTGCTGAAGACCATCAGAAAACACAGTTTTTTCTATTGGTCATGGGGTTTCTGTGTGAGAAGTTTGGCCCAATTCTATAATTGGTGGGGTTCACAATGCTCTTTGGTTTTAGGTGAACTACAAATCTCAGCAACTACAACTTCCAAATGCCAACATCTTTTTTCCGCAAACTCCACCAGTGTTCACATTTGGGCATATTGAGTATCTTTGCCAAGTTTGGTCCAGATCCATCATTGTTTGAGTCCACAGTGCTCTCTGGATGTAGGTGAACTACAACTCCAAAACTCAAGGTCAGTGCCCACCAGACCCTTTCAGTATTTTCTGTTGGTCATGGGAGTTCTGTGTGTCAAATTTTGGTTCAATTCCATCGTTGGTAGAGTTCAGAATGCTCTTTGATTGTAGATGAACTATAAATCCCAGCAACTCCAACTCCCAAATGACAAAATAAATTCCTCCCCCCAGCCCCACCAGTATTCAAATTTGGGCATATGAGGTATTTGTGCCAAAATTGGACCAGTGAATGAAAATACATCCTGAATATCAGATATTTACATTATGATTCATGTTGTTGTTGTTCATTCGTTCAGTCGTCTCTGACTCTTCGTGACCTCATGGACCAGCCCACGCCAGAGCTCCCTGTCGGCCGTCACCACCCCCAGCTCCTTCAAGGTCAGTCCGGTCGCTTCAAGGATTGAATGATTCATAACATTAGCTAAATTACAGTTATGAAATAGCAACGAAAATAATTTTATAGTTGGGGGACACCACAACACGAGGAACTGTAAGAAGGGACCTTGTCATTAGGAAGGTTGGGAACCACTGATCTATGGTATTTTCTAATGTTCAGCTGTACCCTTCAATAGGTCCAAATCTTTGTTATTTTCTGCTAGTAGTAGGGTATCATCTGCATATCTTAAAATTTTGATGTCTCTTCCTCCAGTTTTTACACGTCTTTCTTCTCAGTCTAATCCTGCTTTACATATATGTTCAGCATTGTTTCCCTGACATTCCATTAATCAAGTCAGATATTGTCAAAACAGAGAATCTACTTGTTTCTACCAGTTATTTACAATGCAATAGGAAATATATCCTCTCAAACATTGAAAAAATATCATATGTTAGGTTTGTTTACCTGGTAGGCTCGGGGAAAAAAAAGCCATGATCTATTTACCCTGCAGAGAGTCACATAAACATTCCTTCCAGGTAAATCAGATTTAAAGTGCAGGCCTGCAAAAGAGAGCTTTGATCCATTAACAAATAAATCACCTGGTTTATGAATCTTTTACAGGGCTGACACAAGTTATTTACTGAATTATCATGATATACAGATGGTATTTCACTGGTAGTCATAGCTACCTGGACGGGTCAAATATATTTCAATACAGAAGTACAGCGCAAATCACAAAATTTATTTTAGTGGAGACTCAAGGAGTCTTTTAGGTGTTTGCTGGTCTACAGCTTTCCCACTGAAAAGGCCACCTAAAATAACCACAAAGTACAGTTCTTAATAATCACATGTCATAAAGTAATATACTATGTAAGAACACTGAGATATCATAGGTGAAAGATGGCCCGTGTGTGTGTGCCACAAGCCAATGGCTTGCAAAGCTCACCCATGGCTTGTGATGATGTTTTAATAAGAGCTGGGCTTACATTACAAACTCTTGATATTGTGGGTGATCTTGCTTGGACCTATTATGTTGTTGTTACAAAGGTTGAATGAAACGTAATGCCTCCACCTTCGTAACTCCTCAACAGATGGCAGTACTAGTATGCGGCAGGTACTCGCTTGTTCAGTAGACTCTCCTCTACAGTTCCATTTTGGCTGGAAGCCTTAGCATTGAACGGTTGTGTTGTTAAAATGCAAAGTATGGAACCCTGCGCAGACAGTCGGTCAATGGGACTTAAGCAACGTATGCGGCAGGTACTGGCTTGTTCAGTAGACTCTCCTCTACAGTTCTATTTTGGCAGGATGCCTTCGCATTGAATGGCTGTGTTGTTAAAGTGTGAAGTATGGAACCCTGCGCAGACAGTCGGTCAATGGGACTTAAGCAACGTATGCGGCAGGTACTGGCTTGTTCAGTAGACTCTCCTCTACAGTTCCATTTTGGTGGGATGCCTTAGCATTGAACGGTTGTGTTGTTAAAGTGTGAAGTATGAAACCCTACACAGACTGTTGGTCAATGCGACTTAAGCAACATGCAGTCATTGAATTCTTGACTGCAGAAGGTGTCACCCCAAAGGAGATTCATCAGAGAATGCAAGCTGCTTATGGTGATTGTGTTGATGTGAGTACTGTGCATCGTTCGGCAAGTAAGTTTAAAGATGTTGAGGTGGGAACATCTTTCAAAGAGTTGGACATCCTGTGACAGCGACCACTGAGTTTCACAAGCAAAAGGTTGACAGATTGATTCAGGGTGATTGCTATATCACTCAGAGAGAAATGTCAAGCTTAATCGGCATTTCATAAGAACATGTGGATCACATTATTGCTTTGCTTAGCTATCGGAAGATCTGTGCATGATGGGTTGTGGAATCAGAGTGTCGACTTCTTCTGTGACGGTTTCAGAAAACTTGTTCATCGTTGGCAAAAATGTATCCAATTGTCTGGTGATTATGTGGAAAAGTGAATAGTGGTAGTTAAAGAGCACATTCTAAGGATTATTTCTGCGTTTGATTTATTAAAATATTCCCATCCAAACCCAAGTAACGAATGTGGAGGCATTACTTTTCATTCAACCCTTGTAGAATAGATGTGGGAATGGAGTTGGCATTTCGGTTTGCAATTGAGTTTGCCCTTGTGTTTCCCTCTATGTTATATTCATAGTTACAGGCCAGAAGTTATTTAAAGCTGTTTGTAGGCCAGTAAAGACTTGTAACTTGAATTCCTTCTGTGAGTGGGAGAAAGAGGGGAGTGGCCCATGTACATGAAGTCTGTAAAAATGAGGTCCATTTAGATATGACCTTGGCTGATAAGGCCTCTGTCCTAGGCCAATGCTCTGGTGTTGCAGATCTTTGTGTTATCTATATAAATAAAAATGTAATGTTTGTTTGTGGGATTAACAGAACTCAAAAACCACTGGACGAATTGACACCAAATTTGGACACAAGACACCTAACAACCCAATGTATGTCCTTCACTCAAAAAAATTGATTTTGTCATTTGGGAGTTGTAGTTGCTGGGATTTATAGTTCACCTACAATCAAAGAGCATTCTGAACTCCACTAATGATGGAATTGAACCAAACGTGGCACACAGGACTCCCATGACCAACAGAAAACACTAGAAGGGTTTGGTGGGCATTGACCTTGAGTTTGGGAGTTGTAGTTCACCAACATCCAGAGAGCTCTGTGGACTCAAACAATGATGGATCTGGACCAAACTTGGCACAAATGGAGTTTGGGGGAAATAGACCTTGACATTTGGGATTTATAGTTACTGGGATTTATAGTTCAGATACAATCAAAGCACATTCTGAACTCCAGCAACGATGGAATTGAACCAAACTTGGCACACAGTTCTCCCATGACCAACAGAAAATACTGGGTTTGGCGGGCAGTGTCCTTTGGTTTTGGAGTTGTAGTTCACCTACATCCAGAGATCACTGTGGACTCAAACAATGATGAATCTGGACCAAACTTGGCACAAATGTCCCCTATGCCCAAATATGAACACAGATGGGGTTTGGGGGAAATAGATCTTGACATTTGGGAATTGTTGTTACTGGGATTTATAGTTCACCTACAATCACAGAGCATTCCGAGTCCCACCAATGACGGAATTGGGGCAAACTTCCCACACAGAACCCCCATGACCAACAGAAAATACTTAAGGCCATCCAGTCCAACTCCCTTCACCAGGGCAAGAAAACATAATCAAAGCCCTCCTGACAAAGAGCCATCCAGCCATAGATATAGATAGATATATATGATTCACACACAGAGAGAGATATAGTATCATAGATTTGAAAGGGACCCCTAAAGAAGGACAATTATATGTTGCATGTTCCAGAGTAGGCAAACCAGACACTCTCCACATCAACACTGACAAAGAAACAACAAGAAATACTGTTTACTCACAAGCATAGAAATTACATATATTAGAAACCAACACTTTCTCGTTACTTTATTTTCCAGATCACCAGACTGGGCCACAGCAACGCGTGGCAGGGGATGGCTAGTAGTAGAATAAATCACTAGTCAAACACTGGGAGATCTTCAGAAATGATTACATACGGGGGGAAATGCATGAACTGCACAGGCATGAAGGCACACATGCAGACATCTTCCACATCTAAAATAAAATAATGGCTTGAAGACCAAACTATTGAGCATGGTTTGGAGTTATGCATGAATGAACCCATAGAGTCCCTTCAGTCAACACATACCGGTGTGTATTCTGTCATACACAACACATCAGACTGGAAGCCATGTGAAACTCAGGAAAGGTCTCCACAGATAGGTTGCCACCACAGAGGACATGCTGTCACTCTTCAAAGGGAAGCTGTCATATCAGGAGTGGCTTTTTGAGCAGCTTCAAAAAGTCCTCAGTGGAGTGACTCAGTGAAAGCTTATCCAAAAGTTTTCAAAAACGAATTCTGAAACGGCAGAAACCCAGCAATTTTTCTTGCTCCCTGCCCTGTGGCTCATGGAAGCAACAATCTTCCAAGCGATTACTTATCCTCAAAATGGTCCCAAGATACTTTCCTGCCTGGGAAAGAATAGCAAATGGTCCCCTCCCCTCCAAAACAATGAAGTTTAGCTCCATAGCATATAAAGCATATAAAGCAGTGTTTCTCAACCTTCCTAATGCTGCGACCCCTTAATACACTTTCTCATGTTGTGGTGACCCCCAACCATAACATTATTTTCGTTGCTGCGTCATAACTGTAATTTTGCTACTGTTATGAACTGTAATGTAAATATCCAATATGCAGGATGTATTTTCATTCACTGGACCAAATACCCAAAACACCCAAATTTGAATACTACTGGGATTGGGCGAGGGATTGATTGTGTCATTTGGGAGTTGTAGTTGCTTTCATTTATAGTTCACCTACAATCAAAGAGCATTCTGAACTTCTCCAATGACACAATTGAACCAAACTTGGCACACAGAACTCCCTTGATCAACAGAAAATTCTGGAAGGGTTTGATGGACGTTGACCTTGAGTTTTGGAGTTGTAGTTCACCTACATCCAGAGAGCACTGGGGACTCAATGATGGAACTGGACCAAACTTGACAAGAATACTCAATATGCCCAAATGTGAACACTGGTGGCATTTGCGGAAAGTAGACATTGACAGTTGGGAGTTGTGGTTGCTGGGAGTTATAGTTCACCTACAATCAAAGAGCATTCCGAACCCCACCAATGATAGAATTGGCCCAAACTTTCCTTGCAGAATCCCCATGACCAACAGAAAATACTGTGTTTTCTCATGGTCTTTGGCAACCCTTCTGACATGCTCTCACAACCCCCCCTAGGGGTCCCGACCCCCGGTTTGAGAACTACTGATATAAAGCTGCCTCTGGTCACAGGCAGATGGTGTTTGTGGCAGAAATTCCAATGGATCATTTGGGCAACGGTGTTGTGCCTCTGCTTGTAGTCTGTCTTGCAGCAGCTGAGGATGGGATCTATGGTTTCATCTGCTTCCTTGCAGAGTCTTCACTGGGATCTGTCATTGACTTTTCAATTCTGGCTTGGATAGCATTGGTTCTAATGGCTTGTTTTTGGGCTGCCAGAATCAGGCCCTCCTTTGTCTCCTTTTTCAGAGTTCCATTTGTGAGCCACAGCCATGGTTTTTCTTTGTCAATTTGGCTCTCAATTCTTCCCAGGAACTGTCCATGGAGAGCCTTCTTTGGCCATTTTTTTCTTCTGTCTCTGCATTGTGTTTTTACAGAATTCACTCTTGGTCTTTTGCACTTGAAGCAGTTTACTACTATTGACTTCCCTCAATGTTGGTTCTTGACTGCCTTTCACATAATCTGCCAGCTCACGTTTCTCTTCTTCTACCTTATTATTATTATTATTATTATTATTATTATTATTATTCCCTGCTTTATCTCCCCAAAGGGGACTCAATGTAAAAATAAATGGGAGAGTGAGAGTGAGAGGACATCTAATTACCTCTCAACAAAAGTTTGCTCCAGGCACTGTCAGGCCATTATATGCTAATCAAGGTGGTCAGTTGAAACATTCACACCTAGCTCCAGCAGACAAGAGTCCTTTGTCCCACCCTGGTCATTCCACAGATATATAAACCCTTTTTCCTAGTTCCAACAGACCTCACTACCTCTGAGGGTGCTTGCCATAGATGCAGGCGAAACGTCAGGAGAGAATGCCGCTAGAACATAGCCATACAGCCTGAAAAAAACCTACAACAACCCAGTGATTCCGGCCATGAAAGCCGTCGACAATACAGAGTGAGAGGTACTTTGTTATATCATGTTTTTGTTCCAGGATTTTGTGTCACAGTGAGTTATTTAAACCAGCATGAAATATCTGGTGAATTTCCACATAGCATGATGTGTCCGAAAGTGGGCAAGAAAGAGAGAGATAGATACCTTGGATTAGAAATGCTGACACTGAGATTAGTTCTGCACCGACTTAATGATTATAATCTGTGTGTTGAGTTCTGGACTCTGGACAAAATCAATGCCTCTTAATATTCAGAACGAGTGAAGTGGTACCCATTTCTCAGGGAGCAAAGCGGGTCAGATTTCTCAAATGCTGGAAATTGGATCAACTCTGTATTAATAGTGTTATGAAAAGGCTTTGAAACACACCCGTGCTTCTGACGGTGGAGCCTAAGTCCCTTCATTTTGCATAAGGATACCTTTTTTCAAAAAAAGAAAGACCTCTAATTTAAGGAGTTCAGGCACTCATACAATTTACCTAAACTCTTTGCTTATCCAAGTGCCTGAAAAGATGGAAGCTCCCTTTGGAAAAGTTTTAGTCAACTTGGATGGGAAAGTTTTGATCTTATTAATGCTACAAAAGAGCAACAACCAACATGCCTCATCATTGATTATGTTGGATGGGATGGATGGAACTTGCAAATTGACATTATCTGGGCAGCTTCAGGTTCTCTAACACTGGGTCTGGATATCCTATTGTTATTAATACTTGCTAATCATACTAAGGAAGAATGTGAGCCTACAGTGGCACAGCAGGTTAAAGAACTGAGCTGTTGAACTTGCTTAATGAAAGAATGGGGGTTTGAATCCAGGGAATGGGGTGAGCTCCTGCTGTTAGCTCCAGCTTCTGCCAACCTAGCAGTTCAAACACATGCAAATGTGAGTAGATCAATAGGTACCACTCCGGCTGGAAGGTAACTGTGCTCCATGCAGTCATGCCGGCCACATAACTTTGGAGGTGTCTACGGACAATGCCGGCTCTTCGGCTTAGAAATGGAGATGAGCACCACACCCCAGAGTCGGGCATGACTGGACTTAATGTCAGGGGGAAACCTTTACCTTTACCCTACCTAAGTTAAAAATAGAAAGGAAAAAAAATGCATAGACGCCTCCACATGACCTTGGCCTATGTGATGGACAACACCAGCTCTGCTTGTTTATAAAGCTATTGTCCTCCCAACCCTGCTCTATGCCTGTGAGACCTGGACTGTCTACAGACATCACATGCAACTCCTGGAACGATTCCATCAGCATTGTCTCCGGAAAATCCTGAAAATCTCTTGGGAAACCAGGCGGACAAATGTCAGTGTGCTGGAAGAAGCAACGACTACCAGCATTGAAGCGATGGTCCTCCACCATCAACTCCGCTGGGCTGGCCACGTTGTCCAGATGCCCAACCACCATCTCCCAAAGCAGTTTCTCTACTCTGAACTCAAGAATGGAAAATGGAATGTTGGTGGGCAGGAAAAGAGATTTAAAGATGGGCTCAAAGCCAACCTTAAAAACTCTGGAATAGACTTTGAGAACTGGGAAGCCCTGGCCCTTGAGTGCTCCAGCTGGAGGTCAACTGTGACCAGCAGTGCTGTAGAATTTGAAGAGGCATGAATGGAGGGCAAAAGAGTGAAACATGCCAAGAGGAAGGTGCATCAGGCTAACCCCGACCGGGACCACCTTCCACTTGGAAAGCAATGCCCTCACTGCGGGAGAAGATGCAGATCAAGAATAGGGCTCCATAGTCACCTACGGACTCACCACCAGTCCACTGATCTTGGAAGACAATCCTACTCAGACAATGATGGATAGACTAAGTAAGTAAGGCTTAGAAATGGAGATGAGCAGCACCCCCAGAGTCGGACACAACTAGACTTAATGTCAAGGGGAAACCTTTACCTTTACCTTAAGAATGTGAATTATAAGCCATATTCTTGGTTGAAACTTTATCCTGAGTGGGGAATGTAAAGAATATTTGTGAATATTAACACCCCAAATGGGGAAGTGTGTTTTCACATGCGAAAACATCTCATCAAGTACGGCACACATATACAGGCACTTGAGTGCTGAATGGGAATACTGCCTCTGCACAAACCATAACAAGCGCAAGGTTAGCAAATTGTAATTCTGGTTTAAAAGCAAGCCACTCAGTTTGGATACAGCTGAATTGAAAAGTCATTTAAAAAGGATCAGAGGAGAATGTGTACACATATTTTTTTTTCCAAACAAGGGGAAAATGTTGGATAAAGATCATTCATCTTGTTCCACACTGATATCCCAAACACCTTTTCAACCGTGAACTTGCTCAGTTAAAGCAGGATGACAATTGTGCCGGAATTGTTGGCAGCCCAAGCCGAGAAGTGGAGAGTGTAGCGGTGATCCAACCATTTGTGACACAGCAGAATTGGAAATAAAAATTACTTAAATTGACTGTGAGAAATAGGAAATACCTTTTTTAAAAAAAAATAGCTGCATAAATATATACGAAGCGAAGGAAGCACCAGCCATGGGGAAAAGGGAATAAAAATATTTCAGGTGTGTCATAATGCAAAGGGGTTGAAGTTGAAATAAAAAAGTTTATACCATTGACTCAGGATTCAAAACGATCTTGCCAGATTAGAGAGATGGGCCAAAACTAACAAAATGAAGTTCAACAGTGACAAATGCAAGATACTCCACTTTGGAAGGAAAAACGAAATGCAAAGATACAAAATGGGGGACAATGCCTGGCTCGAGAGCAGTACGTGTGAAAAAGATCTTGGAGTCCTCATGGACAACAAGTTAAACATGAGCCAACAATGTGATGTGGCGGCAAAAAAGCCAATGGGATTTTGGCCTGCATCAATAGGAGCATAGTGTCTAGATCCAGGGAAGTCATGCTCCCCATGCTCTATTCCGCTTTGGTTAGACCACACCTGGAATATTGTGTCCAATTCTGGGCACCACAATTCAAGAGAGATATTGACAAACTAGAATGTGTCCAGAGGAGGGCGACTAAAATGATCAAGGGTCTGGAGAACAAGCCCTATGAGGAGCGGCTTAAGGAGCTGGGCATGTTTAGCCTGAAGAAGAGAAGGCTGAGAGGAGACATGATGACCATGTATAAATATGTGAGAGGAAGCCACAGGGAGGAGGAGCAAGCTTGTTTTCTGCTTCCTTGGAGACTAGGAATGGAACAATGGCTTCAAACTACAAGAGAGGAGATTCCATCTGAACACGGGAAAGAACTTCCTGAGTGTGAGAGCCGTTCAGCAGTGGAACTCTCTGCCCCGGAGTGTGGTGGAGGCTCCTTCTTTGGAAGCTTTTAAACAGAGGCTGGATGGCCATCTGTCAGGGGTGATTTGAATGCAATATTCCTGCTTCTTGGCAGAATGGGGTTGGACTGGATGGCCCATGAGGTCTCTTCCAACTCTTAGAGTCTATGATTCTATGATTCTATCTATCTGATGGTCTTCTCCATTCACTTCACAGAATGAGAGAGACAGACACACACACACAGAGACAGACAAACAGTGAACAGGAGGAAAATCTATTCGGCATTTATACATTTGGGAAAGTCAGTCATAAATGAAAATGTTCATGCACTGTAAAATTGTCAGCAAGCCCTCAATACATTTGAAAATGAGTCCATTTTCACTTATCTCTGAAATGACAGTGAGTATTCAGTGAGTTTATTCTCATTCCATGAGTCGAGTCTACATCCGGCCTCTGCCTGCAACCCTTTTGCAAAGAATAAATGAATCTATCAGTCTTGCTCCCCTCTCCATTCATATTTTTTTTAAAATGAGGACTCGTCTCCCCCTCACCATTAAGAAGAAATCTGACACTTTTTCATCCTCTTATAGGCTAGTTAGGAGGCTGAAAAGGCAAGTGAGTGGCCACAAGGGATTTAACGTTGGAAATTTCAGCTTGAAGATAGGAAAGTAGGCTGAGAAGGATATTTGGAAAATTGTTGTGAGTGTCAGGAAATCCCAGTGAGACGACCAATTCTATGCTAAATTCACATATGGTGGTTTTGTGGAGAAAGCAGCATTTACTTATGCAGGAAATAATATTTTGTTAATATTATTTTCTGCACACAAATGTTTCTGCAGGGAAGTTGTTGTAGTTGCGTCTCCTAGTACCGTTACAGGAGTAGCAGAGTTACAGGAGTTACCGTTACAGGAGTAGCAGGATGACAGGAGTAGCAGAGGAGGAAAGAGAGGTGCTCAGAGTTTGGATGAGGAGCAACAAAGAAAGAGAGTTAGGGAGATATTTATGTCTCCTACAGACGATGACTCATTTGAGCGTTTCTCAGAAGGAGAAATGGAGGAGGAAGGAGATGAAAGCAGGGGTGTAAAATGGATTACTCAGGAGCAGGAGTCTGGCGAGGAGTGTCAGAGGAAACGGATCTGTGATATACTTACTGCTCCAATTGAAGAAGAAGATTTTATGGTATTCATTGGAAGTGATGGGTCTGGGAGTAGTGCTGAGGAGGAGGATGGGTTGGATTGGACTCGTGTGCAAGAAGTTAGAGATGTGTGTACACAATCTACGTCCAGAGATACTTTTGAAGGGTTTTCTGGGGACTGGCAATCTGGTGATACATGGGGACACCTAAGTCTTGATAAGAGATGGAAAAGCTGGCGAGAGGGGCGTTGGTGTTCAACTGTGGAGGCTAGAGCAGCTGATAGCAATGAGGAAAGGGTGGAGGACAGCTCATCAACAGATAATGAGTTCTAAGATAAATGTAGGCACTGGAGTAATGGCACTTTGTAGGAGGCAAAGTGTTGTATTCGTGCCTGGGTCTTTGTCACTGCAGTTTCTCTTGTTGGGTCCTGGAACTACAGGTTGCTGCTTCTCCGTGTATCGACTGACTTTGGATTCCTGTAAGTGCTGACTTCCCCTCTTCTTGACTTTGGACTGCCTGGACAACGACACTGCTTTTTGGACTCTAGTATCTTTGACTTTGGACTGTTTTTGGACTACGGCTTTGTGTTCTTCCACCTTGTTTACTTGCATAACTCTGCGACTCTGGAGAGTTTTCTCAACTTTTTGTTTATCCCAGATTATATGCTGGTTTAATCTGGATTATTTGCCAAGTTAAGTTTTTGTCTTGCAAACTGCTTGAAACCTTTTGTTTTGGCCAGGGACACTGAAGTAAGTGTCCCTGAGTCCTTTTTGTTGCCTTAATAAACTTTGTTTGGACTTTATCACTGTGTCTGGCTCTTTTAAGGCGTCTGGATTCTGACAGAAGTATTGTTGTTTCCTGCATAGAAAACAACCAGCTGTGAATGCTGCCCAGAACGTCAAATAGTCTTTGAAAACTATACAATTTTTGAAGACTTCCTTTTTTATAATTAATTTTTATTGTGATATATCTTGAGAGAAAGAAAAAAAGTAGAACACTGAAAGAGTGAGAACAATTTTCAGATAGAAAAGTTAGAAAAGGGGAATAGCCAGGAAGTGGACATTGAGATATTTTTTAAAAAGGTGTTTGTTGCACTCCAGGTCAGGAAAAAAGCCCTTTAAAACACACCACATGAAGAGTGAAGAAATAAATTTTCTTTGATTGAAACTTATTAAATAGTCAGGAGAAATAAATGCTTGTAAGAATATAAGAAAGTTCCAAAAAGTAATAAGTCCATAAAAGGTAGTAACACAAAGCAATGTCCACACCAGTTATAAAAGCAATCCAAGACAGCATTTATCCAGACAGGAATCAACAGGATGCAAAGACAAACCAAAAGGCTAAAAAACTCCACAGGAACAAGACCCCTTGAAGAGGATTTCCATGGCACATGAACTTGATTTCCAAACGATGCCTCATCTAACAGGTTTCCCCTTGAGGCAAACCTTATATCCCAAAACTCAGAAATTGGTTTTGCTTTCCACCACATTTACCTCTTATCAGACGAAGTCTTTCAGAGTGATGTAAACACTGAGTTTGCTGTCAATCCTGGCTAATCTCCAGCCGCTAGTTCTTCAACTCTCTATCTGGCTGCTCATTAAAATTCCCAGGTGTCAGATTGTTTTCCAAACCCAAATCTTGAGAGCTCACACAGAGAGGGAGTGAACCATCATTGCTAGGCCCAGCAGGAATATTTTCATGAAAAACTTCCCTTTGCACTGGGGCCTCTCTGTCATTGTCTGCCTGAAAATCATTGACCAGACCATCTCCTTCTTGTACCTCAGCCTCGGCACCATCATTTCTCTCATCATTTCCCACATCAGGATCCTGAAACACAAACACAACCTGATTCCCAACAGTTTGACTTCCTTCTATTCTTCTGTGGTTGTGGAATAAAAGTTTTTGGCCCCCGAAGGGGTAAAAAAATAAAGAGAAAGCCTCTTCTTCCCTATGAATTCAGTCCTCTATTTTTGGAATGTCCTTCTGTCTCCAATTTTTGGCAAACACTAAGTAATTAAAAAGAATTTCCTTGTCTTTATCTTCCGCTACATCCAGTATACCTAACAAAAAGTATTCATGTTCTTTCCCAATCTTTACGTTTAATATTTTTTGTATGTCAGTATGTATTTCTGTCCAAAACTTTTTCACCTCCGGACAAGTCCACCAGATGTGCAAAAATGTTCTGGTTTGTTGACCACATTTCCAACATTTGTCGGAGGTATTTTTGTAGCATTTTGAAATTTTGTGTGGAGTTATGCACCACCTATATCTTCTGGTGGTGCAGTGGGTTATACCCCTGTGCCAGCAGGACTGAAGACCAACAGGTCGCAGGTTCAAATCCAGGGAGAGGTGGATGAGCTCCCTCTACCAGCTCCAGCTCTTCATGCGGGGACATGAGAGAAGCCTCCCACAAGGACGATAAAACATCAAATCATCCGGGTGTCCCCTGGACAACGTCCTTGCAGACGGCCAATTCTCTCACACCAGAAGTGACTTGCAGTTTCTCAAGTTGCTCCTGACACGACCAATGACCTTGGAGGTACCTATTGATCTACTCACATTTGCATGTTTTCAAACTGCTAGGTTTGCAAAAGCTGGGGCTAACAGTGGGAGCTCACCCTGCTCCTTGGATTCGAACCGCCAACCTTTTGGTCAGCAAGTTCAGCAGCTCAATGGTGTAACCCGCTGTGCCACGGGGGGGGGGGGGCACTGAAAGTGTTCAATTTAAAAATTTCAAAGTGTCCCAGATCCTCACCATATTACTTTAAAGGATGAAATAAATAAATAAAAACTTGGATGAAACACAAAAAAGTAGATTTACAAGGAGTGTACTGCTTTAAGTGCATTCCTCACATATCCTAGTATATGGATATTATGGCAAATTCTTATTGAAAAGGGGAGGCTCATAGCTAGTTTCTGAAACAAGGCCAAAAAGCTCCCTACAGACTTCCATAAATATCAATACCATAATTACAAATCAACATAATTATAAGAAATAAGAAATAATTACTGCGTGCAACAGACAGTAAGCCAACATAAATCCTTAAGGGATAGATTTGTAAAAGTAAATATTTGAATTTCTATAAAATTCTCCTGTCTACAGTGGCCTTTAATTTTAAGGGACGTGATCCCAAGAAGCCAACAACTACAACATGCTAAAGTTGTTGCTTTACTCATTGCGACAAAGAAGTTCTTTTCAAATATCTTTATTGATTAAAATCTACATAGAATAAAATTGAATAAAACATATAGCAACCCCCTGCCAACAAACTACAAGGTTTTTTTGTGTGGCAGAAGTAACTTGAGAAACTGCAAATCGCTTCTGGTGTGAGAGAATTAGCTGTCTGCAAGGACATTGCCCAGGGGATGTCCAGATGTTTTACCATCCTCTGGGAGGCTTCTCAGATGTCTCTGCATGTGAAGAAGGAGCTGTCAGATGGGAGCTCACCCACTGTCTTGTGGAGTCAAACCACTGCTGACCTTCAGGTCAGCAGTTCAGCCGGCACAAGAGTTTAACCCATTACACCACCGTGGCTCTAAACTAAAAAAAACCTACTAGTACATAACACAGAACTTCCAAATACAGGCAGAATAAAGAAAAAGGAGGAAAGCCTTAGCGCATAACTTACAAATTGAAACGACCAAAATTCTAAGAAACAAAAAGGAAGTCTAACAAAATAACAAATTTGTTCACCAGATTCATACATTGAAGAGAATTTGTGCAAAAGAAATAAAGAAAAACATATGCATTTACTTATTTGTGTATTTACATTACTTATATTCTGCCCTTTTCACCCCAAAGGGGGTTCAGGGTGGATCACAGAACACGTATATAGAAAACAATAGTGGTCCCCTGCCACATGTTGCTGTGGCCCAGTCTGTTGATCTGGAAAATAAAGTAATGAGAAAGTGTTGGTTTCTAATATATGTAATTTATTTATACTTGTAGGTAAACAGTATTTCTTGTTGTTTCTTTGTCAGTGTTGATGTGAAGATTGTCTGGTTTGCCTACTCTGGAACATGCAACATAGAATTGTCCTTCTTTAGAGGTCCCTTTCAAATCTATGATACTATATCTCTCTCTGTGTGTGAATCGTATCTATCTATCTATCATCTATCTATCTATCTATCTATCTATCTATCTATCTATCTATCTATCTATCTATCTATCTATATCAATGGCTTGATGGCTCTTTGTCAGGAGGGCTTTGATTACGTTTTCTTGCCCTGGTGAATAGAGTTGGACAGGATGGCCTTCAGTATTTTCTGTTGGCCATGGGGATCTATGTGGGAAGTTTGCCCCAATTCTCTCATTGGTGGGGTTCAGAATGCTCTTTGATTGTAGGTGAACTATAAATCCCAGTAACCACAACTCCCAAATGTCAAGGTCTATTTCCCCAAACTCTATCTGTGTTCTTATTTGGGCATATGGAATATTCATGGTAAGTTGGATCCAGATCCATCATTGTTTGAATCCACAGTACTCTCTGGATGTAGGTGAACTACAACTCCCAAACTCAAGGTCAATGCCCACCAAACCCTTCTAGTGTTTTCTTTTGGTCATGGGAGTCCTGTGTGCCACATTTGGTTCACTTCCATCATTGGTTGAGTTCAGAATGTTCTTTGTAGGTGAACTATAAATCCCAGCAACTACAACTCCCAAATGACAAAATCAATTTTTTTAGTGATGGTCACTCCTTGGATTAGTAGGTGTCTTGTGGCCAAATTTGGCAGCAATTCATCCAGTAGTTTTTGAGTTATGTTAATCCCACAAATGAACATTACATTTTTATTTATATAGATTCAATGCCAATTATACAATGACAAGACAGACAAAAGATAGGGGTAAATATAAGCTTGTTCTCATCTTTCGGCATCTTTTGGAGATTGTGCTCAATTCCGGCCACAAGGGGGTGGTGTCGTGCCATCTCCTTCCCGAAGAGCTTTCTTTGTTTGTAATTTTTCCTCCGAAATAATAATAATAATAATAATCTTTATGTATACTCTGCCACCATCTCCCCAGAGGGGTCTTGAAGCGGCTTACATGAGGCCAAGCCAGGTGCTATATTACAGCAAATTAAATACAGACAGAAAATAACATCACAATAAAATAAATAAAACATACAGGTAAAATAAAAGTGCAAAATAACAAAGTGGAAAATCAAACACAGTGGGTGGGCCAAATGTATGACACAAAATGATAAAACTCTGGATGAGATAACAATGAAAAAGGTATATTTGTAAGGGAGGAGCTCATAGGGGATGGAACAGTGGAGTCAGGCCTTCAATAAGGTGGGGGGAAGTGCAGTATGAGTGTGCTGTCGCGCACTCATACTGCGCGACAGCACAGTCGCTATGGGGGCTATAACTCTTACTGAAAGAGACATAGACATGACATCTTTCCCCCAGGGGATTGCTTCTTGCCTTCCTTTATGGAACTGGAACTCCCAAGGAGCAAAACACTGTAAATAACTCAAAATAGGTTTTATTGTTCACAAAAAGTTATCCCTTTAAGGCAATAAGCTGGAAGTTTCAAAGGGGGTAAAGGAACTATACATTACAGTCTGTTGCATCCCAGATCAAGAAACGAGACCATAAGATTAAATCCACCACACTGGACTGTAGGAAAACAATCCTTGTTTATTGATGAAAAATTGGTTACAAAAGAAAGGTAAATGCAAAGTCAAAAAGCCACAATAGAAACACAGCAGTCAGTAGAATCTCTGAACTTGAGCAAAATTCCAAAAGCCACAATACAAGAACCAGGAACCTGTTAGCCTCTCGCTAACCATGAACTTGAAAACTAGAAGCCTCTGGGATTACCGGCCATGGAACACAGGAATTCTGCCAAGGCACAGCCACAGTCCCAAACGTTGCTTGATCTAAAGAGGCACCCGGCAGGAGGCCCCTTAAACCAAAGAAGATATTCTTTGAAATGCCCCTTGACTTTGAAGCCTGGGCCTGTCTCTCCTGTAAACGATTTGACCTTCGTAGAAACTGTGAAACATTTCTGTCTCTAACTATCTGTTCTCTTCGGTCCTCATTAAAAAACCCAGGTGGAGAGATATCACGGCTAGCTTCCAAAACATTTTCCTCCAGCTGTTCAGTTTCACTTTCTTCGCCGCTGACCTCAGCATCAACAACAGATTCCACACTGTCAGGGAGAGCTTGCTCAGTTGGAAAAACTATCAGAGAATCCAGTTCACACAGATCAGGATCAGGCTGAACCCCAACACAGTCTCTGGTTGTCTTGGGTCCAAGGAGATTTTGCAGCTGAGAAGTTTTTCCTGTTCCCTCTTTTCTCAATGGCTGTGAAGGTCAAAACAAACACAACCCCCAGTCCAATGCCCTATGTTGAAGGCACAGAATCTTCCTTTTGATGCCAAAGGATCGGGTTGAAGGCACTTGGGTCTCCTCAACGTTGTCCAGGGCGATCTGGGCATGAAGCACGAGTCTCAAGGGTAAAAACCTTAGAATTGGTGATGAGAGGTAACTTAATTAAGGGCTTTAGAGCCAAGTCTCTCTCTCATGTCTATCTGATAGAAAGTTTGATGGTAGAATGGAAAAGGAAGACCTGCCCCCTTCCCCAGGAATGGGAGGAGCCAAACAACTGAGCTGAGGAAGCAATATAACTGGTGCAAACAAAATTGATTGACAGTTATAAATAACCAATCAATCCAACTATACATTTACAAACTAGGCAAGTTTTGGCATGTTATACAGTTTAAACCTTTGCACTTTAAAGTTCTACACACAGGTGGCACCACTCGCACCGTCACAATGAGGACAACATTGTGGGAGAACCAACAGGAAAGAAATATACGGTCACTCTCTTAAAATACCTTCCCTCTTAATGTGATTCCTATTCATCTACTCACATTGTTGTTTTCAATCTGCTAGCTGGGTGGGGGAGCTGGGCTGAAGGTCAGGAGCTCACCCTGACCGGGCTTCAGACTGTCAACCTTTCGGTTGACAAGATTTAGTGCAACTGCAGATGGTGATTAACCTGCTGTGCTTTTTCAAAGGAAAATACACATTGATTGAGAAATGGGACAGAACCAACATTTGGCTAAATAGTAAATACATATTCGTCTGACATGAGCTGAAAGTGGGGTGATCTCTCCACCCTGCACTTGTTTGTGGCTTCAAAAAGTGTAACATATAGGAAAAGAAGAAACATCTGATGGGGAAAAGATGCAACATCACACTCACACCTGGTAAAACCTTCTGGCGCTGTCAATAGCTTAGTTTATAGTTGTGGATGTTGTTTTATCATTGTTAATTGTTTTGATTTGCATTTCTTGTAAACTTCCTTTGGAGCCATTATAGGCTGAAAGGCAGCCTATAAACACAACAGAAGGAAGGTAACAAGGGACCGGTGGCATGCTGAAAACTAAGATATTTATGGCAGCATAAAGTTTTGTGAACTTGTGTCCATTTCATCATCTGGTCCACAGGAGCTTCTGCCACAATAAATTTGGAAGTCTTTAAGATTCTTTCTATAACAGAAGCATTTCCAGTGCAGTGCCTTTAGAATTTAAATCAAGCTACAGTAGCTGAATTGAAAGTTCTGGACCAAGCCCTGAAAAAAAAAAACACCTTTGAGGCCTCAACAGTGTTCAGGTAAGACAGCAAGAAAACATACACCAGAAATAGACTAGGAGTGTCTATTACACAAGCCAACAAAAATACCTCAGTGTCTTATTTTACAGGACTGTTCCTGGGTTTCTTTGGCAGTGCATCTGCTCTAGTTTCTTATATATGCTTATGATTTTCTATGGGCAAGTGGTGACTGGTAGATTTATTTATTTATCATGTCAGGAGCAAACCAAAACAGTTGTATTGCATTAAAAACAGACAAACAAACAAACAAAACACAAAGTTTGCAAGCTTGGTAGTTGATTAAATGTCCTTTGCCCAGGATCTGGCCACTTGGAGTGCCTCTGGTGTTGCTGCAAGAAGGTCCTCCATTGTGCATGTAGCAGGGCTCAGGTTGCATTGCAGCAGGTGGTCAGTGGTTTGCTCTTCTCCACTCTTGCATGTCATGGATTCCACTTTGTAGCCCCATTTCTTAAGGTTGGCTCTGCATCTTGTAGAGTGAAGAATCAAATCTTCTTTTATTAAAGTTTAGTAAATAGCCAAAAGAAATAAATGCTTGTAAGAAAATCAGAAGGTTCCAAAAATATTATCCCATAAACAGTAGTAACCCAAAGCAATGCCTACACAAGAAATACAGACAATCCAAGACAGCAGTAATCCAGACAGGAATCAAGCAGGATGTAAAGACAATTCAAAAGGCTAGAAAACTCCACAGATACAAGATCCCTTGAACAAGACCTCCATGGAACAAGAACTTGGTTTCCAAACGATGCCTGATCTGACAAGATTTTCTACAGACAAACCTTAAATCCCAAAAACCGTTTCGTTTTTCCCAAGTCTTTGACTTTAATTGATGAATTCTTTCA
This sequence comes from Anolis sagrei ordinatus, assembly GCF_025583915.1. Lineage (NCBI taxonomy): Eukaryota > Metazoa > Chordata > Lepidosauria > Squamata > Anolidae > Anolis > Anolis sagrei. Next base: position 39,655,609 of record NW_026847993.1, read on the forward strand.
GATCTATGTAAACATTGAGCCTCTTGTCGATTCTGGCTAATCTCCAGCCGCCGACTCTGCTTATCTGACTCCTCATTAACTTTAGCAGGTGTCAGACTGTTTTCCAAACCAGAATCTGGAGAGCTCACAGGCAGAGGGAGTAAACCTTTCTCCCAAGGCCTGACAGAAACATTCTCATGAGAATCTGCCCTTTGTACCGAAGCCTCTCTGTCAGTGTCTGCATGAAACTCATTGACCAATGTGTCTCCATCTTGCACCTCAGAGTCAGCCCCAGCACCCCCCACATCAGAAGCAACAGGAGGCTGATTTCCCTCCTCATTCCCCACATCAGACACAGAAACATCAGGAGACTGAAACACAATCACAGGTTCAAGCACAGGCTCAGGTTCAATCACAGGCTGAGTCCCAACATTGAGCTTTTCTACCCAGGACTGGCAATCTGGGAGATCTGAGGGCCAATTTTATCTTAGCAGGATCTATCATAATCCACCCCACTCTATAACAACCAAAACACAAAAATTGGACTTGAAGGTGGAGATTTGGTTTGCTCTAATGCTATGTATTTGTCACCCATCCAAGGGTGGTATTGTGGTTTCCAATATTGTTTTAAGGACTCGTTCAGTCTCCCTAGCTAGGTTTCTGCACTAAGGTGTCAAGGACATGACTCCTCAGAACAGAATGATATTTTTTTCTGTATCAGATTAAAGTATTATAGAGGCCCATATTTAGTTTCCTATTGTTCCCAGTTGGGTGCCATTCCAATGATGGTTTTCTAGCAACTAGTACTGAGTTATTATTAGTTCATTAATTCATTTACCCCAAAATAGAAGTGTATGTACACTGTAGAATTAATGCAATTAGACACCACATTACTGCTATGTCCCAATGCTATGGGAACCTGAGAGTTGTAGTCTGGTGAAGCACCAGCACTCTTTGGAAGAGAAAAGATCTTGTAAAACCAGAGTCCCTAATATTCCACAGCACTGAGCCATGAGAGCTAAAGAGGAGGCAAATTGCATTAATTATACAGGTAGTTGCACCCTTAGACTCAGTGTAACTTTCACAAATTGAAACAAATAGCTTGCCTATCTTCCCATAGTCTTGGAAGCATAATATAATAATTATTGCTAGCAGCATTGTAATCCATGAATATGCTAAATCTTCTGTTGATACGATCTAAGTTTATGTTTATTTCCATACATTGTAGTAGCAAACCTCCTGGTCTGACTATTTTTCATGCAAAGAAGTGCTTCCTTTTACCTGCCTTGAAGGTCTCTTTATTCAGCTTCATTGAGTGATTTTGAATTCTACCATTAACAAATATTATTATCCCTCTCACTGTTTGGGAAGTAATTCAATAACTTTTGTCTCAAATGAGATGTTAAACACAAGGGGTGTTCATTAAAGCTTTCCCCTGACCCACATCTATTTATCACAGGATGCTGAAACTGAACATATGTAATGATGACATAAGTCTCTATAGGTTACGTGCCAACTTACAATTCTGAACTGATAATTGTCTTGATTCTACAGTGCGAAAGTGGTGTGAAGTTTGAGAATGGACCCAGTAGAATACAGAACAGTCTTCAAGTTCCTTTACTTGAAAGGCCACACACCAAAGGAGACGTTTGATGAGATGGAAGAGGTTTATGGTGATGATTCACCATCATATGATTCACCATCCCACTGGAGCATTGTAGCATACCCAAATACCCGGGAGTCACTCTGGACCGTGCTCTGACTTACAAGAAGCACTTCCTGAATATCAAGCAAAAAGTGGGCGCTAGAAACAATATCATAAAGAAGCTGACTGGCACAACCTGGGGATCACAACCAGACACAGTGAAGACATCTGCCCCTGCACGATGCTATTCTGCTGCTGAGTATGCATGCCCAGTGTGGAACACATCTCACCACGCAAAAACAGTGGACGTGGCTCTTAATGAGACATGCCTCATTATCACGGGGTGTCTGCACCCTACACCACTGGAGAAATTACACTGTTTAGGCGGTATTGCACCACCTGACATCCGCTGGCAAGTAGCAACCAATAGTGAAAGGACCAAGGCAGTGACATCTCCAGCTCATCCCCTGTTTGGGTATCAGCCAGCATGTCAATGACTTAAATCTAGAAATAGTTTTCTAAGATCTACAGAGACACCTGCTGGAACACCCCAGCAAGCGAGAGTCCAAAAGTGGCAGGCTCAAACCCAAAACCTCAATCAATGGCTGATACCAAATGAGAGACTCCCTCTTGGGCACACAGAAGACTGGGCAACTTGGAAGGCACTGAACAGACTGCGCTCTGGCACCATGAGGTGCAGAGCCAACCTTCAGAAATGGGGCCACAAAGTGGAATCCACGACATGCGAGTGTGGAGAAGAGCAAACTACAGACCAATTGCTGCAATGCATCCTGAGCCCTGCCACATGCACAATGGAGGACCTTCTTATAGTAACACCAGAGGCACTCCAAGTGGCCAGCTACTGGTCAAAGGACATTTAATCAACTACCAAGCTTGCAAACTTTGTGTTTTGTTTGTTTGTTTGTTTGTTTAATGTAATACAACTGTTTTGGTTTGCTCCTGACACGATAAATAAATAAATCTACCAGTCACCACTTGCCAGTCACCAAGTGGCCAGCTACTGGTGAAAGGACATTTATTCAACTACCAAGCTTGCAAAATTTGTGTTTTGTTTGTCTGTTTGTTTGTTTAAAAATGCAGCACAACTGTTTGGTTTGCTCCTGACACAATAAATAAATACCATCATATGATGTAATCAACAACTGGCATTGTCAATTCAAATGTGGTTGGACTTTGGTGGAAACAGCTCCATTTCCAGGGTGACCCCACTCTACTATTGATGAACACACTATGCAGTAATGCTGGCCACATGACCTTGGAGGTGTCTACGGACAACGCTGGCTCTTCAGCTTAGAAATGGAGATGAGGACCACCCCAAAGAGTCGGACTCAATAACTGTCAGGGGAAACCTTTACCTTTACTTTAACTTACACTTTTCAACTGAAAAAGAAATAAATAAAGAAAGCAGATTTACAGTTAAAAGAACTGAACTGAAAGACCTTGAAAGACATTGACTTTGAAAGATCTTGGGAACCATTGGAATCAAGCGGCGTTGTTCACCAACTCAGTGGTTTGAGCAGGAAACTCATAAGCAAAATCCTAAAAGGTAAAATAGTTGCTCGGTACTTTCAACCGAGAGCAATAAACAATAACCAGATTCAGATATCTGTGAAAATTGCCCCGGACATGCCTTCCACTGTGGGATGTGGACGTCTCCGTGAAACAGTCGTGTCCCCCTTGAGAAAATTGCTCTTTCACCCTCTGTTCTCCACAGGTTTCAGACCCAGCTTTGGGATCAATGCTCCCGTAGTCTCATTTCCATGTCATCTGCCACAGTAATAGATGGTTCCCAGGCCAGTGTGTTTGCAGCCACCTCCAGACCTGTTTGTCTCTGCAGACTGCCTTGCAATTATCAAGTGAAGGTAACTGGAAAAGGCAATAGTTTCCACATAATGAGTTTCCTCTTCCATGCGGACAGCAGAGGTTTGAAGGAATGAGGTTCACACTTGGCAGCCTTCACCTGTTCTGCGAAAACATAACAGACACATACAGCGTTGAGAGAGATGTTGATTACACAGTGTATTCGTTGTATGCTCCCTTTAACTGGTAGGTTAATTTTATATACATGTATAGGCATTTGCTTCATAACAGAGGAGACTATTGGTTATCTAGGGGTGCATCTACACAAGTGTTTCTCAACCTTCCTAATGCCGAGACCCCTTAATACAGTTCCTAATGTGTGGTGACCCCCAACCATAACATTATTTTTGTTGCTACTCCATAACTATAATTTTGCTACTTTTATGAATCAGAATGTAAATATCTGAGATGCAGGATGTATTCTCATTCACTGGACCAAATGCCTGATTCACCCAAATCTGAATACTGCTGGGGTTGAGGACGGGGGATTGATTTTGTCATTTGGGAGTTGTAGTTGCTGGGATTTATAGTTCACCTACAATCAAAGAGCATTCTGAACTCCACCAAGCCTTCTTTGGAGGCTTTGAAGCAGAAACTGGATGGCCACCTGTCAGGGGTGCTTTGAATGCAATTTTCCTGCTTCTTGGCAGAATGGGGTTGGACTGGATGGCCCATGAGGTCTCTTCAAATTCTAGGATTCTATGTTTTCTAACTTCCTGTGAGTGCTGTTCAGCAGTGGAACTCTCTGCCCCAGAGTGTGGTGGAGGCTCCTCCTTTGGAGGCTTTGAAGCAGAGGCTGGATGGCCATCTGTCAGGGGTGCTTTGAATGCAATTTCCCTGCTTCTTTGCAGAATGGGGTTGGACTGGATGGCCCACAAGGTCTCTTCGAACTCTAGGATTCTATGTTTTCTAACTTCCTGTGAGTGCTGTTCAGCAGTGGAACTCTCTGCCCCAGAGTGTGGTGGAGGTTCCTTCTTTGGAGGCTTTTAAAGCAGAGGCTGGATGGCCATCTGTCGGGGGTGCTTTGAATGCAATTTTCCTGCTTCTTGGCAGAATGGGGTTGGATTGGATGGCCCACGAGGTCTCTTCCAACTCTAGGATTCTATGATTCTAACTTCCTGTGAGAGCTGTTCAGCAGTGGAACTCTCTGCCCTGGTGTGTGGTGGAGGCTCCTTTTTTGGAGGCTTTGAACCAGAGGCTGGATGGCCATCTGTCTGGGGTGCTTTGAATGCAATTTTCCTCCTTGTTGGCAGAATGGGGTTGGACTGGATGGCCCATGAGGTCTCTTCCAACTCTAAGGATCTATGATTCTAACGTCCTGTGCCCTGCAGTGTGGTGGAGGCTCCTTCTTTGGAGGCTTGAAGCAGAGGCTGGATGATCATCTGTCAGGGGTGCTTTGAATACAATCTTCCTGCTTCTTGGCAAAATGGGGTTGGACTGGATGGCCCATGAGGTCTCTTCAAACTCTAGGATTCTATGATTCTAACTTCCTGTGAGAGCTGTTCAGCAGTGGAACTCTCTGCCCTGGAGTGTGGTGGAGGCTCCTTCTTTGGAGGCTTTGAAGCAGAGGCTGGATGGCCATCTGTCGGGGGTACAATTTTGAATGCAATTTCCCTGCTTGTTTGCAGAATGGGCTTGGACGGGATGGCCCACGAGGTCTCTTCCAACGCTAGGATTCTATGATTCTAACTTCCTGTGAGAGCTGTTCAGCAGTGGAACTCTCTGCCCCAGAGTGTGGTGGAGGCTCCTTCTTTGGAGTCTTTTAACAGAGGCTGGATGGCCATCTGTCGGGGGTTCTTTGAATGCAATTTCCTGCTTCTTGGCAGGGGTTGGACTGGATGGCCCATGATCTCTTCTGAAAATCAGGAAAAACTTCCTGTGAGAGCTGTTCAGCAGTGGAACTCTCTCCCTGTGTGTGGTGGAGGCTCCTTCTTTGGAAGCTTTTAAACAGAGACTGGATGGCCATCTGTCGGGGGTGCTTTGAATGCAATTTTCATTCTTCTTGGCAGAATGGGGTTGGACTGGATGGCCCACGAGGTCTCTTCCAACTCTAGGATTCTATGATTCTAACTTCTTGTGAGAGCTGTTCAGCAGTGGAACTCTCTGCCCTGGAGTGTGGTGGAGGCTCCTTCTTTGGAGGCTTTTAACAGAGGCTGGATGGCCATCTGTCGGGGGTGCTTTGAATGCAATTTTCCTGCTTCTTGGCAGAATGGGGTTGGACTGGATGGCCCATGAGGTCTCTTCCAACTCTAGGATTGTATGATCTCCTGCAAATGGAGGTTCAGTAACACATGGGGACACAAGGATTGAATCCTCAATTCCATATTGTCTGCTTTCAGGTTTAGGACATTAAGTTATTCTCCGAACGTATTCTCCCCTACGAACCATCAAGATTACTAAATCGTCTGGAGGGGCCCTGCTCTCGGTCCCGCCGGCCTCACAAGCGCGGCTGGTGGGGACGAGGGACAGGGCCTTCTCGGTAGTGGCCCCGCGACTCTGGAACTCTCTCCCGCCAGAGGTTAGAACCGCCCCAACAATCCTGACATTCAGGAAACAGGTGAAGTCGTGGTTATGGAGACAGGCTTTCGAAGAATGAGACAATGATCTGGATGGAAGACGGTGTATATTCGATTTTAGTATGACGACTGACCACTGTAGTTTTAAATATATGTGCTTTTTTAATGTTTTATTGTAATGTGTATTTTGATATTTTACCGATTGTATGTGTTTTTATGGTTGGAAACCGGGCTGAGTCCCTCTTATGAGGTGAGAAGCTCGGTATATAAAACTTTGAAATAAATAAATAAATAAAAATAACATTGGGGCAATAACACATCCAAAAGCTGGGTTGCAGCTTAAACACAAAAAAACCAAGATTATGGCAACAAGAATGATTGACAACTTGGAAATAGAGGGAGAAAATGTGGAGGCCGTGACAGACTTTGTATTTCTAGTGCAAAGATTACTGCAGATGCAGACTGTGGCCAGGAAATCAGAAGACGCTTCTTCTTGGGAGGAGAGCAATGAAATAGTAAAGAGTAGAGACGTCACACTGGCAACAAAGATCCATTGCCTAGTCAAAGCAATGGTATTCCCTGTGGTAACCTACGGATGTGAGAGCTGGACCTTCGGGAAGGCTGAGCAAAGGAAGAGATGCTTTTGAGCTGTGGTGTTGGAGGAAAGTTCTGAGAGTGCCTTGGACTGCGAGAAGATCCAACCAGTCCATCCTCCAGGAAATAAAGCCCGGCTGCTCACTGGAGGGAAGGAGACTAGAGACCAAGTTGAAGTACTTTGGCCACATCATGAGGAGACAGCAAAGCCTAGAGAAGGGAATGATGCTGGGGAAAGTGGAAGGCAAAAGGAAGAGGGGCCGACCAAGGGACAAGATGGATGGATGGCATCCTTGAAGTGACTGGACTGACCTTGAAGGAGCTGGGGGTGGTGACGGCCGACAGGGAGCTCTGGCGTGGACTGGTCCATGAAGTCACGAAGAGTCGGAGACGACTGAACGAATGAACAACAACATTTTCACCACAACTATCAATCAAAGGAACAGTCAAAAGAAACCTGTGCAATGATTCCAGCTTCCAGGTGTTATGTAGCGACATGGGACGTTGCCAAAGGAAACCAGCACTCCATCACTGAGTCAGATTGTTCCGAGACCTGTAACATGCTTAGCATAAAGGTTAATCATAGATTACAACTTCCCAGATGTAGGCGGGGGAAGAAAATGAAATCTTTTCTGTATTGGAAGTACCTGAAATGCTCGTACAAATCTTTCTCTTAGTGTCTTTTCATTAAACCGCAGAGCCCAAGGAGAGTGAGGCTGGAATATTAAAAGGAGTCCTGTTACGGAGTTCTATTAAATATGAATTTTCATTTGATAAGAGCACTATATTTGAGAGGTGGAAAGTGAATTACGCTCCTGCTTTAAGAGGGGAGGGAGTTCCCCGAAGGTTGGGATGGAGCCGCAGTCTCCAAACACTTAAGCAAGCGCGGCGTAATCAATTCAAAGAGCACCCATTGTGAAGGAGAATGGAGTTTGAGCTACACATTTGAGTTTTATGATAACTTTTCGTGTCTGGTACAGTTTTAATGTTGACGACGGAGAGTCGGATTTAAAGGGGATGCCTCTTGGGCAATGTTCAATTTTCCCTTTCTAGCGTCGAGACTTAACAAGAATCAGAAATTATTTGATCACGGCGCTTGGTCTAGACAGCTGCCCAAGCGTCTTGGAAAAGAGTGACATTTAGTGGCAAATGGTAAATGATGGGAATGGGGATACAGTTTGGCCATTCATTTAAGTCATTTGGTGATTTATCAGATTTACTGCTAAACTGAGGGTAATTCTGAACATTTACCACAGGCCTTGATAATTTTGGAAATGGGTCAATAAATTATGGAGTTTTATTCCACCTGATGTTCTGATCCTCAATCATTCCCTCCTTTATTCATAAAAAATGCTGCACTTTCAGAGCTCAGGTGGTATTGTATTTCTGTGTCAATGTTGACAATCAGTCACCAGATAGTCATATATAGAACATAGGTAGATACTTACACTGAGTCACACAGGAGAGAGAAAGATGGATTCTTTTGGGCTATATGGCCATGGTCTAGAGGCATTCTCTCCTGACGTTTTGCCTGCATCTATGGCAAGCATCCTCAGAGGTAGCGAGGTCTGTTGGAACTAGGAAAAAGGGGTTTATATATCTGTGGAAAGACCAGGGTGGGACAAAGGACTCTTGTCTGCTGGAGCTAGGTGTGAATGTTTCAACTGACCACCTTGATTAGCATATAATGGCCTGACAGTGCCTGGAGCAAACTTTTGTTGAGAGGTGATTAATGTCCTTGTTTGTTTCCTCTCTGTTGTTGTGCTGTTGTAATTTTAGAGTTTTTTTAATACTGGCAGCCAGATTTTGTGTTGACAAGCTGGAATTTGTCCAGAGGAGGGCGACTAAAATGATCAAGGGTCTGGAGAACAAGCCCTATGAGGAGCGGCTTAAGGAGCTGGGCATGTTTAGCCTGAAGAAGAGAAGGCTGAGAGGAGATATGATAGCCATGTAAAAATATGTGAGAGGAAGCCACAGGGAGGAGGGAGCAAGCTTGTTTTCTGCTTCCCTGGAGACTAGGACGCGGAACAATGGCTTCAAACTACAAGAAAGGAGATTCCATCTGAACATGAGGAAGAACTTCCTGACTGTGAGAGCCGTTCAGCAGTGGAACTCTCTGCCCCGGAGTGTGGTGGAGGCTCCTTCTTTGGAAGCTTTTAAACAGAGGCTGGATGGCAATCTGTCAGGGGTGATTTGAATGCAATATTCCTGCTTCTTGGCAGGGGGTTGGACTGGATGGCCCATGAGGTCTCTTCCAACTCTTTGAATCTATGACAGGTAAATTTCAGACAGAATAAAGCATCACAAAAACATGTCCTTCACCCACCTCAATTTTTCACTGCTAGCAAGGTAACCTTTACTTCATCCTTGCTTCAATGGATAAAGATGGATTTAGAATGTATTTGGAATTAAGGGGAAAACAGTGGCTTTAGGTGTACCGAATTAATATTTCTACAAGAGCCAATTAATTTTTGTTGACATTAGAAAATGTGTCTCGACACTGTTTAACTTTCAAGGATACATTTTGCAATATGAAAGTCACTTTTCAAAGGTAATGAAGAAAATGGAAATTATTTTATGGTTTTAGAAATGCAAGATCCTTTCAAATCAAATAATATACAAAGAGCAACGCTGTGTTTTATCTTTTGTTTTAAAACTGGATGTGGATCTTGTCATGGATCAAGTGCTTAGAAACACAAAAGCAATGACATTTCTTGTTGTTCTTTGTTGTCAAGTCAACTCCGGCTTAGGCTGACCGTATGAATAATCTTTCAAGCATCTTTTATCATCAACTGCTCTGCTCATGCCTTGCAAACTCTGAGATATGGCTTTCTTGATTGAAGCACATCCTCTTTCTTTTCCTACTGACTTCCAATTTACCAAGCATTATTGCCTTTCCCAGTGACTCATGTTGTCTCATTTTGGAGTGAAGACATCTGCCCTTGCGCTGTGCTACTCTGCTGCTGAGTATGCATGCCCAGTGTGGAACACATCTCACCACGCTAAAACAGTGGATGTGGCTCTTAATGAGACATGCCGCATTATCACGGGGTGTCTGCGCCCTACACCACTGGAGAAATTACACTGCTTAGCCGGTATTGCACCACCTGACTGACATCCGCCGGGAAGTAGCAGCCAATAGTGAAAGGACCAAGGCAGAGACATCTCCAGTTCATCCCTTGTTTGGGTATCAGCCAGCATGTCAACGACTTAAATCAAATAGTTTTCTAAGATCTACAGAGACACTCACTGGAACACCTCAGCAAGCGAGAGTCCAAAAGTGGCAGGCTCAAACCCAGACCCTCAACCAATGGCTGATACCAAATGAGAGACTCCCCCTGGGCACACAGAGGACTGGGCGACTTGGAAGGCGCTGAACAGACTGCGCTCTGGCACCACGAGATGCAGAGCCAACCTTCAGAAATGGGGCCACAAAGTGGAATCCTCGACATGCGAGTGCGGAGAAGAACAAACCACTGACCACCTGCTGCAATGCAACCTGAGCCCTGCCACATGCACAATGGAGGACCTTCTTGCGGCAACACCAGAGGCACTCCAAGTGGCCAGATACTGGTCAAAAGACATTTAACCAACTACCAAGTTTGCAAAATCTGTGTGTGTGTGTTTTTTTCCCTTTTTCTTTTTAATCTGTGTGTTTGTTTTGCTTTGTTAGAATTGTAATACAATGGTTGCTGATGATAAATAAATATTTTGGAGTTGTTATAATCTCATAGCTTCCTTGATCTTTGACTGAAATTGTTATTTTTTGGATTGCAACTTCCAGAAACATCAGATACCATTGAAGCTGGAACTGTAGTCCAAATAGTATATTTTCTAAGGATTGCTCTGAATTAAACCCTTAGATGTGTTTTATACATCATTATTAAGTGGTGGTTCTCAACCTGTGGGTCCCCAGATATTTTGGCCTACAACTCCCAGAAATTCCAGCCAGTTTACCAGCTGTTAGGATTTCTGGGAGTTGAAGGCCAAAACACATGGGGACCCATAGGTTAAGAACCACTGGACTAGAATGACTTGATAACTCTGCACCGGATGCCTAACTGTTGAATATGTAAAGTTTCCTTCATTATATATGTGGAAGCTTCCCATTTTATGAATACCTCCTGAATCTACATACAAGCTGCACATCTCTTACCTAGACATCTGAAATATTTCAAAGACCCAAAATAGATCCAAAACATGGCTGAGACGTTAACACCTTTCCTTTCTGTTGATACACAAATTTTGTTTCATTGGCAAAAGCAATAATGTGACCCCTCACATTCTTGTGAAATGCCGATTATGCTTGAAATTTCTCTCTGAGTGATACGACCATCGTCATGAATCAATCTGTCAACCTTTTGCTTGTGAAACTCAGTAGTTGCTGTCACAGGACGTCCAACTCTTTGTTTGTCACGCAAGTCAGATGTTCCCACCTCAACATCTTTAAACTTACTTGCCCAACGACGCACAGTACTCACATCAACACAATCAGCATAAACAGTTTGCATTCTCTGATGAATCTCCTTTGGGGTCACACCTTGAGCAACTGTCTGTGCAGGGTTCCATACTTCACACTTTAACAACACAACCGTTCAATGCTAAATGGAATAAAGTATTATTATTATTATTATTATTATTATTATTATTATTATAGTGATTGTATTGATGTGAGTACTGTGTGTTGTTGGCCAAGTAAGTTTAAAGAAGTTGAGGTGACACCTTCTGCTGTCAAGAATTTAATGACTGCTTAAGTCACATTCCATACTTCTCACTTTAACAATACAGCTATTCAATGCTAAGGCTTCCTGCCAAAATGGAACTGTAGAGGAGCATCTACTGAACAAGCCAGTACCAGCCGTACATCAGTACTGCCATCTGTTGAGGAGTTACGAAGATGGAGGCATTACTTTTCATTCAACCCTCGTGTTACAAAAATGATTGATATCTAACTTTAATTTTTTTGAAAGTTCTAATTATAATTGTTTATTTTTCTTTTCTATACATTTATTTGCTAAGATCTATCCCCTTTCCTTCCCTTCCCTTCCCCCTTCCCCTTCCCCCACCCGGACACTACGAAAAGGAAACCTCGACACAATTGAAAGGCTTACACATGAACCGTACATGATCGCATAATTAATATACCCCCCTTGAAAGCATAGTTGCCCGCCCTTATCCCATCCCCCTGCCACCCTTCCAATGGAACACCTCCACTTTCACTGCCATTCTCACCCACTTTTCCTTATGTAACACATTCACTTCACTTGTCACTTACCGTACTTCCGTCCATCCTCCCTACCACCTCACTCTTATTTACGGTGACATGTGCTTATACCTTCAATGCACCACCCTCCATGATACCACTAGATCCATCCAGTTACATTCCCTTCCTTCCCTTTCCTTCCTTCCTTTCCTTCCTTCCTTTCCCTCCCTTCCTTTCCTTCTTCCTTCCTTCCTTCTTCCCCTTCTCTCCTCCTCTTCCTCCTTTCCCCCTTCCTTCCTTCCTTTCTTCCTTTCCTTCCTTCCTCCTTCCTTCCCTCCCTCCCTCCCCCCTCCCCTCCTCTCCTCCTCTTCCTTCCTTCCTTCCTTCCTTCCTTCCTTCCTTCCTTCCTTCTTTCCTTCTCTCTCCCTTTCGTTTTTCCTTTCTTTTCAGCTCCTTCTTCTCTTCCAGTAAGATTAAAACCTCAAGACAGATACAGATTATTGGTCGCTCTATCACTAGCATCCCATTATAGAATTAAGCAACATTATGCATGATTGTTGTGGCAGTTTTCACATTGAAGATTCCATTAGCAGTGTATAAATACAAAATGATAATCAAGGTCAGGTACAAACCGTCGGGACTGTGTTAGTAATAAATGCAAAGGATAAGAAAATTACATCCAAAGGAGGATTGGGGAGTGGGGGGGGGGGGTGAGAATGCCCGTGGCCTTTCTCCAAAAGCAAAATTTAAGCCGCAGAAGCAAATTAAAAGAGGGTATTTCAAGAACACTGCAAACAGGTTGTAGTAATAGGACGTAAATGACACATTGCCGACATTTATCACACTAACGGAGATGTTATGGCCTGCTGCCAAGCACTGAAGCAATTTCCCCCCTCCCCAATGTGCATTTGGAAAGTTCAGAATTTTTGTAAGGTAGGCAATGCAGAGATCATAAAACCCTGGATGGAGACAGTTGGAGCAGGAATGAGGTCCCTCGGAGACGGGAGGATGAGCAAAAGCTCTGACCTCCAACCCGGAGTGGATGTCCTTGGCTGTGGGGATCCCCTTCCTCCTGATTTTGCCACAGTGGCTTCTGGCTTCATGTTCATTTTTCATCCCATGAGTAGCAGATGAAGATTAGGCTGTACAGACAGGGCAATAGGACAGAGGTGGAATGCTGAAGTAGTCAATTGGGATTCACTGTATGTGCGGATATGTGTGTTGCGCTGTATTACAATGTTTCTGAGTCTCCTGATGATCTTTTTTCTTTCTTAGAGGGCACAGCTGGGCTTGCATCACACAGCCTCTCCCTAGACCCTCTATTAGCACACTGCTTTTACCCAGTTACCAAATCCGGGGAATGGGGTGAGCTCCTGCTGTTAGACCCAGCTTCTGCTAACCTAGCAGTTTGAAAACATTGTTGTTGTTCATTTGTTCAGTCGTCTCCGACTCTTCGTGACCTCATGGACCAGCCCACGCCAGAGCTCCCTGTCGGCCGTCACCACCCCCAGCTCCTTCAAGGTCAGTCCAGTCACTTCAAGGATGCCATCCATCCATCTTGCCCTTGGTCGGCCCCTCTTCCTTTTGCCTTCCACTTTCCCCAGCATAATTGTCTTCTCTAGGCTTTGCTGTCTCCTCATGATGTGGCCAAAGGACTTCAGCTTTGTCTCTAGTCTCCTTCCCTCCAGTGAGCAGCCGGGCTTTATTTCCTGGAGGATGGACTGGTTGGATCTTCTCGCAGTCCAAGGCACTCTCAGAACTTTCCTCCAACACCACAGCTCAAAAGCATCTCTCTTCCTTCGCTCAGCCTTCCCTAAGGTCCAGCTCTCACATCCGTAGGTTACTACAGGGAATACCATGGCTTTGACTAGGCGGATCTTTGTTGCCAGTCTGATGTCTCTACTCTTTACTATTTTATCGAGACTAGATTACTCTCCTCCCAAGAAGTAAGCGTCTTCTGATTTCCTGGCCACAGTCTGCATCTGCAGTGATCTTTTCACCTAGAAATACAAACATACAAATGTGAATAGATCAAATAGGTACTGCTTTGGGTGGCACCGTGTGTTAAATCACTGAGCTGCTGAGCTTGTTGACCAAAAGGTTGCAGGTTCGAATCTGGAGAATTGTGTGAGCTTCCACTGTCAGCCCCAACTTCTGCCAACCTAGCAGTTCGAAAATATGCAAATATGAGTAGATCAATAGGTTACTTACTTACTTACTTACTTGCTCGGGATGCTCTGAAGATCACCTGGGAAGGAATCCCACTGGAGCATTGCAGTGCACCCAAATACCTGGGAGTCACTCTGGACCGTGCTCTGACCTACAAGAAGCACTGCCTGAACATCAAGCAAAAGTGGGTGCTAGAAACAATATCATACGAAAGCTGACTGGCACAACCTGGGGATCACAACCAGACACAGTGAAGACATCTGCCTTTGCGCTGTGCTACTCTGCTGCTGAGTATGCATGCCCAGTGTGGAACACATCTCACCACGCTAAAACAGTGGATGTGGCTCTTAATGAGACATGCCGCATTATCACGGGGTGTCTGCGCCCTACACCACTGGAGAAATTACACTGCTTAGCCGGTATTGCACCACCTGACATCCGCCGGGAAGTGGCAGCCAATAGTGAAAGGACCAAGGCAGAGACATCTCCAGCTCATCCCCTGTTTGGGTATCAGCCAGCACGTCAACGACTTAAATCCAGACATAGTTTTCTAAGATCTACAGAGACACTTGCTGGAACACCTCAGCAAGCGAGAGTCCAAAAGTGGCAGGCTCAAACCCAGAACCTCAACCAATGGCTGATACCAAATGAGAGACTCCCCCCTGGGCACACAGAAGACTGGGCGACTTGGAAGGCGCTGAACAGACTGCGCTCTGGCACCACGAGATGCAGAGCCAACCTTAAGAAATGGGGCTACAGAGTGGAATCCACGACATGCGAGTGTGGAGAAGAGCAAACCACAGACCTGCTGCAATGCAACCTGAGCCCTGCCACATGCACAATGGAGGACCTTCTTGCGGCAACACCAGAAGCACTCCAAGTGGCCAGATACTGGTCAAAGGACATTTAATCAACTACCAAACTCACACATTTTGTATTTTCTCTGTTTGTTTGCTTGGTTCTGTTAGAAATGTAATATAATTGACTGGCTGCCCTGACACGAGAAAATAACTTAATTATTTACTTACTTAGGCGATCCCTCGTTTTCCGAGGAGGATTGTCTTCCAGTATTCTTGTGGGTCCGTATGTGGCTGTGGAGCCCTATTCTTGCTCTGCATCTTCTTCCGCAGTGAGGGCATTGGTTTCCAGGTGGAAGGCGGTCTCGGTCGGGGTTGGCTTGATGCGCCTTCCTCTTGGCACGCTTCTCCCTTTCGCCCTCCATTCGTGCCTCTTCAAATTCTGCAGCACTGCTGGTCACAGCTGACCTCCAGCTGGAGCGCTCAAGGGCCAGGGCTTCCCAGTTCTCAGTGTCTATGCCAGAGTTTTTAAGGTTGGCTTTGAGCCCATCTTTAAATCTCTTTTCCTGTCCACCAACATTCCGTTTTCCGTTCTTGAGTTCGGAGTAGAGCAACTGCTTTGGGAGATGGTGGTCGAGCATCCGGACAATGCCCGACCATTGTCCGGTCCAGCAGAGTTGATGGCGGATCAATAGGTACCACTCCAGCGGAAGGGTAACAGTGCTCCATGCAGTCATGCCGGCCACATGACCTTGGAGGTTTCTACGGACAACGCCGTTTCTTCGACTTAGAGCACCACCCCCAGAGCCGGACACAACTAGACTTAATTCCAAGGGGAACCTTAACCTTTAACTTTACCTTTACCCAGTTACCAGCGTTGAAGTTAGGAATCTGTCCAGACTACACATTTATAGCATGTTAGTTCCAATTTAACTGCCATGGCCAATCCCCTGGAATACTTAAGTTTGCCGTTTGCTGTCATTTGGCATTGTTCACTGGCCAAGATGTCAAAGTACCTCTCTCTAAGCTGCAAACCTCACAGTGCTTAGGATGGAAGCGAGGCAGTTAAAGTGGAAACATTGTGTTACAATGTAGCGATGTAGAAGGGATATGAGACTTGGACACTAGGCGTGGTTAGGTACTGTTGGAATCTTCGTAATTTGGAATAAAGTCGGAAAAATTACCTTTTTGAAGAAATGTTGAAGTTTTTAAGAAAACTGCAAGTCTCTTTGGCCTTCTGAAGCTTCTCTCGCCATTTTTCTTCCAACTCAGGAAGTGAGTTGGAAGTGACTCAGCATTTGGAGGTAAGCAGCTTGCATGTTCAGATTCCAT
The DNA here is from genome assembly GCF_025583915.1 of Anolis sagrei ordinatus. Classification (NCBI taxonomy): domain Eukaryota; kingdom Metazoa; phylum Chordata; class Lepidosauria; order Squamata; family Anolidae; genus Anolis; species Anolis sagrei. The sequence continues at coordinate 39,671,725 of NW_026847993.1, forward strand.
CTGAACATGAGGAAGAACTTCCTGACTGTGAGAGCTGTTCAGCAGTGGAACTCTCTGCCCCAGAGTGTGGTGGAGGCTCCTTCTTTGGAAGCTTTTAAACAGAGGCTGGATGGCCATCTGTCGGGGTGATTTGAATGCAATATTCCTGCTTCTTGGCAGGGGGTTGGACTGGATGGCCCATGAGGTCTCTTCCAACTCTTTGATTCTATGATTCTAATGACTACTATCCTCCAATGAGGGGAGAAGTTTTGGGGAGGGGAGAGGTTTCAGCATGGCAGCCATTGTGCTATATAAATGGCAGCACATGGCTCAGAGGCTCATTGTGAGCCCTGGAAGGGAAGGGAAAGGAGGGAAGGGAGGTTGTGAACAGAGGTTGGAAGAAGAGCAGTTGGAAGAGCAGGGTAAGCGGAGAACGGCTGGGAGTAGGGTTGTTGCTTGCCTGCCTGCCTTGCAGTTGCTTGTGTGCTGTTGCTGTTTGGGGGGGGGGGGGGGGCAGCAGAAAACCAGGGCAGGGAGAAGGGCTGTTGTGCAATCACGTCCACCATTAACGAAGGAATTCGGAAATTTTGGAAATTTCAGAAAGTTCCGAAATCATTTTTGGAAAAAATTGGAATTCTTTTCCAAATCAAACCACCAGCGCCACCTACATCTGACATGAGTTTTGAACCATTTTTTTGATCAACCAAGCCTATTGGACATCCATCCAGCTGGCTTCCTTATGTAGAATAGTCTGTGCACATATTTGCTATCTCTGGGTGATTTCTAATATTCATATCAGTAGAGGCAATTTGGAGCCCCCAGTGGCTCAGTGGGTTAAAGCGCTGAGCTTCTGGGCTTGTTGACCGAAAGGTCACAGGTTCGATTCCGAGGAGCGGCATAAGCTTCCGCTGTCAGCCCCAGCTTCTGCCAACCTAGCAGTTCGAAAACATGCAAATGTGAGTAGATCAATAGGTACCTCTCCAGCGGGAAGGTAACGGCACTCCATGCAGTCATGATGGCCACATGACCTTGGAGGTGTCTATGGACAATGCTGGCTCTTCGTCTTAGAAATGGAGATGAGCACCACACCCTAGAGTCAGACACGGCTGGACTTAATGTCAGGGGGAAACCTTTACCTTACCTTTACCTAAAGGGCAATTCACTGCCAGTGTATCTATAGCAGTGGTCCAGGGGATGTTGGTATCTCCACCTCCTCCTGGTACATTGCAAAAGATGTTACTGAATGTCTATGTCTGCAACATCCTCTTAAAAATTACTTATGCTGGTGTAACTGGGAGATACGACAGCCTAAACCACCCTGGCCAAAATCCTATAGGTGGTTTACTTTACTTCCTTCATAAAGAAAATTACACTTCGAACAAAAGCTACAGCTAATTCTGTAGCTGCAGAACAGATGACATCTACACATACCTATCTATCATCTCTCTATTTATTTGCATGCAAATATTATATCCCTAACTCACCTGGAGGATAGCACATTGTATCATCTCATTCAGCCGTGTGTTGAAAAACCAACCTGGAGTGGAAAAGCGTCAACTGCTGCCAGCCAGATTTGGCCTGAAGTCTGCCATTTGCTGACATTTTAAGGCACATTAACTGACATCCCTCTCTCGTGCAAACGTATTACTGTCTCTCCTCCAAGGTCATTCCAGGTGATTTGGAATAAATTATGAGAAAGGAAACATTCAAAGCCCAGTATCAAGCAAATCTAAAACCAGCAGCAGTAGAGGCATAAAACAGTAGCGCTTTTCAGCAGGGCAGAGGAGTTTTCTGTTTGAAAGGGGATGGGAGAAGGGACACAAATCAAACCATGCAATAAGGTGGCTTAGTGGATCATCTTTTTGAAATGCCATTCCATATTAGCAAGTGGGACATTCCAGTATGGCGATTCCGCTAGACATTTCCAGACAGGCTTCACTTCTAGGATCAGATAGGATGCCATCCCAATTGCTGCAACCCATCAGGACATTGCCATTTGCCATTTCTCACCCTTCCTAATGCCATGACCCTATAATGCAGTTCCTCCTGTTGTGGTGACCCCCACTCACCATAAAATTATTTTTGTTGCCACTTCATAACTGTCATTTTGCTACTGTTATGAATTGTAATGTAAATATCTGAGATGCAGGATGCATTTTCATTCACTGGACCAAATTGGGCACAAATACGTTATTTATTTGCAGATGCAGTGCAACAGGCTAATTTAGATCCACGGAACAATTGGACGATGCGACTGGAAAATGATTTTAGTAATGAGATGCTGAGGACTTGTGTTTTATTGTTTTCTATTGTTTCCATTGTTTTTATATGGTTTATACTATATGTTAGTTTTTTTTTCCTGGTGTGAGAGAATTGGCCGTCTGCAAGGACATTGCCCAGGGGACGCCTGGATGATTTTTGATGTTTTATCATCCTTGTGGGAGGCTTCTCTCATGTCCCCGCATGAGGAGCTAGAGCTGATAGAGGGAGCTCATCCGCCTCTCCCCGGATTCGAACCTGCAACCTGTCAGTCTTCAGTCCTGCCGGCACAGGAGTTTAACCCACTGCGCCACCGGGGGCTCTTACTATATGTTAATGCTTTAACTATATTTTATGTTGTTGGGGGGGATTGAGTTATGCATATTGTAAACCGCCTTGAGTTGCCTTCGGGCTGAGAATATTGGTATATAAATATAGTAAATATTTATTTTGGACATTTGTATCCCATCCTATCTTGACCTCCGCAGAGGGAGTCAGGGCGACTAACAACAGGCACACCATAGTGCCCACAACCAAAAGCATAAATCTACAATTTAAATAAAATCAATAGGAAAAAAAAACCTTATAAAAACATTCAAACAGTCAAATAGTATGCCCAAATTTGCATACTTGTGAGGTTGGTGGGAGGGAATTGATTTTGTCATTTGGGAGTTGTAGTTGCTGGGATTTATAGTTAACCTAAAATCAAAGAGCATTCTGAATTCCACCAACATATGCAGGATGAATTTTCATTCCCTGGACCAAATTTGGCACAAACACCTGATACTCCCACATTTGAATACTCGTGGGGTTTGGGGGGAGGGAATTGATTTTGTCATTTAGTAGTTGTAGTTGCTGGGATTTATAGTTCACCTACAATCAAAGAGCATTCTGAATTCCACCAACAATGGAATTGAACCAGTCCTGGCACACAGAACTCCCATGACCAAGGGAAAATATGAGAATGTTTATTGGGCATGGACCTTGAGTTTTGGAGTTGTAGTTCATCTATATTCAGAGAGCACTGTGGAGTCAAACAAAGGTGGATCTGGACCAAACTTGTCACGGATACTCAATATGCCCAGATGTGAACACTGATGGAGTTTGGGGAAACAGACCTTGACATTTAGGAGTTGTAGTTGCTGGGATTTATAGTTCACCTACAATCAAAGAACATTCTGAATTCCACCAACAATGGAATTGAACCAAACTTGGCACACAGAACTCCCATGACCAAGGAAAATTATGGGAAGGGTTTGGTGGGCATCAACCTTGAGTTTTGGAGCTGTAGTTCACCTACATTCAGAGAGCACTGGGGACTCAAACAATGATGGAACTGGACCAAACTTGGCACAGATACTCAATATGCCCAGATGTGAACACTGATGGAGTTTGGGGAAACAGACCTTGGCATTTGGGAGTTGTAGTTCCTGGGATTTATAGTTCACCTACAATCAAAGAGCATTCTGAACTCCACCAACAATGGAATTGAACCAAACTTGGCACACAGAACTCCCAGGACTAAGGGAAAATATGGGAAGGGTTTGGCAGTCTTTGGCAGTCTTCAGTACTACACTGGCAGTCTTCAGAAAGAACTTGAAGACCTGGCTGTTAGGAATCTCCAATACCAAGTCCTAGAAGCACTTTAGTAGAACCAAGATTACTGCACACCGCACACCGCACACTGCACTTACTTTATAATCCTACATACCTCCTGCCACATCAGCACTTTTAATCCTGTACCCATTACTCTGGCCGGCCCAGTTTTATAGTGTCTCGATGTATTGTTTATTGTTGTTGTTTATTTTGCTTAACTGTTTTTAATTTGCTTTAGGTATTGTATTGTTGTATTGTGTTTTGAGGCCTCGGCCTATGTAAGCCGCATCGAGTCCTTCGGGAGATGCTAGCGGGGTACAAATAAAGTTATAATAATAATATAATAATAATAATAATAATAATTTGGAGGGCATGGACCTTGAGTTTGGGAGTTGTCATTCACCTACATCCAGAGAGCAATGTTGACTCAAACCATGATGGATCTGGATCAATTTTGGCACAGATATTCAATATGCCCAGATGTGAACACTGATGGAGTTTGGGGGAAACAGACCTTGACATTTGGGAGCTGTAGTTGCTGGGATTTATAGTTTACCTACAATCAAAGAGTATTCTAAACCCCACCAGTGAAAGAATTTGGCTAAATTTCCCACATTTTCTGATAGCCTTTAGTGACCCCTCTGACACCCCCTTCGATCCCCCCAGGGGTTGTGACCCCCAGGTTGAAAAACACTGCATTAAGACATTTCCCCATCAAATATTCTGCCCTCAATGAATTTCTCTTTGTTTTGGATTGTTTCCTTTCCAATCCTGTGAGAGATATTGGGTATCCGACCTGGTGCCTCCTATCCACAAAGAAGCTATTCTACTCCCTCCTTCACCAAATAGACTCCTAGAGAACTGCTTGGGTTGTACATTTTGCAAAGACCTTGGCACTTCCATTGTTAAAATGAAGATATAAACCATTCCTTTTTTATAAAAAAAAAACAGGCCCAGACTCACTTGTTATGACAATTTCCAATTATTTGTGTGCAGTATTCTGCAGACAATTACACCTTGCTGTCAAACGCTTTTGGCTCACCGCTGAGTATTTACGAAAGGGGAGGAGAGCATCAAGCATCGCTTGGATACAATGTAACGCTTTCTATTTCCTTTTTTAAATAAAAAAATATTCACACCTTGATAGCGAAGCCTGATGCTGTAAAAAGAAATCTGGAGCCACCGATTGAGATCTCTGAAATGATCACATAGCTGTTATGGAAATGAAAAGTACACGCCTTTGGGGAAATAGTTTTCCCTGGTACTGTGATTCTGAGCCCATGGAGCAGTTTAAAGTGAAGAAAAATTGGACAAAGATTGCAAATAAATGCAGACTTGGGTATTAAAGATGCAATGTCACAAACAGAATATATACACACTTTTAGCCAAAATCATATCTACGGAAGGAGGGAGAGGGAATTTGATTTTGTCTGCCTTTTAGGTTATGAGTCATATGTATGGACCTTCTACATGATCATCATAATCATAATCATCATCATCATCATCATCATCATCATCATTTCCTCCCCTATCGCCTCCTCCAAACTGGGTTTACCAATTATGTTTTTTGGATAGCTTTCCTGTTCCTTTAATGCAGTGTTTCTCAACCTTCCTAATGCCACGGCCCCTTAATTTTTATTTATATTTATTTATTTATTATTCAAACTTATATGCCACCACTCCCCTGGGGCTCGGAGCGGCTTACAAGAACAGGCTAAAATCTAACACAATTTAAAAACAATTTAAAACAATTTAAAACAATTTAAAAACAATTTAAAAACAACAATATGAAAGATCCAAGGCCTGTCGAAACAGATATGTCTTACATGCCCTGCGGAAAGCTGGTAAGTCCCACAAGGCACGGACTTCAGGTGGCGGAGTATTCCAGAGTAATGTTGATGGTGCCACTGCTGTAAAGGCTCTGCGTCTGGTTGCTGTTAGATGCAAGGTCTTGACATTGGGAATTTCCAATAGATCTTGGTCTTCAGAACAGAGCGATCTCTGGGATTGGTAGGGGGTGAGGCGGTCCCTCGGGTACATCAGCCCCAGACCATGTAAAGCCTTAAAGGTGAGTACCATCAATTTGAAAGTGATCCGGTGCTCAATTGGTAACCAATGCAGCTGCGGTAAGATTGGTGTTATGTGGCATCTCATCGGAATTCCCGCAAGAAGCCGAGCAACTTGTACCAACTTGAGCTTCCGGATCACTGACAGAGGAAGGCCAATGTAAAGGGTGTTACAGTAGTCCAGTCTTGAGATGAATGTAGCCTGGATCACCGTAGCTAGGTCGTCCCTGGACAGGGAGTGGGCCAGCCGTCTAGCCTGCCGCAGGTGAAAAAAGGCGATTCTGCTAACGGCGGAGACCTGGGCCTCCATCATCAGCAGAGGGTCCAAAAGGACTCCCAGACTCTTTACCAACGATGACAGGCGTAGTGCCTTGCCATCCAGGGTAGGCAGCTGGATATCCCCACTGCCCGGTTCACCCTGCCATAGGATCTCCGTCTTTGCCGGATTCACCCTCAACTTGCTGGCACGCAGCCATCCAGTAACGGCCTCAAGGCACTGATGGAAACAATCGGGTACAGAGTCCGGTCGGCCTTCCATCTTCAGCACAAGCTGAGTGTCATCAGCGTACTGGTAACATTCAAGCCCAAAACCTTGAATCAGCTGAGCAAGTGGTCGCATATAAATGTTAAACAACAGAGGGGAGAGAATATACTTTCTCATGTTGTGGTGACCTCCAACCATTACATTATTTTTGTTGCTGCATCATAACTGTAATTTTGCTACTGTTATGAATTGTAATGTAAATATCCAATATGCAGGATGCATTTTCATTCACTGGACCAAATTTGGCACAAATACCCAAAACACCCAAATTTGAATACTACTGGGATTGGGCGAGGGATTGATTATGTCATTTGGGAGTTGTAATTGCTTTCATTTATAGTTCACTTACAATCAAAGAGCATTCTGAACTTCACCAATGATACAATTGAACCAAACTCCCATGATCAACAGAAAATACTGGAAGGGTTGATGGGCATTGACCTTGAGTTGTAGTTTACCTACATCCAGAGAGCACTGTGGATTCCAACAACAATGGATCTGGACCACACTTGGCACAAATCCTCAATATGCCCAAATGTGAACACTGATGTTCACAAATAAATAAAATAAATAAGGAAGTCGGCCTTGGAGTTGTTCAAACACCTGACCGCCTGCCCCCTTTCAAAAAGCAACTCTATAATGAGTAGTTTCACGAACTATTCATAAATCATTTAATCACTTGCCTTGCATTTAAAAAAAACCCAGTCCTTTTCACTCTCCTGTTCTCCAAAGTTATTCTTTTTTTCCTTTTTTTTCTTGTAATCAGTTTACAATGACTTTGTTTCTGAAATTTACTTACCAAAATAAACGATAATGAATTTCATTCTGCCGAAATGAGGCTTGTGCTGCTGGAACGTATGCCTGATTTTTAAGCCTGGAAATTGGATTTTGAAAGGTCTTCCCACCTGTCTGCACAAACTAATCCCTTTTGTATAAATAAAAAAAGAACAAGGGTTTCCATGGAACAAGGGCCTAATGTGGTTCTGAGAAATCAAACAAAACAAAGCAGGGAATGAGACAGAGACCCAGGAAGGGAGGAAAGTCGTGGACTTCCAAAGACTGAAGTTCTTCTTTGCTGGGATAATTTAGTAGGAGGGATTAGGGCTGCTGGATCTCCGGTCCTGGCCTTGGATCTCCAGCTTTGCTGAGTCATCTCTGGGTGGGAGACCAGAGGATGCCTTTTCCCGGTTCCTCTTACTTCCAGATAAAAGAAAAGGACTGCATGCAAAAATTCAGCTCAATTTTGAAAGCAGCCGCTTGATATACTTTGCAATGGTTGTTGTAGGTTTTCCGGGCTATATGGCCATGTTCTAGAGGCATTTTCTCCTGACATTTCACCTGTATCTATGACAAGCATCCTCAGAGGTAGTGAGGTCTGTTGGAAGTAGGAAAATGGGTTTATATATCTGAGGAAGGACCAGGGTGGGACAAAGGACTCTTGTCTGTTAGAGCTAGGTGTGAATGTTTCAACTGACCACCTTGATTAGAATTTAATGGCTTAGAAGTGCCTGGGGGAATCTTTCTTTGAGAGGTGATTTGATGTGCCTGGTTGTTTCCTCTCTGCTGTTTTACTGTTGCAGTTTTTGAGTTTTTTAATACTGGTAGCCAGATTTTGTTCATTTTCATGGTCTCTTCCTTTCTGTTGAAATTGTCCACATGCTTCTTGTGGATTTCAATGGCTTCTCTGTCTAGTCTGACATGGTGGTTGTGAGAGTGGTCCAGCATTTCTGTGTTCTCAAATAATATGCTGTGTCCAGGTTGGTTCATCAGGTGCTCTGCTCTGGCTGACTTCTCTGGTTGAAGGAGTCTGCAGTACCTTTCATGTTCCTTGATTCGTGTCTGGGCATTGCTGAGGGCATTGGTGGTCCCTCTGTAGACTTGTCCACAGCTGCATGGTACGCGGTAGACTCCTGCAGAAGTGATAGAATCCCTCTTGTCCTTTGCTGAACGAAGCAGTTGTTGGATTTTCTTGGTGGGTCTGTAGGTGGTTTGTATGTTGTGTTTCCTCATCAGCTTCCCTATGCTGTCAGTGATTCCCTTGATGTCTGGCAAGAACACTTTTCCTCTGGGTGTATCATCATCTTTACTTTGCAAGGCTTAATGGATCAGATGTTTTGGTCTAAGCATTGGACTTCAGCTACAGAAACCAGGACTTGAATCCACACTCAGTCATGCAAGCCCACTGGACGACCATGGGGAAGTCACAGTTTCAGCCTCAGAGGAAGGTAAACACCCCTGAACACCTCTTGCTAAAAATGTTGCTGTGATAGGTATGCTTTTAGAGTCACCATAAGTCAAAAATGTCATGAAGGCACAAAATAACTACCGTGTTATGCTTGCAAGGATGGGAGGCATGTTTCCATCCATTTGAGGGGTTTTCAGTGTGGCTAAAGGGCAAAAATTGCACGAAAAGTTTGTCCTTTCTAAAAGGATTTGTGGGAGGTCTTGGGCCATAAAAGGGGAGCCTGGGGGCTGCTCAAAACACTATGTAACATTATTTTTGTCCCTGGGTTATAAAAATGACGGAAAAGTTTAGTTATTATTTATTTAAAGTATTTATATTCCACCCTTCTCACCCCACAGGGGACTCAGGGCGGATTACAATGTACATATACACGGCAAACATTCAATGCCATAGACACATAACATATATAGACAGACACACAGAGGCTATTTAACATTCCAGCTTTTGATGAGAGTATTCTGGCCACCAGGGGAGCTGTCGCTTCACCGTCCTTTTGTGACACTGATAAAGTATTTCCTCATTCTTTGCATGCTTGCTGGAGATTTTTATGGCCTTGTAAATTAGTTAAATTAGCCTCCCCGCATGCACAGTACCTAAATTTCCTACTTGACAGATGCAACTGTCTTTTGGTCTGCAAAGGTCAACAACAAGCTACACAAATTGGTCGGAATCTCACTCTGACCCAGGCTGGTTTCGAACTCATGACCTTTTGGTCAGTAGTGATCTTAATGCAGCTGACTGTGCTACAACTGCCAAAATTTTGGGTTTTTTGGGACATCCTGCAGCACATTTTGCTCTAGTTTTTTTTAATGAATATCTAATTGAGCTTCAAACAATTCAACCTAGTTTGTGGCAGCCACAAATCTAAGTTTCTGGAATACAGCAACTACTTTCAAAGGAAGTATCATACAATCAAACAGGAAATAACACTTTAAAACCAGGAACAGAAAGTTTTTTTCAAATTTTGTTACATAGTGTAATCTGGGAGCCATGCCCACCTCTATTTAAGAAGTAACTGGAAAACGGGGAATTGGTAAATACAGTGTTCCCTTGCTACTTCGCCATTCGCTTTTAGCGGACTCGCTATTTTGTGGGTTTTTGAAATATTAATATAAAATATAAATTATTTACGTCCAGTGGAGGCCAGGGACCTTGGAAGTGCAGCGGCCTAAGGTGTGGCGGGGAAGACCTGTCTCCCTGGCCTGCTGCTACCTGCATAGCTCCGAAGGCTCTGCCAGGGTCTACGGAGGTCAGGGAGGTAGGCACCCTTGGGATGGGTCAGGAGGCGGATAAGGAAGCACAAGTAAGAAAATAATATATAATATATATAAAATAATGTATAAATATTAAAATTGATATGGTGTCCCTACTTTGCGAATTTTCACTTATCGCGGGTGGTCCTGATACAGAATCCCCACGATAAGTGAGGGAACACTGTATGCCAAAGTAAAAGTTGCTAAATCAGACAGAGGCAAAGGATCTTTTGGTGGTGGTGTCTCATCAATCTGTCTTCAGGCACCTTTTCACCTATCCACCTTATGTTTCAAGCTTGTCCATTCAGGCTGTCTAGAAATTGAGCCAAATCCATTTTTGAGAAGACTTGCTTGCTTCTCATCCATTTCAGTTTGGTAGAGGGGCTCTGCTTAAAGCTAGCAATATAGATAGGTAGATAGATTTGTTTATTGATGAGTCCTTTGACCGTATCAACAGTAAAAGACAAAAGACGTGTATACAAAGACACAATAAACACAAAGCCCTATCCTATTCGAACAGTTAGCTAAAATACATTTAAGTAGTTAAAACCTGATTAAATAAAAAGTTCGATAAAATCAGTCAAATTAAATAGCAAATGGTTTTAAATAAGTTCATCACCATGACAAGAGACCCTCTTTTGTGAAAAAAAGAGATCTCTCAGATGGGTTGCCTTTACACTAAATTTGGCTATGCAATGGATGAGTTTAAATTCTTCCCAGGAAGAAAATAGGACAGTTTGGCATTTTGATCCCAGTTGGTTATTCTAACCAGAAGTGGTTGTATATATTGGGAACTCACCTTGGTATATAACCAACAATCAAACAAAATATGCATAATGTCTTCTACGGCTGGAGCACCACAGATGCAGGTTCTTTCATAATAAGGGATTTGTTGAAATAGTCCTGTTCTTACCATAGAATTAAGTTGCTCAAACCTAGCTCTGGTAAAAGCTATCCTCTGTTCCTGTGTGAGGTTCATCTTAAGATAATTTTCTATGCCAAATATTACTTGGATAGACAGTTTAAAGATTTGAAGCTGGCCAACAAAGCTATGTCTGGGTTGTTGTAGGTTTTTTCAGACATATTCTAGAGGCATTTTCTCCTGACGTTTCACCTGCATCTATGGCAAGCATCCTCAGAGGTTGTGAGATCCTCTGAGGATGCTTGCCATAGATGCAGGTGGAATGTCAGGAGAGAATGCTTCTAGAACGTGGCCAAAGAGCCCTAAAAACCTTCAACAACCCAGTGATTCTAGCTATGAAAGCCTTCAACATAACAAAGCTATGTCTGTTTCTGCACTGATTTTTTGTTTGAATGTTTCTGGAACTGAGTGCCATCTGTAACCCCAAGATCCTTAAAGAGATCTTGGGGTTATAGGTGACCCAAGGAGACCAAGTCTGCAGTCCATTTGACTTGCGCCTCTCTCCCAAGTGGCAGGAAAACCACACAGTGGCTGGTGCCTTCATGGATTCCATAATGTTTCTCCAGGGTAATTGACACACTTGTCAAGCATGCATGGTGCTTGGGCCTATTGGGTAGCAAGCAGGTTGTCCAATATCTGGATTCTTGGCTTCATACCAAGCTAAAGTTCCAAAAACATAAGCTTGCGGCCTTCTGTTGCCCAAATATCTCGTCTTCTTGTATCCCTGCATCCGATTCTACCTCTCAAGCTAAAACTGCAAGAATGAAGGCTACAGGAATGCAAGAATGAAGGCTACAGTGAAAGTCTTTGTGGGCCCTGATATGAGCATGCCAGACCATATGCTGCTCCTGGGACCGTTGGCTGGTTCTTGATCATCGGCCATTCTTTTGATGACTCTGGGTGTGATTATGTGGCTTGGCTCACTGGCAATCTACTTTGGCCTTGGGTCTACCCATAGCTGTTCCACGGTTCAGCAGTAAAGCAGATGTCTTCAGTGATGCAGCAAGGGGAAAAAAGTCTCCTTCTGCTCTAATAAGCAGGAAAAAATATGGAGCCATTTTGTCATTTTTCTTTTCTCCTCCAGGTGACATGGTCAGATGCTTTTCTGATGTCCCTCATTTTCCGACAGCCACTAAATGGCTATGGGAGCAGGAGAAAAGTAAGTCATTTGGGAGTGGAGAAGCAGGCAGAAGTTCCACCTTGGAAGAACTTTCTGATGTATCTCACAGTAGAGGATCTTGGCCCATGCTTTTCTAGGTTGATGCTTTAAGAGGGATGCTTAGCTATCACCAAGTAAGATATCTTCGGAAAATGCTTCACACTGACTTTCATGCCTGGGCCTACAAGACCAGATTTGGATGTGTCACTTACTTGTCAGGTGCTCATGAATTATTTCTCAGCAAGTCGGCCAAATGGATTCCAACGTGAGCATGAGGGGCTTCATAAATTACTAGCAGAGCCTTTTCCCAGAGTTCTTCTTTGGTCAAAGCATGTGCCCAATCTCCAAATCATCTTCTTTCTATCATGATGATTCTCTGATGCTAAATTTTGTATAAAGCCCCCCTGCTTTAACAACAAAAAGAGGAATAATGTTAGCAAAGAATATACCTGATTCAGATTCATGAGTTACCGAAATAAGCCAGCATGCATAATGGAAGTGTTATTTTGAAGTTGTGATTTATCATTTATAAAACACATTGAGGACAGTAGGTACGCATCACATTCTCATCCGTCTACTATCCTTGAGTAGCTTTTCTTTGAGAAAAGTAACTCAGATTCCTTAATTTGGGGTGAGTAGAATTATTTATTTATAATGAGAAGGCAGGAAAGCGTAGAGAAGACAATTATGCTGGGGAATCTCCTGCTTCCATGGAGATTATTTATTTATTTATTTGATACACTTGTATACCGCTAATATCTCAGCCTAGAACGGCGACTCATTGCGGTTTACAGCAGTTAAAACAATCTACAGATTAGGACAAGGAACAATGGCTTCAAACTACAAGAAAGGAGATTCCATCTGAACATGAGGAAGAACTTCCTGACTGTGAGAGCCATTCAGCAGTGGAACTCTCTGCCCCAGAGTGTGGTGGAGGCTCCTTCTTTGGAAGCTTTGAAACAGAGGCTGGATGGCCATCTGTCAGGGGTGATTTGAATGCAATATTCCTGCTTCTTGGCAGAATGGGGTTGGATGGCCCATGAGGTCTCTTCCAACTCTTTGATTCTATGAATCGGCACCCTAGATATTCAAACAGAATCTAAAGTTGACCAAAAACTGATTTGTAACCCTTTTGGTACTAATTTTGGAGAGTGGTCCCTGGTCAAAGTGGTACCTTGACAAAAAAAAATGGCGAGGACCATTAATCTAGGGATTGCGGACCTTTGGGAAAGACAAAGGCCATATCTACACTGGACAGTTTAGTCCAGTGTCAATCTGCTCTGGATCAGCCCCCAATTCAACATGTTTGTGCTGAATTTAGGGCAATTGTCTAGAGGACCTGGAGATGTAACATCTCAGCTGTGCTCTCATCTGCATGCGATGCATACGTTACTATTGCTGTTGCTACTTGCCATCAAGTTGATTTTGATTTCTGGCAACCCTATGAATGACAGACTTCCCAAACCCAGCTCACCAACTATCCAGCTCAGGTTTTGTAAATTCAAGGCTATGACTTCCTTGACTGAGTTAACTTGTCTGTGATGTGGCCTTCATCATTTCCTACTTTCTACCTTGTATGCATTCACAAATGATTTCTTCCAGGAAATAAAGGGATCATGCACTGGGTTGCATGTTGCAAGTCGCTTCTGGTCACTTCTGGAGCGACTTAAATCAAGAAATAGTTTATAGATTTCCTTCTCCTGCTTGTGCTTATATCAATGACTTAAATCAAGGGTTGATTTGAATGCAATATTCCTGCTTCTTGGCATGGGGTTGGACTGGATGGCCCATGAGGTCTCTTCCAAGTCTAGGATTCTATGATTCTATGAAAAAGGAAGAGGGGCCGACCAAGGGCAAGATGGATGGATGGGATCCTGGAAGTTACTGGCTTGACCTTGAAGGGGCTGGGGGTGGTGACAGCCAACTGGGAGCTCTGTTGTGGGCTGGTTCAGGAGGTCACAAAGAGTCAGAAGTGACTCAACGAATAAATAACATCATGTACAGTTAAAGCAATGGAATTCCCCGTAGTCACCTATGGATGTGAGAGCTGGACCAGAAGGAAGGTCGAGCGAAGGAAGAGAGATGCTTTTGAATTGTGCTGCTGGAGGAAAGTTCTGAGAGTGCCCTGGACTGCAAGAAGATCCAACCAGTCCATAATTCAGAAATAAATCCTGACTGCTCATTGGAGGGAAGGATAGTAGAGACAAAGATGAAGTACTTTGGCCACATCATGATAAGACAGGAAAGCCTGGAGAAGACAACGATGCTGGGGAAAATGGAAGGAAAAAGGAAGAGGGGCCGACCAAGGGCAAGATGGATGGATGGGATCCTGGAAGTGACTGGCTTGACCTTGAAGGAGCTGGAGGTGGTGACGGCCAACAGGGAGCTCTGGCATGGGCTGGTCCATGAGGTCACAAAGAGTCCGAAGCGACTGAACGAATGAACAACTGATTTATCACTTTCTTATTGGGCCATGGGTCCATATTTTTCCATCTTATGCTACTCCTAAATTATGAATTAAATAACAGTATTTCCCAGGATGAGCCTTCTTCTCACTTATGTGCCATGGAAGCAGAAAATGATTTTTGCGTGTGTAGAAATGGTGTTGTGCACAAAATCCCCCTTTTTTTGCCCCCAAAACTTGAGAAACATGTTGAGGTTTTATATAAAATATTTTTTTTGTGTGAAAAACCCAACATTGTTTCACCTGCCACCATTTCTACACATGCATCCACTCACATGTAGTTCTGCACAAAGTATTTCCCCTGAAACATTTCAGAATGTGAAAATACTACGTAAAAACTATGTACATTTTCATTATTCTGAAAATGTGGAAAAATATGGAAATTGTTTTTACATGCAAGGACAAGATAGCTGAAGATTTACTTTCTACACAGAAGCACAGAGCAATTGGCTGATTGTTGTACAAAGTTTGTCCACTGTTACCGATACTGCAGGCCACATCATAGCATCCTTTGTCATTTCGCACAATTCTGCAATTTTGCTTCAGTGGCAAAAAAAGTGCTTCATTCAAGCAGTTTTGGCTTCATTTGCAAAACAATTTCTCTCATTCTCTTATGAAGAGCATCACAAGGTTCTCTCACTCTCACTTTCCTTCTCTTGCAGGATGAAGAGAATAATTTTGTGGTTCCCCATCCTCCTTTTTGAAATTTTGACAAGTGAAGATTGACATTTCTGAAGCAACATCACCATAGAGAGTCAAAAAAGATGTAGTCGAACCGTTAGAACAAAAACCTCTGAAAACAGGAAGTCTGGTTCTGCATTTCATTCAAAATCCAGACATAAATAATTCAGAAGGCTGTGCATTTGTTACAAAATCCAAATATGAATAACAAAATAGAGGAGTTGTTGTAGGCTTTTCGGGCTATATGGCCATGTTCTGGTGGCATTCTCTCCTGACGTTTCACCTGCATCTATGGCAAGCATCCTCAGAGGTAGTGAGGTCCTCCTATCAGGAAAGAATGCTTCTAGAACATGGCCATATAGCCCAAAAAACTTACAACAACCCAGTGATTGCAGCCATGAAAGCCTTTGATCAAAAAAAGGAGCATTACTAATATAGTACTTCTGACTTGGAAAAAAAAAATCTGGGAGCCAATGTGGTCTATTGGATTACATGTTGGATTAAGACTTTGAGAGAGCATGGTTTGAATGCACCGGGATTGTGGCACAGCTGGCTGAGTGTCAGCTGCATTAAGATCACTCTGACCAAAAGGTCATGATTTCGAAGCCAGCCCGGGTCGGAGTGAGTGTCCGACCAATTGTGTAGCTTGTTGTTGACCTTTGCAACATGAAAGACAGTTGCAAATTAGGTACCACCTATGTGTGGGGAGGCTAATTTAACTAATTTATGAGGCCATAAAAAAGACTCCAGCAAAAAGCACGCCAGCAAAAGCATGCGGGGAATGCGGAAGTACTTCATCAGTGCCGCAGATGGACGATGAAAGCGACAGCTCCCCTGGCGGCCAGAAAAGTTAAATAGCCTCTGTGTATGTCTATATACATTGTATGTCTAATTGGCATTGAATGTTTGCCATATATGTGCACATTGTAATCCACCCTGAGTCCCCTGCGGGGTGAGAAGGGCGGAATATAAATGCTGTAAATCAATCAATCAATCAATCAGTCAATCAATCAATCAATCAATCAATCAATTCCTGCACAGCAGTGGAAACCCATTCAGTGACTTTGGAAAAGTCATAGTGTCCCAGCATTAGAGGAAGGCCTTAGCAAAGCCCATCTGAAGAAATTATGCCAACTCCATGACAGGTTGGTCATAGGATCACCACGTGTCAGGCATGACTTGAAAGCATGCAGCAACCACAACAAAACAACATAATTCAGGATTCTTGATTCTGGAGATAAATCTAGAGGAAAGGAATGTACCTAATCGTATTAGTCCTATGATCATATTTGCTTTTTATTTAGTTCAGTGATTCAGAATGGATGTCCTATCAGATGTTAGGATGCAATTTCTACAATTCTTCATCATTGACCAATATTTGAAAGGCACCATTCGTTATCTCTGATTTAATTAACCGTTTCTTGTCCTTCAGTGTACCTTGCCCCATTTTCTATCTTTGATGATGATGATGATGCAGCTTGAGGATTGAAACAGAATAGTCAAACACTACATTGTTAAAATAAATATTACACATGGGGTTGTGTAATAGCTGGTCTATTTTAACCTTGGTTTTAACCTTCGTTTTGAATAAATCTATATAAATAAAAATGTAATGTTCGTTTGTGGGATTAACAGAACTCAAAAACCACTGGACGAATTGACACCAAATTTGGAAACAAGTCACCTAACAACCCAATGTATGTCCTCCACTCAAAAAATTGATTTTGTCATTTGGGAGTTGTAGTTGCTGGGATTTATAGTTTACCTACAATCAAAAAGCATTCTGAACCCCACCAATGAGGGAATTGAACCAAAATTGGCACACAGTTCTCCCATGACCAACAGAAAATACTGGAAGGGTTTGGTGGGCAGTGTCCCTTGGTTTTGGAGTTGTAGTTCACCTACATCCAGAGATCACTGTGGACTCAAACAATGATGGATCTGGACCAAACTCTACACGAATACTCAATATGCCCAAATGTGAACACTAGTGGAGTTTGGGGAAAATAGAATCTTGACATTTGGGAGTTGTAGTTGCTGGGATTTATAGTTCACCTACAATCACAGAGCATTCCCGAACCCCACCAACGATAGAATTGGGCCAAACCTCCCACGCAGAACCCTCATCTGGGCAGCAGCAATGCATGGCAGGGGACGGCTAGTAAATAATAATACTTAATTGTACCCCGCTACCATCTCCCCAAGGGACTCGGTGCAACTTACACGAGGACGAGCCCACAATACAACAATAAAAACAATAGCAACAGTAATACAAACAATAAATAAAACTCATAAACAGAAAATAGCAATAAACATTAACAATAACACAACGACGTTTAAAAACCTATGGCAGGGCCAAATGTACTAATTAAAATTTTAAAAAATAATGCTGGGCATGACCAGGTGACATATAACCAGGATAGAAATTTTGGAGAATGATGGAGCGTGCAGACAATCCTGGATCACTCATAAAGAGCGTTTAGGGACATATTTCGCTGGGAGTTTCCTTATTCTGGGAAGGCACACTGGAACAACCACATTTTCAGGCTCCTCCTAAAGACTGCCAGCGTTGGGGCATGTCTGATGTCCCTGGGGAGTGAGTTCCAGAGTCGAGGGGCCACCACCGAGAAGGCCCTCCCCCTCGTCCCCACCAATCGCGCTTGCGATGGATTTTTGTGGTTTGAAATTTTATCTTGGCATTTTAATGATGATATTTTTAATTACCTTTTAACTTAATCAAGTTTGAATGTATGTTAGTTCATTATTATGGGAGTCTTAGGATAGTGATTATTGTCTATTTGTGTACATTTTTTTTGTTTTTGTCTTTAATGTTGATATGGTCTGTGGCCTAATCAATAAACTTTGCTTGCTTACAGCTATAACACATGACCACAATGGACAAGTGAAGGACAACAAAGACTCTGCAGGAGTCTACCGTGTACCATGCAGCTGTGGACAAGTCTCCAGAGGGACCACCAAACGCAGCAGCATTGCCCAAACACGAATCAAGGAACATGAAAGGCACTGCAGACTACTTCAACCAGAGAAGTCAGCCATAGCAGAGCACCTGATGAACCAACCTGGACACAGCATATTATTCGAGAATACAGAAATGCTGGATCACTCTTAACAACCACCGTCAGACTACACAGAGCATTAATCCACAAGCATGTGGACATTTTGAACAGAAAGGAGGAAACCATGAAAATGAACAAAATCTGGCTACCAGTATTAAAAAACTCTAAAATAACAACAAAACAACAGAGGGGAAACAATCAGGGACATCTAATCACCTCTCAACAAAAGATTGCTCCAGGCACTGCCAGGCCTTCAAATGCTAATCAAGGTGGTCAGTTGAAACATTCACACCTAGCTCCAGCAGACAAGAGTCCTTTGTCCCACCCTGGTCATTCCACAGATATATAAACCCTTTTTCCTATTTCCAACAGACCTCACTACCTCTGAGGATGCTTGCCATAGATGCAGGCGAAACGTCAGGAGAAATGCCTCTACAACATGGCCCTATAGCCTGAAAAAAACCACAAGAACCTAGTGATTCCAGCCATGAAAGCCTTCGACAATACAACAAAGAATATATTAAATCAGACATAAGGAACTGTGTCTTTCAAATATTGGTCAATGGTGAGGAAGACTACATTTCTTCCATTATATTTTAGCCTATTCTTTGGGTCAGGCTAGTCTTGCTTTAAATAACTTTAGCTGTGATTTAAATTTACTTAAAGGCAGGTCTTAGGGGCAGACCCCGTGAACAGCTGACATTGAACCTTTTAGGTTCTGATATGCATCATTCTGACCTTTGTTGCCATCATTTGCCATCTGTTACACAAAAAGCACCTATTGTGACTGAATTGTGCTGAAGGAAGCTATGGATTTCTCGGAAGAGGCACTCACAGGCTTACAGGAACTCTTTGGCAAATGCGGGATCTCCTGTGCTCTGTTGCGCTTGCATTAGAAATAAAAAATGGGCCGTGCCATCATTTGCCCACCATGAATCTGAGAGACACATTTGTCTGTTGGATGTGGATGAATGCCTATGTGACTGTTTTGCAACATTTAGAATGGAAAAGGGAGGCAGAAGCCTGCTAAGGAGAAGACATTGTGCTAAAAAATCAATACCACTTTGAATCAGTTTGTGCTTACCTGAAGTGATGCCCTCTCTTTCAGTGGTCCAAGCTCCGTGTTATTAATTACTCAATTTATTGTCGAAGGCTTTCATGGCCAGAATCACTGGGTTGTTGTAGGTTTTTTCGGGCTATATGGCCATGTTCTAGAAGCATTCTCTCCTGACTTTTTGCCTGCATCTATGTCAAGCATCCTCAGAGGTAGGGAGGTCTGTTGGAACTAGGAAAATGGGTTTATATATCTCTGGAATGACCAGGGTGGGACAAAGGACTCTTGTCTGCTGGAGCTAGGTGTGAATGTTTCAACTGACCACCTTGATTAGCATATAATGGCCTGACAGTGCCTAGAGCAAACTTTTGTTGAGAGGTGATTAGATGTCCTTGTTTGTTTCCTCTCTGTTGTTGTGCTGTTGTAATTTTAGAGTTTTTTTAATACTTGTAGCCAGATTTTGTTCATTTTCATGGTTTCCTCCTTTCTGTTGAAATTGTCCACATGCTTGTGGATTTCAATGGCTTCTCTGTGTAGTCTGACATAATGGTTGTCAGAGTGGTCCAGCATTTCCGTGTTCTCCAATAATATGCTGTGTCCAGGTTGGTTCATCAGGTGCTCTGCTATGGCTGACTTCTCTGGTTGAAGTAGTCTGCAGTGCCTTTCATGTTCCTTTATTTGTGTACCATGCAGCTGTGGACAAGAAGTCTACAGAGGGACCACCAAACACAGCAGCATTGCCCAAACGCGCATCAAGGAACATGAAAGGCACTGCAGACTACTTCAGCCAGAGAAATCTGCCATAGCAGAGCACCTGAGGAACCAACCTGGACACAGCATATCATTGGAGAACACAAATGCTGGACCACTCCAACAACCACCATGTCAGGCTACACAGAGAAGCCATTGAAATCCACAAGCATGTGGACAATTTCAACAGAAAGGAGAAAACCATGAAAATGGACAAAAACTGGCCACCAATATTAAAAAAAACCTCTAAAATTACAACAGCAAAACAACAGAGAGTAAACAATCAGGGACAGCTAATCACCTCTCAACAAAAGATTCCCCCAGGCACTGCCAAGCCATCAAATGCTAATCAAGGTGGTCAGTTGAAACATTCACAACTAGCTCCAGCAGACAAGAGTCCTTTGTCCCACCCTGGTCTTTCCCATTTTCCTAGTTCCAACAGACCTCACTACCTCTGAGGATGCTTGCCGTAGATGCAGATGAAACGTCAGGAGAGAATGCCTCTAGAACATGGCCATATAGCCCGAAAAAAACCTACAACAACCTAATTACTCAATTTAATCCCAAAGCTTTTTTGTAATTTCTGTTGTCGACTCAAGAACACAATGCTTCTTTCCCCTTATGGACCATAACTGTACATTTTTTTCTTTTGCATGCAAAAGATTTCTGACCCAGATACCAGTATCTAGAAAAGAGCATAGAAAGTCAAAAAGGTGATATAAAACCACTCTGAAGAAATGTTTTTATTCACCACAGAAAATGCAGTAACCTTCTAGAGATTTCAATTTAAGTTAATCATGTATGAAACATTCTAAACTCCATTCGAAATCATCTGCTGACAACATACCAATTAGAACATTGGAATAACATGTAAATAATGTGTGAAATATATAGGTTGGAAATGGCCTTCTTCAGAAACCACACTTGTTTCAAAAACTATTCACACAAGGAACAAAATGGTCTCCATGGAAAATAACATTTTGATGTCAAAGTATAATTCCTGTGCAGAAAATTTTACACAGAACGAATCTCCAATTACTTTTTTTCCTGCTAAAAAAGCAGCATGTTATGTACAAGAAATAATAGTTCTGTATTAAACCATTTCATCCATGGAAAGAAAACCCTGCTGCTTTCACAGAAAAAGAAAATGCACATGGTTGTTTTTTTTGTTGGAAAATTTGCACATGGTTATTTTGCACAGAATGAGTCTCAAACTGTGAATAGTCTTGGAAAATTATGAGGCTTTCAAAGTGTTTCTTGCAGCAAGAAGAAAATTACTAAAATTACTCATTGATTTCTTTGAGAGAAAAAATACTGACAAATTACATTCCCTGCACATTTTTGACAATTTATATTACTGTCAGGATGGTCAGGGTTGTTGCTGACTGAGAAATCGGATTGTTCTTACTTTGGAGCCCTCGGTGCTCTTACTGCCTATTACAGGGAAAACCAGCTGATCCCTAATCCATCTAAAACACAGACATGTGCCGTTCACCTTAAGAACAGATGAGCATCCCGAGCTCTGAGAATCACCTGGAAAGGAATCCCACTGGAGCACTGCAGCGCACCCAAATACCTGGGAGTCGCTCTGGACCGTGCTCTTACCTACAAGAAGCACTGCCTGAACATCAAGCAAAAAGAGGGTGCTAGAAACAATATCATATGAAAGCTGACTGGCACAACCTAGGGTTCACAACCAGATACAGTGAAGACATCTGACCTTGCGCTGTGCTACTCTGCTGCTGAGTATGCATGCCCAGTGTGGAACACATCTCACCACACTAAAACAATGGATGTGGCTCTTAATGAGACATGCTGCATTATCACAGGGTGTCTGCGACCTACATCACTGGAGAAATTACAATGTTTAGCTGGTATTGCACCACCTGACATCTGCCGGGAAGTAGCAGCCAATAGTGAAAGGACCAAGGCAGAGACATCTCCAGCTCATCCCTTGTTTGGGTATCAGCCAACATGTCAACGACTTAAATCAAGAAATAGTTTTCTAAGATCTACAGAGACACTCGCTGGAACACGTCAGCAAGCAAGAGTCCAAAAGTGGCAGGCTCAAACCCAGCACCTCAATCAGTGGGTGATACCAGATGAGAGACTCCCTCCTGGACACACAGAAGACTGGGCGACTTGGAAAGCGCTGAACAGATTGCGCTCTGGCACCACGAGATGCAGAGCTAACCTTCAGAAATGAGGCCACAAATTGGAATCCACAACATGCAAGTGTGGAGAAGAGCAAACCAAACCACTGACCACCTGCTGCAATGCAACATGAGCCCAGCCACATGCACGATGGAGGACCTCCTTGTGGCAACACCAGAGGCACTCCAAGTGGTCAGCTACTGGTCAAAGGACATTTAATCAAATACCAAGTTTGCAAATTTTGTGTTTTTTAATCTGTTTGTTTGTTTTGTTCTGTTAGAAAAGTAATACAATGGTCTGATTGCCCCTGACACGATAAATAAAATAACTTTGGGAACATGGCTTCCTTCCTTCCTTCCCTTCTCTCCCTCCCTCCCTCTCTTGCACATACCTCCTACACTACAAACAATTTTCTACAATGTTGTTAAAGTTCTGAACTTTTAATCACCCCTTTTTCCAGCTGGACTCTCTTCTTTCGTCCTTCATTTTAAGTGCCGCAATGGCTGACCAAAGCAAGTTCAGTTGGGATCAATGGGTTAATCGCTGGTGGGTTCACTCTGTGCAGGCACAGGGAGGAGGGAAGCACTGCCACCCATGCCAAGATGTACATTGCCTAAGCACTCTTTTTATGATGAGATACAATTAAACCGTAGAAAGAAGAGGATAATTTATAGGAGAAAATAAACAGAAACCTCCAATAATGGCTTATAAATTAGTCTAGTTCATAGGTGAAGCATTAAAATGGTGCCTCACTCCTTCTTCCCAAAATAATCTGGATTTTATAAGACCTCTGGTGCATTTCTACTGTGGAATTCATGCAGTTTGACACCACCTTAACTGCCATAGTTTCATGCTATGCAATCATTGGAGTCGAAGTTTTGAAGTCTTTAGCCTTCTCAGCCAAAAAAGGCTGATGTCTCATCAAATTATATCTCCCAGGATTCCATAGCATTGAGCCATGGTAGTTAAAGTGATATCAAACTGTATGAATTATACAGAGGAGTAGTTTTCAACCTGTGGATTCTCAGGTGTTTTGGCCTATTATTATTATTATTATTATTATTATTATTATTATTTTTATTTGTACTCCGCTAGCATCTCCCGAAGGACTCGATGCGGCTTACAAAGGCCAAGGCCTCAATAAAACAACAACATAACAATACACATAGCATTATAAAGGAAATCAAAACATTAAGCAATAACAATAAACAATAGAAACAATACACCATGACACAATAAAACTAGGGTCGGGCCGAATGTAATGGGTACRGATTAAAAAGTGCTGCGTATGACAAGTGGAATATAGGATTTTAGGGTAAGTGCAATGTGCAGACAATCTTAAATCTCTGAYAAAGTGCTTCTGGGACATCTTGCTGGARTTTCCTATTCTGGAAAGGCACACCGGAACAGYCAGGTCTTCAAACTCTTCCTGAAGACTGCCACCAGTGTAGGGGCTTGTCTGATGTCCTTGGGGAGGGTGTTCCAGAGTCAGGGACCACCACAGAAAAGGCCCTGTCCCTCGTCCCCACCAGATGCGTCTGYGACGCAGGTGGGATCGCGAGCAGGGCCTCTCCGGATGAACAAAGAGAAYGTGTGGGTTCATAAACGGAGATGCGGTCACGCAGGTAGGCAGGTCCCAAACTGTTTAGGGCTTTGTAGGTAAGCACCTGCACTTTGAATTGGGACCGGAAGATGAACTGCAGCCAATGGAGCTCCTTGAACAGGAGRGTTGACCTCTCTCTATAAGGAGCACCGGTTAACATCCTGGCCGCCGCCTGTTGGATTAACTGAAATTTCCGGGCCATTTTCAAGTGCAGCCCCACGTAGAGCGCATTACAGTAGTCCAATCTAAAGGTGACCAAGGCATGGGCCACCCCAGCCAGATCAGCCTTTACGAGGTACGGTCGCAGTTGGCGCACAAATGTCAATTGTGCAAAAGCCCTCCCGGACACGCCTGAGCCTCAAGCGTAAGTGATAAATCCAAGAGGACTCCCAAACTGCAGACCTGTGACTTCAGGGGGAATATAACCCCATCCAGCACAGGTTGCCACCCTATACCCAGATCCGGTTTTTGATCGACCAGGAGGACCTCTGTCTTGTCAGGATTGATCTTCAGCTTGTTCCTCCTCATCTAGACAGCCACGGCGGCCAAGCACCCGCCCAGCACCCGAGGGGCTTCCTTGGAATTAGGTGGAAATGAGTGATAGAGTCATGTGTCATCTGTGTAGAAATGGCACCTAACTCCAAAACTCCTACAACTCCCAGAAATCCCAGCCAGTTTACTAGCTGCTAGAATTTCTGATAGTTGAAGGCCAAAACATCTGGAGTTGAGAACTATTGGAGTTCAGCCTGTGACTGTGTTTCAGGATCAGGGTGCTTTGCATGTGGAAAATGATGTAAATGAGGTTCAAGATGGCAATGGCTTGGTCAGTGATAGTGATGCAGAGAATGACATAGAGGCACCTGTTCCAAGTGTAGTTTCCCATGAGAATGTTCCTACAGGGTATAGGGATGATGGTTTACTCCGTGAAATGCTTCCAGAGAGTTCCCAGGATTTGAGGCTTGAAAACAACTTGGCACCTGTGGAAACTAATGAGCATAGAGATAGGCAGCCAGAAATTAGTCCAAACAGACAGGCTGAGCAAGGCCTTCGGCGTTCTGCCAGGCTTCAACACAAACAGATAAGGGCCGTTAAAGGAAAGCGAAACCAGTTTCTGAGTGCTGGGAAAGGTTTAAAAGTTCCAAGCATGGAAAATATTACCAGATGAAGCATCGTTTAGAATTCTGCTAAGTTCTTGTCCTCGTCTCATAGAAGCCTTGGTTGAAAGATTCATGCTTAAAGATTTCTTGTTTCCTGTTTGGTGTTTGTTTCTTGTGATTACCTGCTCAGGCCTTGGAGCAACGTCTCCTGGTTCTTTGGATTTTGTTAGGGACTTGTAGACTTTGCTTTTGGACATTGCTGAACTCTACCTTGAACTAATTTATTCCTGCTTATCTTCTTACCTAATTGGATTAATCTATTCCCTTAAAGTGCTTTTCTACTTTGCTGCTTTTACTTATTCAAGTATCATAGAATTAAAGAGTTGGAAGAGACCTCATGGGACATCCAGTCCAACTCCCTGCCAAGAAGCAGGAATATTGCATTCAAATCACGCCTGACAGATGGCCATCCAGCCTCTGTTTAAAAGCTTCCAAAGAAGGAACCTCCACCACACCCCGGGGCAGAGAGTTCCACTGCTGAACGGCTCTCACAGTCAGGAAGTTCTTCCTCGTGTTCAGATGGAATCAATATTCTCAATTTATTCTCAAGAAAAGGATTGTTTTCCCCTACTCAATGTGTGGTGCTTTAAAGCCAGAAGGTTATTCCTGTTCTGAAGTGCAACAAGAAGCACTGGTGTAGATGTACCCTAAGGTTGGATTTAGAAGCTGATTTTTTAAATTGTGCTTTGGAACAAGTAGGCTGGTCACCAAATGCTATTGAAAGGAATATTTCAAGACCAATGTGAAGCTACGATTGTGTCTTTGTGATCGTTAGCACCACTTCTGTGACTACTTCTAAGTAATGGTTAGTAGAAACCATGGTTTACACAGTATCTAAACTTTTTTATGGGCGAATAACGAAGATTTGTGTATGACATGATTAAACGGAACTGGCAGTGGCTGAGAGGGAGATCGTACCACACATCCATCCACCCACCCCAAAAGAATAGAAGTTCTCTAGTGTTTCCTTGGAAATGAAGCCTACCATTAGAAGTGACAGCAGTGTGCAGCCTCTTTCACTTTTACCTCTGATTTTATTTATTTATTTCCCTGCTCCAAGTTAGGGATGTGAAGGCATTTTGCTAAATTACTCATCCTCATCAAAGCAGGTCTCGGCATGTGGAGACAGCCTGTCAAGTGTTTGTTAAGACCCATGAAATTTTTCATCGTCAGTGCAAAAATGAGACAAATAGATTTTTTTCAGAGTTAAGGCAGAGGCAGCTAGTAGATCAGTTGTGGTCAAAGCAACACATCCATCCTTGGTGTTGCAACTCATCTTCTTGCAGGTGTTCAGGGTTGTTTGTGTGCCATACAGGCTCTGGTCCTCAATAGAAGTTTTATCTTGAGAGAGCTCTCATGCAACAGCCCAGAGAGAGTGTGGGAGCAATGGCTACATGACAAGCATGGATCCAGCATATCACAACAATGGATCTGTTGGAACCCAGATGCCTTAAAGAGCCAGGCACAGGAGTATGTCCAAAACAATAGTTTATTAAAGCAAAGTAAACAGGACTCAGAGACACTTGCTTCAGTGCCTCTGGTCAAAACTCAAAGTTTGTAGCAATCTTCAACTTGTAAAACAAACTCAGAAAATAATCCAGATTAAACTGGCAAAAAGCCCGGATTAAACAAGAGTTCTTTCAAAAAGCACCATAATCACACAGTTCAAGGAAAACAAACAAACAAAGAACCGTGAAAAGAAGCCGTCATCCAGTTGCAGTCCAAAGTTGAAGAAATCCCAGTTGAAGATTCCAAAGTCCACAAGGCAGTGTCATCGTGAAAAGCAGTCCAAAGTCAAGGAGAGGGGAGATCTGCACTTACGAGAATCCAAGCTGGTCGGTACACGAAGCAAACAGCAACCTGCAGATCCAGGACCCAAGCCCAACAGGAAAGCGGCAGCAACAAGACCCAAGGCACAAAACAAACACTTTGCCTACTGCAAATTTCTATCATTCCAGTTCCTACATTTATCTTACAGCTCATCACCTGATGATGAGCTGCCCTCCATCCCATCCTCATCACTCTCAGCTGGTTTAGCTTCTACAGCTGAGTGCCAACGCCCATCCCTCCAACGCTTCCACCTCTTGTCAAGACTTAGGTCTCCCCATGATTCCACAGTATCACCAGATTGCCAATCCCCGCCACCAGAAAACCCCGCAAAAGTGTCACTGGACATTGGTTGAGTACACACATTCTGAATCTCCTGTACCTTGGTCCAATCCAGTGGTTCCTCTTCATCCCCACTACTCCCAGACTCATCATTCCCAGAAAAACCATGAAATCCTCTTCCTCTGTGGGAGCAGTAAGTATGTCCCAGATCTTCTTTCTCTGAACCTCCTTGTCTGATTCCTGCTCTCGAGTAATCCTCTTGATCCCTCTATTCCCATCTGTATCTCCTTCCTCCTCCTCCTCCTCCTCACTCATTCCACTCTCGGAGAAACCCTCAAAGGACTCTTAATCAGTGGGTGACATAAGTATCTCCCGGATCCTCTTCCTTTGCTGTTCCTCATCTAACACCTGGGCGCCTCGTTTCCCTCCTCTACCACTCCTACTACCAGTTGCAGCGTTGCTAACAGACTCTACTACAACAGGATCCATCCACCACTGTTGAACTGATATTTCCGATGAAATGCCTCTTTGCAAAATCTTTTTCCCTATATGTATATTTGTATGAATAGAACATACAGCTAGTATGAACTGAATAGCAGACATGAAAAAAAATTCTGTTGCTTATGATTATTAAAAGCTTTTGCAACAAACCAACATCTATTATAGTTTAGTTCTGTTGTGAAATTGCATAATAGTATAATTTGTGGGGTTTTTTAAAAATAAAAGTTAAAATGTACTGTGCATTTGTACTGTACTAATGCCATTTGATACAATTTAACTGTATTTCTCAATGATATGGAATCATGGATATTGCAATTTTACAAGGTTTTTAGGCTTCACTGTCAAAGGGTGCTGTTGCCTCACCAAACCACAACTTCCAGTATTCTGAGGTGCCAAACTGCATTAATTCTACAGTATAGATGCATCCTCAGATGGACACTATGCCATCATTTAGCAGAAATGGGCAGGCTGTTCTTCCTGTGTAAAAGATAATGATACTTGTGGATATGCATCCCTGCTCCTGCAATTGTGTTAGATGAGTGACCACTGTTTTCCATTCTCCATAACATAGTGGGAGAAAGACAGAAGAGGAAGGAAGCAGGGGGGAAGTATGGAAGAGTGTTGAGGCCTGTGAAGCCTCTGAGGATGATGATGGGGATTTTCTGGTTGAGCCTGGTGTTTCTGTAGAGAAAAGTGAAAGTGTTTTTCAAGACAATGGGAAAGTTTTGGGTAGATTTGTTGTCTGGGAAACAGGCAGTGATTGTCATGAGATTGACTCTGAGAAGAATGTGGAGGAGACAGAAGGGTTACAGATAACCCAGCATTTACAGCTCAGAAGGGATAGTGTGAAACAGAGACAAATTAAATGTTCCTAGAGGCTGAAAGATAAACAAGGGGAATCCAGGTGTGAAAAAGGGTGATGCCATGGGCCAGAGGGAGTATTCTTCAGGAATTGGAATCAATTTTTGATTTTTGCGTGTCAAGTTGCCTGTTTTGGGAGCTCCATATTGATCTATTATTTATTTACTTCATTTATACCCTGCCTTTCTCCCCCTCAAGGGGCTCAAGGTGGCTTACAACTCAGGTACAATTCAATACCAATAAAATCAACAGTAAACACAATACCATACCCCTCCATTAACAATTAGTCAATAAACACATTAAAACAGTAAACAGATTAAAACATATAAAGTGCATAGTTTGATTTGTCCAAGATCCTTGTTCATAATCCATATTCAAATCTTGTCAACATCTGTAGTCACTTATTCTTTGAATGCTTGTGTGCAAAGCCATGTATTTAACTTTTTCCTAAAATCTAGAAGGGATGAACCTGCCTGATGTCCTGGTGAGGGAGTTCCACAACCAAGCGGCCACCACTGAGAAGGCTCTGTCTCTCCTCCACACCAATCGTGCTTGCGAAGAGGGTGGGATCGAGAGAAGAACCTCCCCAGATGATCTTCTAGTAGGCTCATATGAGGAGATACACTCAGAAAGATAAGTTGGACCGAAACCGTTTAGGACTTTATAGGCCAAGACCAGCACTTTAAATTAGGAGTTATGAGTTCTGTTCTAGGGTCTGTATCTTGTTTTCCCATTTAAGTTCTATGCCTCCTGTTTGGATTGCAAATCTTGGCTCAAGTTTCAAGCCTTTGGGATAATAGTAAAGTTCAAGTATCAAGCCTTTGGATTATGATCATGTTCATATTTTCAAGATTTTAGATATAATTCTAGTTGAAGTGCAACAACCCTTGGATTGCAATTTCTTGCTTTTGCTTTTGGTGCTTTGTGGAATTCATATTCAGAGCTGTTCATTGCTTTTTGTTGAGATCCTGGAAATCTAGCTCATGTATGTAACTTTTAGATACTGGGTTTTCCTATTTTGAAACTGGTTTTTGTACTATTTTGTATTGGTTTTTGTACTATTTGTACTAAAACACTGTTTTGAAACTATTTTGTATGATACTCTTTTCTGAATAAACATTATTGTTGTTGATCTGTGTGATATTTGGGTGAGAAAGAGATCAAGCAGGCAGCTGGACTGCAACTAAGGGAAGGAAGAGTTTAAAAGAAAATGTGAGAAATATTCAGAGAGAGGTTTTTCCTCTTTTGGAAAGGTGGGCAAACCCAACAATTTTCCCCACAAAATGTTCTCCGCAAAATTTCAGGTCACAGGAGATGAAGGTCAGCTGCTGTCTTCACCTTTTGCCTTGTCTTTTCCTCGTGTTGTATTTTGAAATGGTCATATGACTGGTCAAATAAATTAAATATTATAGGTCACAGGAGATATCCTAGCTCCTGCCATGAGAGTTCATAAGAACTTTTGGAAGGATGTGGTTGGCAAATTGCTTATAAACATTTTTCCCCACTCATATTTCAGAAGAACCTTTCATCTTTCCAGCAGTATTGCTATGCAAGGTACATTGCTTATTGATTTTTCAATTTACAAGTTTGATAAGACTTGAAAAATGTTTTGGGTTTTCATCCTCCATATTTATTAGTGAGGGGAGGGAGAAGGGAGAGAGGTGCTGCACTTCATAACGAATTGTTTCTTGATGGTTCACTTTATGTCAGCAACATTTTCTTAAGTTAATTGTGTTTTTCATATACCGCGGAGCCACTTATTCACTGCAATTGCAACTTTACTCATTACACCGTTCACTGCAGAATACAGAGCACATCTAAATGTAAGAGTGGAGTTACAGTACTCCATAGTACTGTAACTATGGAGCTCTAGTAGGCTTGAGTGATCAAAATAAAAAGGTTCAAAACTCGTTTCGGATGTAAGGGGTGCTGGCAATTCGATTTTGAAATGATTTCCTACAATTATCTTGAAAAAAAAGATCAGAAATATCAGGAAATCCAAATTGCTTCATTTGCTTCATTAATGGAAGGTGCCCCTCCCTCCCTCCAGAACCATTAAAATCTCAGTTTCTCTTCCTTCCCTTGCGGCGAGCTTCCATGCAGAGGGACAAGGCGGGCGTGGCTAAGCACAGATTTTAAAACTAACCTCGCAGTTTCCCTTCCTTGGGTGGCAACGAATGGCGATGGATTGCAGAGGGACGAGGCGGGCGTGGGTAAGAACAGCTCTTCCTGAAGGCCACTGGGGGCATGGCCTTCAGGAAGAGCTGTTCTTAGCCATTCCCACCTCATCCATCTGCAATCCATCACCGTTCGCCGCCACCCAGGTAAGGGAAACTGCGAGATTTTAAAACTAACCTCGCAGTTTCCCTTCCTTGGATGGCAACGAACGGCGATGGATTGCAGAGGGACAAGGCAGGCGTGGGGAAGAACAGCTCTTCCTGAAGGCCACTGGGGGCATGGCCTTCAGGAAGAACTGTTCTTACCCACGCCCACCTCGTCCCTCTTTGCATCGGCGGCTTTGCATACCTGGCGATGCAAAGAGGGATGAGGTGGGTGTGGCTAAGAACACCTCTTTCTGAAGGCCACTAGGGGCATGGCCTTCAGGAAGAGCTGTTCTTAGCCATTCCCACCTCATCCATCTGCAATCCATCACCGTTCGCCGCCACCCAGGTAAGGGAAACTGCGAGATTTTAAAACTAACCTCGCAGTTTCCCTTCCTTGGATGGCAACGAACGGCGATGGATTGCAGAGGGACAAGGCAGGCGTGGGGTGGCAAGGCCACTGGGGGCATGGCCTTCAGGAAGAACTGTTCTTACCCACGCCCACCTCGTCCCTCTTTGCATCGGCGGCTTTGCACGCCCGGCGATGCAAAGAGGGACGAGGTGGGCGTGGCTAAGAACAGCTCTTCCTGAAGGCCACTCCCCCAGTGGCCTTCAGGAAGAGCTGTTCTTACCCACGCCCACCTCGTCCCTCTTTGCATCGCCAGGGCGTGCAAAGCCACATCTGAAAATAATTCTGAACAATGGGGAAGTTGTTTCAGTTCGGAATTGCTCCTCCCACTATTCCTGCATGGCTCGAAATTGGATCAAAAGGTAATTAAATCCGAATTAATTATGATTTTAGAAGCTTACAAACGAACTTACCCAAGCCTACTATTTAGCTTGATTTTGGGAACCTGCTAGTTCCTCTGTCTTTAATGCTACCTTTTCAGGAGGACAAACTTCACTGTCATGTCTGTTATAAAAATAGACATTTAGCTTGCCATCCTATCTTTTCTAATTATAATTACCTTTCTGTTTCCAATGTGTGCTAGCTGCGATCGGTAAGTCTAATATGACTCAGGTATAAGCTATAAGAAAGTTGGAGGCCTGCTCTTTTCTATCAAAACAATGCCAATTGTCTTCACCCTGATGGCTATATCAGATTTGATTGAACCTCAAAGGCTACAAAATGATTTCAAGACCTAGAGGATTTTTGAAAATAAAGAGGATAGAGAGGGAGAAGTAAAGATACAATTTATTTTTGTATTGAGAGAACACAGAGTTTACTATCTTATTATTGCTGCATGATATATCATTGAAGAACAAATAAACAAATCTCTTCTGGATTACTTCTTACCTCATTTCTGTACTTCACAGGAATTAATGTTTGTCCTTGATGCTCCGAGGGGAATCCATTCCAAATCCTCCAGGACATGTAGCCTCTAGGCTTGGGCGGTTTTGTTCGTTAATTTCGTAATTCGTTATTAATTCATATTTAAATTAGCTTACGATCCAATATTGAGCCATGCAGGAATTGTGTGAGGAGTAATAAAGATTCGAAACTATTTTTTAAATTTATTTCGTAATTATTTCGTAATTATTTCATAATTATTTTGTAATTCTTTCGTAATTATTTTCGCATGTCTGGTGCAAGTTTTATAGTTGTTGTTTGTTTTATCACACCAACAGTCAACAACAGAGGGAGAGGGAAGCTTCAGAAGTTCATCCCGTCCCATTTGGAGGTTTTTTTTAGCATATTGTGCAATCTCGTCCGCCATTAACGAATCGATTCGTAATTTTACGAAATTTCATAAATTTCGAAATTTTTTAAAGGAAAATTTCGGAATTATTAAAAAAAAACGAAACACAAGGGCCCCTTAAAAACAAAACGAGTTTAGAACCAAATTTTTCCGTGGTTACCCAAGCCTAGTAGCCTCTCAGCAGGCTAGAGGACTAAACATTTCCGACTCACTTCCTGAGTCGTAACACAAATGGAGGAGAAAGTTCGGAAGGGCAAAAGGACCTCCGGGTTTTTAAAATGCTTCGAAATTGCTTTAAAAAGGTGACTTTAACGAAATTATTACGAGTTACGACTAATCCGATGTGGCTCTATCCATGCCTAGTTGTGACCAGTCATTTTAAAGAGATGGCAAGGATTAATGTTTTATTTGCCTCTTTCAGCACAAAGAGATGCAACACTCTTCCTTTTCCCATCTATCTGCAGAACCTAAATAAACACCTGCCTTCAAACACAGCTCTCAAAGTGCTAGCTGCGAACTGAATGAACCTGTCACTTTTGCCCTAAAGGGAAAGGAAACCACCACGCTAGCTTTCAATTAAAGGTTGGCAGCTCTGATCCAAGGCAGTCAAAACCGATCCGTACATCAAGGTGGCCCATGAAGCTTCTGCCATGGATGAGAGATTAGGGCTTTGCGACGTGATGATCAGATACCATGATGTCTGGAACACTGCTTTCTACAAGGACAGGGATGGAAGTCTGGGGAAATTTATGAACTATCTCTCTGTTCAAACTTCAGGGCTATAGCTACTATCATTTTGGCAATAAAACTTAATGAAGGGATAAGGATGGAGGGTGGATTGTGGACTCTCTGTGTTACTACCAAGTTCCACATTTGGTCTGCGGTGACATTTTATGTCAAAGTAGAAGATAATATAACTCTCTAGCCAAAACTCTCAGGAGCAGGATGCAAAATGATCTTGACAAATTAGAGAGATGGGCCAAAACTAACAAAATGAAGTTCAACAGGGACAAATGCAAGATACTCCACTTAGGCAGAAAAAACGAAATACAAAGATACAGAATGGGGGACAATGCCTGGCTCGAGAGCAGGACGTGTGAAAAAGATCTTGGAGTCCTCGTGGACAACAAGTTAAACCTGAGCCAGGAATGTGATGTGGCGGCAAAAAAAGCCAATGAGATTTTGGCCTGCATCAATAGGAGCCTAGTGTCTAGATCAGTGGTTCTCAAGCTTCCTAATGCCGCGACCCCTTTATACAGTTCCTCATGTTGTGGTGACCCCCAATAATAAAATTATTTTCGTTGCTACATCATAACTGTAATTTTGCTACTGTTATGAATCGTAGTGTTAATATCCAATATGGAGAATGTATTTTCATTCCCAGGAATAAATTTGACACAAATACCCGATACGCCCAAATTTTAATATTGGGGGTAGGTGGATGGGTGGGTTATTTTGTCATTTGGGAGTTGTAGTTGCTGGGATTTATAGATCACCTAAAATCAAAGAGCTTCTGAACTCCGCAAATGATAGAGTTGAACCAAACTTGGCACACAGAGCTCCCATGAACAACAGAAAATACTGGAGGGGTTTGGTGGCCATTGACCTTCAGTTTTGGAGTTGTAGTTCACCTACATCCAAAGAACTCAGTGGACTCAAACAATGAAGGATCTGGATCAAAATTGGCATGAATGCTCAATAATGTGAACACTAGTGTAGTTTGGCGAAAAGAGACTTGACATGTGGGAGTTGTAATTCCTGGGATTTATAGTTCGCCTCCAATCAAAGAGCATTCTGAACTCCACCAATGATAAAATTGGGCCAAACTTCCCAGACAGAACCCCCATGATCAACAAAAAATACTGTATTTTCTGATGGTTTTTGGTGACCCCTCTGACACCCCCTCACTACCCCCCCAGGGGTCCCGACCCCCAGGTTGAGAAACACTGGTCTAGATCTAGGGAAGTAATGCTACCTCTCTATTCTGTTTTGGTTAGACCACACCTGGAGTATTGTGTCCAATTCTGGGCACCACAATTCAAGAGAGATATTGACAAGCTGGAATGTGTCCAGAGGAGGGCGACTAAAATGATCAAGGGTCTGGAGAACAAGCCCTATGAGGAGCGGCTTAAGGAGCTGGGCATGTTTAGCCTGAAGAAGAGAAGGCTGAGAGGAGATATAGCCATGTATAAATATGTGAGAGGAAGCCAGGGAGGAGGGAGCAAGCTTGTTTACTGCTTCCCTGGAGACTAGGACGCAATGGAACAATAGCTTCAAACTATAAGAGAGGAGATTCCATCCTGAAGAAGAACTTCCTGACTGTGAGAGCTGTTCAGCAGTGGAACTCTCTGCCCCTGTGGTGGAGGCTCCTTCTTTGGAAGCTTTTAAACAGAGGCTGGATGGCCATCTTGTCAGGGGTGATTTGAATGCAATTCTTCCTCATGTTCAGATGGAATCTCCTTTCTTGTAGTTTGAAGCCATTGTTCCGTCCTAGTCTCCAGGAAGCAGAAAACAAGCTTGCTCCCTCCTCCCTGTGGCTTCCTCTCACATATTTATACATGGCTATCATAGCTCCTCTCAGCCTTCTCTTCTTCAGGCTAAACATTGTCAGCAGCGACTTGAGAAACTGCAAGTCGCTTCTGGTGTGAGAGAATTGGCCGTCTGCAAGGACGTTGCCTGTCGGTCTTCAGTCCTGCTGGCACAGGGGTTTAACCCACTGCAACACCAGGGGCTCCTTCTTCAGGCTAAACATGCCCAGCTCTTTAAGCCACTCCTCATAGGGTTTGTTCTCCAGACCCTTGATCATTTTAGTTGCCCTCCTCTGGACACATTCAGCTTCTCTCCTTCAATTGTGGAGCCCAGAATTAGACACAATATTCCTGGTGTTGTCTAACCAAGGCAGAATAGAGGGATAACATGACTTCCCTGGATCTAGACGCTAGACTCCTATTAATGCAGGCCAAAATCCCATTGGCTTCTTTTTGACACCGCATCACCTGTACGTGTCCACCTGAATGCAACGGCTCTCTTGCTTTGTTTTGTGTTTCAGCTCCGTAGGATATTTTGTCAAAACAGGGGTTCCTGCTTATCAGAGGACATCATGTTTCATCTCCTTTGTTCCCCAACAGATCACATTGCTTTTCCTTTAGAAAAACCCACTTGTTCCAAAGAGTGACAGTGTTCTACAGCAGAAAAGAAATCTAAGATAGCAATGGAAAATGCAACCATATTTGCAACAGCAATATCACAATATCCCAATTATGCTGAAGACGGCATATTGGCACAACAAGGTTACTCAGAAAACTTTGTTATCTGAGTTGTAGTAGGTTTTTCCGGGCTATATGGCCATGGTCTAGAGGCATTTTCTCCTGACGTTTCGCCTGCATCTATGGCAAGCATCCTCAGAGGTAGTGAGGCCTGTTGGAAGTAGGAAAAGGGGTTTATATATCTGTGGAATGACCAGGGTGGGACAAAGGACTCTTGTCTGCTGGAGCCAGGTGTGAATGATTCAACTGACCACCTCGATTAGCATTTAATGGCCTGGAAGTGCCTGGGGGAATCATTCTTTGAGAGGTGATTTGATGTGCCTGATTGTTTACTCTCTGTTGTTTTGCTGTTGTAATTTTTGAGTTTTTTAATACTGGTAGCCAGATTTTGTTCATTTTCATGGTCTCTTCCTTTCTGTTGAAATTGTCAACATGCTTGTGGATTTCAATGGCTCCTCTGTGTAGTCTGACATGGTGGTTGTGAGAGTGGTCCAGCATTTCTGTGTTCTCAAATAATATACTGTGTCCAGGTTGGTTCATCAGGTGCTCTACTATGGCTGACTTCTCCACAGATATATAAACCCCTTTCCCTAGTTCCAACAGACCTCACTACCTCTGAGGATGCTTGCCACAGATGCAGGCAAAACGTCAGGAGAAAATGCCTCTAGAACATGGCCATATAGCCCGAAAAAAAGTTACAACAATCCAGTGATTCCGGCCATGAAAGCCTTCGACAATACTTTGTTATCTGAGTGGGAGCCACTGTGGATATTTTCCTTGAAATAGGAAGAATAAAATTATCTCCTTTTTAAAGATATTTCAGCCACATTTGAGAAAATGTTCTTTCTCAAGCAATGGACTGAAATGTTTCAAGAGGCCCAAATTTTTAGTGTTTTGTGGTGCAAGTATTGCTGTTTTTCTCCGGCTTCAAAGATCTGTTCATTTCTGTGGTAATGTACTGAATAGAATTGACCTCAGAGGACTTTTGGAGGGTTTTTTCTTTACTGTTGGTGGAAATATCTTTGGAAGTTTACAGACTGCAGTAGCTTAGAGCTCCATCCAGCAAACTTGCTGGTTTAGGATGACACTCTATCAGTACAGCTCTTTTAGCCAGAAGACAGACTGGTACCTAAAAATTTTGCCTCCTGCCTTATTATGCTCCTCACTAATGTATCTGACAGCTAGTCTACAAATTCAAAATAATCACAAGATTAGCCCTAAATTAGTACAAAGCCCCAACAGACTGTGCATGCAAGATGGAGCACTAACATTTTGATAGTACCTATACATACTCTGAAGTAAGTCTTACTGTTTTCATTGTCTTACTCTCCTGTAAATCCATCTTATTTGATACGGTGAGCAAAAGTTTGGACTAAATGCCCTCACAAGTCCTTTTTAACTGCATGAGTCTATTACTTGTAGCAGACTCTTGGCAAAGCAATAGCAATACAACAGAAGACATAATGAAGCAAATGAAGGATTACTGTTAAAATATATGAAACTAAGGAATGATTGGATATATCTTTAGAGAAAGACCTTTCTAGTAAGTGAATGGTAGGGTTGTTGTAGTGTTTTTCAGGCTGTATGGCCATGGTCTAGAGGCATTCTCTCCTGACGTTTTGCCTGCATCTATGGCAAGCATCCTCAGAGGTAGTGAGGTCTGTTGGAACTAGGAAAAAGGGTTTATATATCTGTGGAATGGCCAGGGTGGGACAAAGGACTCTTGTCTGCTGGAGCTAGTTGTGAATGTTTCAACTGACCACCTTGATTAGCATATAATGGCCTGACAGTGCCTGGAGCAAACTTTTGTTGAGAGGTGATTAGATGTCCTTGTATGTTTCCTCTATGTTGTTGTGCTATTGGAATTTTAGAGTTTTTTGATACTGGTAGCCAGATTTTGTTCATTTTCATGGTTTCCTCTAAAATATAAATAAAAATGTAATGTTAGTTTGTGGGGTTAACATAACTCAAAAAGCACTGGACGAATTGACACCAAATTTGGATACAATACACCTATCAGACCAACAAGTGACCATCACTCATAAAAACACTGAAAAACACAGCTGAAGGGACTTTAAAAGTCAAAAAAGCAAAAAGATGCTATATCCCATGTGCAAAAATGACTCCCCCCCCCCCAACACAATAGCATATCCACACTCTCGTCTGGATTACAGCTTCCAGCATCCCCTAGACCAGGCCATTGAGGAGAGGAGGATGATCCAAATGCACTGCTTCCAAGCTGCAAGCTTTCTCCTCCTTGGATTTTTTAAAGAGCATTCCAATTCCTGCAGATTTACAATTTCCTATTCCTGGACTGCAACTCTCAGCAATCCTCCAGATAGATAAGATAGATAGATTAGATAGAGATAGATAGATAGGTAGATAGATTGATCATGAGGACTGCTGGGAGTTGCAGTCCAAGAATAGATAGAGAAGGAAGAATGGGGAGAAAGAGGAAGGGAAAGAAAAGGGAAGGGAGGGAAGAGGAAGAGAAGGAAGGAAGGAAGGAAGGAGAGAATGAAAGAAAAAGGGAAGGAAGGAGAGAAAGAAAGGAGGAGAGAAAGAGGGAGGGAAGGTTGGCCATAGCAACACATGGCGGGCACAGCTAGTATTCATATATATACATCCCTAGTTTATCGATTTTCATTTTTCGTGGGTGGTCCTCGAACGTAAAACCCGCGATAAGTGAGGGAACACTGTCCTTCGTTTATATTATTTTCTATGCAAAAATATGGCTTCCTGTACAGAAAGGCTGTGCAAAATCATCCCATGTCAATTTTGTACAGAATCCAAACTGCTAGGACTCAGTCCATGATTTTTCTTTTCAAATTTCCTCAATATTTGAAAAACTGTTCTTTCTATCCCTATTAGTGATTCATGATAGCCTAAGTTAGATAGAGTCCTGTGTATTTCTTTGGGGAGAGTGATTTGAAGTCTGGAATTCTCTAGTGACTTACAATCAAATGGCGCTCCATGCAGTCATGCTGGCCACGTGACCTTGGAGGTGTCTACGGACAATGCCGGCCCATCACCTTAGAAATGGAGATGAGCACTAACCCTCGGAGTCGGACACAACTGGACTTAATGTCAGGGGAAAACCTTTACCTTACCTTACAATCAAAAGCCAGCCTGGACTGACCACTAAGCTTCTGTTGCCATCTAATGTCTGGTAGAAAGTACGAAGAATGCATTAGAGATGCATCTGGCTTTGGCCCTAGATCAGTGTTTCTCAACCTTCCTAATGCCGTGACCCCTTAATGCAGTTCCTCATGTTGAGGTGACCCCCAACCATAACATTAATTTTGTTGCTTCTTCATAACTGTAGTTTTGCTATTGTTATGAATCGTAATGTAAATATCTGATATGCAGGATGCATTTTCATTCCCTGGACCAAATTTGGCACAAACACCCGATACTCCCACATTTGAATACTCGTGGGGTTTGCGGGGGGGGGGGGGGGGGGGGGGTTAATTTTGTCATTTGGGAGTTGTAGTTGCTGGGATTTATAGTTCACCTACAATCAAAGAGCATTCTGAATTCCACCAACAATGGAATTGAACCAGTCCTGGCACACAGAACTCCCATGACCAACAGAAAATACTACAAGGGTTTGGTGGGCAATGATCTTGAGTTTTGGAGTTGTAGTTCACTTACATCCAGAGAGCACTGTGGACTCAAACAATGATGGATCTGTACCAAATTTGGCACGAATACTCAATATGCCCAAATGTGAACCCTGGTGGAGTTTGGGGAAAATAGACCTTGACATTTGGGAGTTGTAGTTGCTGGGATTTATAGTTCACCTACAATCAAAGAGCATTCTGAACCCCACCAATAACGAATTGGGCCAAACGTCCCACAGAGAGCCCCTATGACCAACAGAAACTACGGTGTTTTCTGATGGCCTTTGGTGACCCCTCTGACACCCCCTTGCGACCCCTCCAGGGGTCCCGACCCCCAGGTTGAGAAACGCCCTAGATAGACATTTGGAGAACCACCATGACAGAAGAGGTGAGACATATCATGCCGCTGCTAACCTGTGTGAAAATTCACCCAATGCCAAATCTCAACTGTAGCGTTACTTGGAAAGTAATATGTGATGAGAGAGATGAGGGGGAAAGCACACTTTTGTCATATTGGTGCCAACAAGTGTATTTCATGTCACAATGTATTGAATTAAAATGCATATTATGTTGTGCATTAGTTTCTCCCCAAAATTGTTTAATTTCTGGAGAATGGGGAACCTCATCTGTTGAAAGTCATGTGGATACATTTTATTTCATGCTATCCCTTGCTATGAACTGCTAGGAACAGGGCACTGCTCAAGGTAGCTCGAATTCCTGTCCTAATGTCAAGTGCTGGCCATTATAGCAAAGCAGAGAGAGTGTGAAATCCCATCTGCCTTTTCATGGTATGTTTATCTGGAAGGTTCAGGCTATCCTTGGGCACTGTCCAGAAGTAGATTTGGCTACTGACATAGAGAAAATCATATAAACATTGAGAGTTCCTCCCCAGGAAACATTTCAGATGTTCTGCTGGAGAGGAATGTTGATAAACTAACAAAATTTCAGAGGAGGAAGTAGAGCCAACAGAGAATGTGTGTCTTCTGTTCACAGCAGGGATGTATAAAGAATTCATTCCTTCTGTTTAGGGATATGTTGTGGTTGTTGTTACATATCTACCCAATCTGCATCTCCCAGAAGTGAGCACAGAGATAGATGTCATTTATAAGTGGAAATCCATATATTTCTGGGCTTGCAATGCATTTTGCAGAACAAAACAACAGCAAAAATACTTGGAAACATATGCCCATTTCTAAAATGTCACAAACATTATTTAGTCAGTGGCACCAAGTGTCAGAAACAGATCCAACAAGAACATGGCCACAGTGGCCCTTGCTCTTAGTTACATCCCGAATAGAATACTGCAACGTGCTGTACGTGGGGTTGCCTTTGAAGATTGTTCAGAAACTCCAACTAGTCCAATGGGTAGCAGCTAGGCTGCTCACTGGAGCGTCATACAGTGAGCAGCCTGTATGACACTCCAGTGAACATCATACAGGCTGCTATGTCAGCTCCACTGGCTGCCGATCCAGTTTCGAACACAATTCAAAGTGCTGGTCTTGGCCTATAAAACCCTATACGGTTCCAGCCCTGTGTATCTGCCCAAATGTATCTCCTTCTACGTTCCACCTCAACGTTTAAGATCTTCTGGGGAGGCCCTGCTCTTGGCCCTGCGTCTGTCACAAACACGCCTGGCGGGACGAGGGACAGGACCTTCTCGGTGGTGGCCCCCCACCTGTGGAATTCACTCCCTGGGGAAATTAGGTCATCTTCATCCCTTCTCTCCTTCAGAAAGAAGTTGAAAACGTGGATGTTGGATCAGTCCTTCGGGTAACTATGCTGACAAGGACAATGACAATTACTAGGTTCTTGTGGGTTTTTTCGGGCTATATGGCCATGTTCTAGAGGCATTTTCTCCTGATGTTTCGCTTGCATCTATGGCAAGCATCCTCAGAGGTAGTGAGGTCTGTTGGAATTAGGAAAATGGGTTTATATATCTATGGAATGACTGGGGTGGGGCAAAGAGCTCTTCTCTGCTGGAGCTAGGTGTGAATGTTTTAACTGACCACCTTCATTAGCATTAGAAGGCTAATGAGAAGGAGGAAACCATGAAAATGAACAAAATCTGGCTACCAGTATTAAAAAAAACTCAAAAATTACAACAGCAAAACAGCAGAGAGGAAACAACCAGGCACATCTTAACACCTCTCAACAAAAGATTCCCCCAGGCTCAGCCAGGCCTTCTAATGCTAATGAAGGTGGTCAGTTGAAACATTCACACCTAGCTCCAGCAGAGAAGAGCTCTTTGCCCCACCCCAGTCATTCCACAGATATATAAACCCATTTTCCTAATTCCAACAGACCTCACTACCTCTGAGGATGCTTGCCATAGATGCAGGCGAAACGTCAGGAGAAAATGCCTCTAGAACATGGCCATATAGCCCGAAAAAACCCACAAGAACCTAGTGATTCCAGCCATGAAAGCCTTCGACAATACAATGACAATTGCTATGGTAATGGACTATGGACAAGCTTGATAGAGTCTCCGCTCACAGAAATCGGCTAGATAAGGCCATAAGGCTGTTATATTTAAGCATATTTTAACTGAATTGATTTAATGTTTTTAATTGTATGCAATTATTGGTTTTATTATGTATTTTATTATGTACACATGGGCTGGAGGTTTAGCATGGCTGATAAATCACCAACAATCAGAAGATCTGTCAACCAAAAGCTTGCAAGTTCAAAGCCCTGGGTGGGCATGAGCAGTCAACTGTCAGCCCTGCTCACTGTTTACCTAAGCAGTTCGAAAATAGATTTAGCTGTAATTTGAGAAATTAGGTACTGCTAAAAGTGCGGGGAGGTGTTTTACAACGCCATAAAGAAAGAAGATCAGAAAATATTGGGTGACCAAAAAGGAAGGAAGAAGTCCTGATGGCTCATTGTCATATAGAATGGAGCAACAGCATCCCCTGTGGCTGGACTCACCTTCCTTGGCACCAAAAAAACAGCTGGACACTGAGTCGACAACACCTCCTTTCTGTTCTGTCTGTCTGTGTATTGTCTATACAAAAGCGGCATTGAATGTTTGCCGTGTATGTGGGCCGTGATCCGCCCTGAGTCCCCTTCGGGGTGAGAAGGGCAGAATATAAATAAAGTGTTGTTGTTGTTGTTGTTGTTACACATGGAGGCATTGAATCATGGTGGCCGGAAGCCACTCTGAGTCCCACCCTGGGGGTTGAGAAGGGCAGGATACAAATATTTGAAATAAATAAGCGGAAATCCATATATTTCTGGGCTTGCAATGCATTTTGCAGAACAAAACAACAACAAAAATACTTGGAAACATATGCCTATTTCTAAAATGTCACAAACATTATTTAGTCAGTGGCACCATGTGTCAGAAACAGATCCAACAGAAAAAAGATGTGCATAAAACGCAACTAATTAGCCAAAAGGGCACAGAGAGATATCTATTTTTTAATTGGGGGGGGGGGGCATCATGGAGCTAGAGCATAAGGACATCAAAGAAATTGGGCTTGGCATTTCTGCCCATTCCTCACTTGTACGAAGTGGCACATGGCCGTCTGTGTGAGTTCCAGATGTATATAAAAGCTATAGAACTCACCATCTGGTTGCAAATCAAGGACTCATTTCTGATGTTATGCCTGAGCAGAAATAAATAATATTGTAGTGATGGGTACATTCCCCAGACTGTGTTTTAGATGGGAGCCTACAGTTTCAAATAAAATGGAATATGTTTTAAAAGCTGTATTCTTTCCCCCTCTTCCCACATTTCTACATTGTCTGGTATTTGACATTCAATCCATGAATAGCAATACCC
Organism: Anolis sagrei ordinatus; assembly: GCF_025583915.1. Classification (NCBI taxonomy): domain Eukaryota; kingdom Metazoa; phylum Chordata; class Lepidosauria; order Squamata; family Anolidae; genus Anolis; species Anolis sagrei. The sequence continues at coordinate 39,714,853 of NW_026847993.1, forward strand.
AGACTTGTATGAAAAATGTTTTCTCTCCCTTCTCCTGTGTGTAGTGACTGTGAACATAGAATAGTTAAGTTATGTATGACTCCTAGTCTTGATTTTGGATGGTGCATTGGCCATCCACAAACACCATTATCATCTTTCATCCATGCTCCAGCATTATTTTCAATTTTTAACTTTACATTTGGCCAGTTTTAATTGTGTGTTGTCTTATTGATAATGTGTTTTATTGTCTATGTTTTTATTTTTACTGCTGTATTGTCGTAATTATTGCTTGTATTGTTGTGTTGGGCTCGGCCTCATGTAAGCTGCACCGAGTCCCTTGGGGAGATGGTAGCGGGGTACAAATAAAGTGTTGTTGTTGTTTTTGCTGTCATTATTATTATTATTATTATTATTATTATTATTATTAGGTAACATCATTTGTATTGTCATTACTTTGTTTGCCTGAAGAATGTATCTTATTGAACAAATTGTTGGCTTCACAATATTGGGTACGTCAACATCTTACTTCGTTTGTTGATCCCAGGTCAAATTCTTCAAGTGTTTTGAGTAATTATATTGTATACAAATACACTTATTTCTGCAAAAATATGCAAATATTGAGAGGTTTAGTGCAACAAAAAAAGTTTCCAGAAACCCATATGAATGCTTTTGTTCAACTCTGTCCATTTCAGACAAAATACATCAAAATAGAATGAGTCCATGAACATTGCCTCTGAAAAATCCTGCAAATCTCTTAGGTAGACAAGTGGACAAATGTCAGTGAGCTGGGAGAAGCAAAGACCACCAGCACTGAAGTGATGGTCCTCTGCCATAAACTCCACTGGACCGTCCACATTGTCCGGATGCCCGACCACCGTTTCCCAAAGCAGTTGTTCTACTCTGAACTCAAGAATGGAAAATGGAATGTTGGTGGGCAGGAAAAGAGATTGAAAGATGGGCTCAAAGCCAACCTTAAAAACTCTGGCTTAGACACCAAGAACTGGGAAGCCCTGGCTCTTGAGCACTCCAGTTGGAGGTCAGCAGTGACCAGCAGTGATGTAGAATTTGAAGAGGCATGAATGGAGGGTGAAAGAGAGAAATGTGCCAAGAGGAAGGTGCGTCAAGCCAACCCCGACCGGGACCGCCTTCCACCTGGAAACCAATGCCCTCACTGCGGGAGAAGATGCAGGTCAAGAATAGGGCTCCACAGTAACCTACGGACCCACAGCCAGTACACCGATCTTGGAAGACAATCCTACTTAGACAATGAGGGATCACCTAAGAAATTTGAGTAAGTAAGATACACAAAATAGAGATTTTAAAAACACAGATACAGTAGATAGCTCAGGCCGGCAGAATGTTGGGTAAGCAAAAATGTTGGATAATAAGGAGGGACTAAGGAAAAGCCTATTCAATGTCAAATTACATTATGATTACGTTATGATTTTACAAATTAAGCTCCTAAAATCCTGTTTTACAACAAATCAACAGAAAAAGCAGTTCAATACACTGTAACATTATGTAGTAATTACTGTATTTATGAATTTAGCACCAAAACAGACAAGACTTCCTTCTTTCTCCCACCCTGGACTGAGTTGGATAATACGTTGGATGAGCAAAGGTTGGATAAGCAAGACTCTACTGTACTTGGTTTTTGTTTATTGCAAACCATGCTTCATTGTAGATTGTGGCATCCCCACTGAATTTTGAAAAACATAGAACTTTTTTCTGGTTTCAATTTAAATATAGTTTTGATAAGTATGCACTACAAGAAATGCTCAGAATGCTTCTCCTGTTCTCAACTGGGAAATCCTCAACTGCCGATTGGAAAAACAATTACATTTCTTCCTCCTGTATATTCAGTTTCAAACGCTCTCCGATTCATATCTTCTCCCCACGGAGGAAATAGGGGAAGATCACAGTTGAACAAGTGGAGGATGACAAAAGATAACATACTCTTTGATGCTCAGCAGCTTTCCCCCTCCCTATCCTCCTGAATGCCAAGAAAAGAGAAGAGAAAGCTAGAGATGGTGATGCCAAGTTTGTTGATGCTACTCGAATGATCAAAGAAGTGTCTGAAACAGCCACAAAATGTTTTGAACTCTGAGCAGAGTAATTTTCTTCCACTGGTCTCCAGATTCCAGTCACTAATTTCTGTATGTCCTCCCGGCAGCTGACAGCACAATCCTATTTGCTTCCTCCATCAGCAGTAGATGAAGAACTAGTTTCAAATAAAGTGGAATACTGGCCTTCTAGGAGCATTGCTGAGTTATCAGTTCTCCTGCCAGAGGCTGAGCATCCATTGGTCTTGCTCAAAAATCTCATATGGAGGAAAGAAAGAAAAATACAGTATTTACAAATTGAGAGGAAGAAGTAATCCCTCTTGCTTGCAGTCTGCCAACAGTATCACCTGCAACATTTCACAGATATTAATGGGTGACCAAGCAACATCAGAAGATGCTCAAGATGGGAAAAGGTATCAGTGAGGAAGACCACACAAGCTAGGAGAGGGTGCAGCAGATAGCTTTTGACTAAGACTGGATCTACACTACCTTATAATCCAGATTACCAAAGCAAACAATCTAAACTATCTGCTTTGAACTGGATTAGTGTAAGAACTCAGCCGACTGGGGTTGTTCCAGTGCCTCAAGACAAGGATTATGGTTATGTCCAATGTCCTTCAGAGCAGGATCCTTCAGAGATTTCCATATTGGATTTTAATGTAGATTCTCAGGGGATTGTGAGCGAAGAAGAGGGCACAGAACAAACTGCAGAGCAAAGGGAGTTGGAAGACTCTGGGATTGTTAGTTCTCAAGATAGAATGGTTTCCAGACAGTCTGATGGGAAACAGATTGGGTTGCTAGATAAGGAAAGTGAAAGGAATGTGTTAATGAGCAACCGGGAGGAATCAACCTTTGATAAAAGGGGTCAAATCTGTCAAGATCACCACCTGCAAGGGAGAGTCCGAAAGTCTGTCAGGATGTTGTTGTTGTTCATTTGTTCAGTCATCTCCGACTCTTCGTGACCTCATGGACCAACCCACGCCAGAGCTCCCTGTCGGCCGTCACCACCCCCAGCTCCTTCAAGGTCAGTCCAGTCACTACTTGCTTTTCGGAAAGTCTGTAAAACCTTTCTCTTCCGACAAGCTTTCGATGGGTGAATAACTTGGGACAATGTTTGTTCTTGTTTTTATTGTATTTTAAAGTTAATTGTATTGTTTTAATCTACTGCTGTAAACCGCTCCGAGCCAAATTGGGAGTGGTGGTATACAAGATGAATGAATGAATAAAAATAAGGGAAAAGAGGAATTTACAGGAGAATTCTCAAGGGAATCGGAATGCATTTTGTGTAGGACTTTTTGAATAAATATAGGGCTTTCACAGCATTGCCTTCAGTGAGCGCAACGTCGGTTACTGTTCAAGTCTTGTATTTATATCATGTCAAGATTCATGGAACTCTCTGCTCAAGACTCATGTTCAAGTTGCTGTTGGTGAATGTTTCTCTGTGTTTTTCTTCTGTGGGTTTTGGATCTGTGCAATCTTATTCCCTGGCTTTTCAAGAGACTTTGGACATTTTCCTTTGTGGGTTTTAAGGACTATGCATTCATGGATTTTGCTGTGGAATTAAGAATCAACTCTGATCTCTTTTATGGATTATATTTGCCTACCTGTTGGTTTGGATTGTTTTTAGACTTTCTTACATAATCTTTTACTTGCCTTTTTCACCTTTTTCGATACTGCTTACATTTATTCAATAAACTGTTTATTTGCTAAAGAACTTCAGAGTGTTTGTGGGTTCAAAGGTGTGCTTCCAGCCTTGGTGTGCGACAATTATATGAGTCTACGCTGCCATAGAATCCAGTTTAAAGCAGGTAATCTGAATTTTAAATCGTAGTGTAGATAGGCCTGAGTCTACTGGGAAGAGAAAGACTCATCTCTCCTCATCTTCCTTCCCTCTGCAGAATTAATKGAATGTAAATGACTTTTGGAATATTTCCGAAAAAAAGGTTAGTGGTTCAAATTCGGATCCCCCCCCCCCCCCACACACACACACCTTTCCTGCATGGTTCAAAAATGCTTTGGAAAGTCACAAGTCAGAAGTTTTTTRCGACATTTAGGTTCTTCCAAATGAACCTAACCAACCTTAATATACACTTGCACCTGTGTTCTGAACAATGCTCTTCTTCAGGGATCCTAAAAGTGCAACTACTACTAGTGCAACAAGTGTTACGAGTTTAAAAGCAATCTAGTTGTGGTCACCCAAGTGCTAAACTTCTTCACCGAAAGAAGCAGGAAATGTTGCACTGGGTCATGTTATGAAAAACTGTAGTGCTCCTGTGTAAATATTTCAGAGGTAATGATCCCTTTTTTGCAATTTAAGGGAAGTGGAGCAAATGTAAATTCAACTAATGGGAGTTCTTGTAGCCATCATTATAAACTAACAGCTCTTCACTGTATTCTGAAGGGAACAGTCAATAAAATGAGATTAATGACTCAGGTGCCATAAAGCAAAATCAATAAAAAGATAAGCAGGAGAGGCCTTCTGCCTGCAATGAGCCCTGGGTTTGTGTGCATCCTTTTTTTCATGGAAGATCTCCTGGGCTGTGCAGTGGAACTGTTGTGATTCATTGATCAGTCCAGAAGGCCTCCTGGACGCATTAGTGGAGAAGAGAACGGAAAAAAGAGCAAATTTATATATTGCCTTGTCACTGCAGCAGTTAGAACCAGAATTTGTTATAGTAACTTTCGGGTTGCAAATCCCTCTGCCAGTTGACCAATGACCATGCTGCCTGGTGGAATCTGGGATATGCAATCCCAAATAATTTTTTCAAACTTTGTATAGTTAACTCAGTCAAGAAGGCTGATACGAAAGCTTGGAGAAAAACCACTGTGTCAGACTACAACTCCCAATGACCATGTGAGCAGAGAGATTCTGGGAGTTATAGTCTAAAACTTTACAATGCCTGATGTGGAGATATTGGAAATATAGATATTTATACATATATTGTATGTACATTAGAAGCACTGAAATGTAGAAAAAATCAAGTTCTCTTTGCAAATGTGGAGAACTTATTTCATATTTATCTTACAATCAATATATTGTTTGGGTTGTTGTAGGTTTTTTCGGGCTATATGGCCATGTTCTAGAGGCATTTTCTCCTGTTCTCCTGACGTTTTGCCTGCATCTATGGCAAGCATCCTCAGAGGTAGTGAGGTGCCTCATTAACCTCTGATGATGCTTGCCATAGATGCAGGCGAAACGTCAGGAGAAATGCCTCTAGAACATGTCTCTATAGCCCGAAAAAACCCCACAAGAACCTAGTAGTAGTAGTAGTGGTAAGCCTTCGACAATATATTATTATTATTATTATTATTATTATTATTATTTTATTATTAGGAAGCCAAGCTGACAGGACAGGAAGAATGCTGAAGGAGATCTGTGTTGAAAGGGGGAGGAGAAGGGGGCATGTTATCTATACACTCCAGAGACTGGCACAGCTTAGCACCGGCCATACCTTCTTACTTCTAAAAGTAAGGTGTTTCTCTCCCTCCCTCCTGACAGGTCAAAAGTAGGTCTCTTGATGGATCTAAGCTGAATCCTAGTTATCTCTATGGCTGTAAGCTGCTTTAGAAAAAATATGAAGACATTCCCCTTGTATGTAGGAAGATATAATTTGATATTTCTATGATGCAAAAGTGACATAGTGATGATGTTACGTATGTAGAAGCATGTTTCTTTGTTTGACTGCATTTGAAGATATTTAAAAGACAACTCCTTCTGTTGCATCAGCTCCACTGGCTGCCAATTTGCTACCGGGCTCAATTCAAAGTGCTGGCTTTAGCCTATAAAGCCCTAAATGGTTCTGGCCCAGCCTACCTATCAGAATGCATCTCTTCCTACGAACTCTCCAGGAATTTAAGGTCATCTGAGGAGGTCCTGCTCTCGATCCCGCCTGCTTCGCAAGCATGCTTGGCGGGGACGAGAGACAGGGCCTTTTCTGTGGTGGCCCCTCGACTGTGGAACTCCCTGCCTAGGGATATTAGATCAGCCTCCTCCCTCCTGACTTTTCGGAAGAGTGTAAAAACCTGGCTCTTCGAGCAAGCATTCGGAACCCCAGAATAAATAGTTAAGCTTGAGATGGAGAATGACCCAGGAACAGACAAGACGATGAAACGGATGAGGATTGGAATGAGAGGATATAGCTCTTTTTAAACTGTTATTATGCACTGTCTTTATGTCTAAATGCACTTTTATTGTTTTTGCTTTTGAATGTATGTATTGATGGCATGGAACTGTGCCGATATGTAGACCGCCCTGAGTCGCCTGCGGGCTGATGTGGGCGGGATATGAATAATGTAAATAAATAAATTAAGTCAACCCTTTATCAGGGCTCTAGCTACTTTTGGGAGATATTCCATACTAGGGTCTCAGCTGAAAATAAATGTATTTTTCTGCTTCCAAACAAAGGATCGCTCTTGATATTATCTCTCCTATCAACCATATGTAATGATTCCCTTACCTTAGTAGGCTATCTTAGGCCTACTAAGGCATCCATTTTAGGAAAGGGAGATGGCCATCTTAGCTTAGGTTTGCTTTAAGGGGGCGTGTTCTGGTCTTGGAGGGAAAACCAGAAGGCTAGGATTGGTTAGAAAGATGGGGGCGGAGCCTGAGTGATCTAAACGGAAAAAACAATCTAAAGGATGGTCCATGCCTTGGTCACCCCTAGATTGGACTATTGTAATGCGCTCTATGTGGGGCTGCCCTTGAAAACGGCTTGGAAATTTGAACTGGTCCAGCGAGCAGCGGCCAGGATGCTAACTGGTCCTCCTTACAGAGAGAAGTCAACCCTCCTGTTCAAGGAGCTCCACTGGCTGCTGTTTATTTTCCGAGCCCAGTTTAAGGTGCAGGTGCTCACCTACAAAGCCCTAAACGGTTTGGGACCATCCTACCTGCGTGACCGCATCTGCGTGACCTACCTGCATGACCGCATCACACGTTCACTTCGTTCATCCGGAGAGGCCCTGCTTGCGATTCTGTCTGTGTCGCAGGCGCGTCTGGTGGCAACGTGAGACAGGGCCTTTTCCGTGGTGGCCCCCCGACTCTGGAACACCCTTCCCAAAGATGTTAGACAGGCCCCTACGTTGGCAGTCTTTAGAAAGAACTTGAAGACCTGGCTGTTCCGATGTGCCTTTCCAGAATAGGAAAACTCCAATAACAAGTCCCAGAAGCACTTTATTAGAATTAAGATTGCTGGCACACTGCACTTACCCTATAATCCTTACATATCACCTGTCACATCAGCACTTTTAATCTGTACCCATTACTCTGGCCAGCCCAGTTTTATTGTGTCCTGGTGTATTGTTTCATTGCTTGTTGTTGTGTTTTGAGGCCTTGGCCTTTGTAAGCCGCATCGAGTCCTTCGGGAGATGCTAGCGGGGTATAATAATAATAATAATAATAATAGGCTTTTAAGTTGAGGTTTGAGGTCCCTGTTTGCCAGTTGGTATTTGGAACCGGTAGAGAGAAGAAGCGTGGGTGTTAGCGAGAGCAGTTTGGGTTTTGAAGAAGAAGTTTGGCTCAGTCTTTTGTGTAGTATTCAAAGCAGCTATTGAGTAGATAGCTGGAATACTCTTTTGTGGAACAGCACCCCATTAGTGGTCTGTTCATTTTCTAAGAACAGTTCAGGGTTTTTGGCTAGTTTCCTAAGGGGGATTTTGGGGAGTTACTTTCAGAGATTCATTTCCTGAAGTAATTTTCTGTGTTGTACCTTTTAAGACAGGGGTCCTCAAACTTTTTAAACAGAGGGCCAGGTTACAGTCCCTCAAACTGTTGGAGGGCCGGATTATAATTTGAAAAAAACATGAATGAATTCCTATGCACACTGCACATATCTTATTTGTAGTGCAAAAACATTTTAAAACAATACAATAATTAAAATGAAGAACAATTTTAACAAATATAAACTTATTAGTATTTCAATGGGAAGTGTGGTCCTGCTTTTGGCTGATGAAATAGTGTTGTTGTTGTTGTTGTTGTTGTTGTTGTTGTTGTTGTTGTGTGTTTTCAAGTCATTTCAGACTTAGGTTGACCCTGAGTGAGGGCTGGGTAAATGACTTTGGAGGGTCGTATCCGGTCCCCGGGTCTTAGTTTGAGGATCCCTGTTTAAGACTTGTAACCCAGAAGTTTTAAAATCTTTACACAAACGCAACCACAAGCTTTTTATGCCAGTATTTTACTGAAACCATTAAGCATTTGTACCTGCATAATTAAAGCCTGTTCAATAAACGTTCTTGTTATTTTTACCAACTTATACGCTCTGGATATGTGAAGAAGCGAAAGAAAGAAATGTGCCGAGAGGAAGGTGCGCCAAACCAACCTCAACCGACCACCGTTTCACAAAGCAGTTGCTCTACTCCAAACTCAAGAACGGAAAATGGTATGTTGGAGGTCAGGAAAAGAAATTGAAAGATGGGCTGAAAGCCAACCTTAAAAACTCTGGCATAGACACTGAGAACTGGGAAGCCCTGGCCCTTGAGCGCTCCAGCTGGAGGTCAGCTGTGACCAGCAGTGCTGTAGAATTTGAAGAGGCATGAATGGAGGGCGAAAGAGAGAAATGTGCAGAAGAAGGTGCATCAAGCCAACCCCAACTGGGACCGCTTTCCACCTGGAAACCTATGCCATTGCCCTCACTGCGGGAGAACATGCAGATCAAGGACTGACTTCTAGGCCTGGGTAACAACGGAAAAAATTGTTTCTAAAATCAATTTGTATTTGGGGTTTTTTTTTGTTTCGATATTTAAAATAATTACAAAATTTTCCTTTTAAAAAGTTCGATATTTACGAAATTTCGTAAATGTTAAAAAATTAACGAATCGATTTCCGAAACAATAACGAATCGATTCGTTAATGGCGGACGCGACCGCGAAATACGCTAAAAAACCTCCAAAACCTTCTGAAGCTTCCCTCTCCCTCTGTTGTTGACTGTTGGTGTGATATTATAATTTTTTTTCACTAATTAAACCATAAAACTGGCCCAGACATGCGGAAATAATAACGAAACGACCTCAAAACAATAACGAAACGAATACAATATCGAAATACGAAGCATTTACAAAACGTTTTTGAAAATTCGTTTTTTTAATAATTGCTCCAGAATGGTTCGTTATCGTTTTGTAATTGAAAAAATTAACGAATTATTAACGAATTACGAATTAACGAAACGAAACCGCCCAGCCCTACTGACTTCCACTGATCTTGGAAGATAACGAGGGATCACCTAAGTAAGTAAGTAAGTAAGTAAGTAAGTAAATAAAAATATAGAAATAATATTTTAGAGAGCCATTGGCCATAACAGAATGTTGCAGAATGCCAGAAACTGGTTTTTGTTTTAGATCAGATGATTTTTAAAATACATTATTTGCAGGGAGGTCAAAATGCACAATGTTTTTCTTTTTATTTATGTGACCGGCTCCAGCACAACTCCAAATGCCAAGAGCAGTAGACGGTTTGACTCTGTCCAATTGTGGGGCATTTCTTCAATGACAAATGCCTTCTCCCTCCTTAGATCACAGAGAGTATACAATTATGCATCTAATCAATCCAACATGAAGTTTGCCGGCTCCCTCCGCGAAGAGTACACAGCTACACAGACCAATAATTCTGCTCTCGGTGCATGGATCCATATGGAGCGATCCTCCAGGGATCCGAGACTAATGACAGGCATGGCTGCATTCTCTGCTTTTGCTGCTGTTGTTTTTAGTCTTTCTTCGGCTTCCCAGTGCAGCTGCTTGGCCTGCGCAGAGCTGAATAGCAATGGAGGCAAAGGCAGAACAACAGCTGAATCCGGATCATTTTTCTTTCATAATGAGGAAGGAAGAAAGAGCAATACTTTCAAGGCGGGATGCCTTTTCATCTGAAGCTACTTGAGGACTCTCGTCAATTATTCTTTGACAGAATTGTTATTTTGATTCATACTCTCCCTAAACCATAGGTGAGACCAAGGGTAGCTTTCATGAAATCTGAAAACAGGATTTCCTTCCCTAAAATTTTCTGTGCCTGTCAAAATCTAATATATATTGTCCCTGTTCAGCTCTGCACCTCTATTCTCAGCAGCTGTCAAGATCCAATGAGGTTCTGTTGCAAAGGAATGGAAAAGAAACTTAGACTTTGCTTCTCTCATTAATTTGGTTTTGGAGAGGGTCACGTTATTTAGTAAAGGTAAAGGTTTTCCCCTGACATTAAGTCCAGTTGTGTCGTACTCTGGGGGTTGGTGCTCATCTCCATTTCTAAGCTGAAGAGCCAGTGTTGTCCATAGACACCTCCAAGGTCATGTGGCCAGCACAAAACTGACATTGCTTGGAAAGGGAGCCCTAAAGGCCATCCGGTCCAACTCCCTCCTTCCCTCTTTCCTTCCCTCCCTCCCTCCCTTTCTCTACTTCCCTTCCTTTCCTTCCTTTTTCTCCTCCCCTCACCAGCTTCATCCTCCTTTATTAAATTTCAGTGTAGATGCACCCAAAGTCAACCCTTCCACACTGCCATGTAAAATCCAGATTATCTACTTAGGACTGGATCATATGGCAGTGTAGACACACGGGAACACACACATATGGATGGATATTGGACCAGTGGTTGGTGTTACACACGCAATACTTTATATATTACTATTATATATATTGCTATATAATGCATACATATTATATTATATATATTGTTGTTATATATAAAAAGGTAAAGGTAGTCCCCTGACATTAAGTCCAGTCATGTCTGACTCTGGGGTGTGGTGCTCATCTCCATTCCTAAGCCGAAGAGCCAGCGTTGTCCGTAGACACCTCCAAGGTCATGTGGCCGGCATGACTGCATGGGATTGTTATATATACTACTATATAATATAATGTTACTATATATTACTATATTAAATAGACTCATAGAATAGAGTTAGAAGGGACTCTACCATGGTATTGGGGGAGAACAGACAGGAAGGAGAGAAGGAGAGAAGAAAGGAGGGAGGGAAAAGGGGAAGGAAGGAAAGAGAGAAGGAGGGAGGGAAGGAAAGAAGGAAGGAAGAAGAGAAAGTAGAAAGGAAAGAAAAATGGAGAGAAATGCAGGAAAGAGGAAGGAAGAAGAAAAGGAAATAAGAAGTGAAAGAAGGAAGGAAACAGGGAGGGAAGAAAGGAGACAATAGAAAAAAGTAGAGAAAGGTGGAGGGAAGGAAGGAAAGAGAGAAGGAAGGATGAAACCAAAGAGCAAAAGAAGGAATGAAAGAAAGAGGTAGAGAAGGAAGAAAGGAGAGAAGGGAAGGGGAAGAAAAAAGGGGAAGGAATAGGTAGGTACCTCTCTTTCACAATAGGCCAGATATCTACCTCTACTTTGAACATTCTTACTATAGGCCATAGCAATGCATGGCAGGGCACAGCTAGAATAATAATAATAATAATAATAATAATAATAATAATAATAATAATAATAGCAACAACAATAACTTTATTTTTCTATCCCACCTCCATCTCCCCGAAAGGACTCGGGGCGGCTTACGTGGGGCCATGCACAGACAACATACAGTTAAAAACAGAACAACAAAATATAAAACAGCATAAAAACAATATCATCGTAAACAATAAAAGCAAACATCATAAGCAACAACATAGATACCTCTAATCTCATTTTTGGGGGGAGGGGATCAATATGCAAAACGAGCTAAAGGATAAGTTGGTCAAAAAAAGGTGGATGGAACAAATAGTAGAATAGGAATAGAGCAATTATAACAGGATCGATCATTACAGTTTAGCTTAAAAATATAGTAATCAAATATAGGAACTGAGTTCAGGTCATGGTTAGGAGCCTTCTATCAGGAATCATCAATCAAACGTGCGACGAAACATCCACATCCACGTCTTCAATACCAAGCCTCCTCATGGTTTGTTTTGGTTTGTGTTCATGTGTGTGTATAAATAGATAGATAGATAGATAGATAGATAGATAGATAGAGAGATAGCATTTGCTCTTCACAATTTATAAGACCACCAGTGAATCCCATGTCCTTTCAAAAAAAGGAACTGGCAAAACCAACAGTGAATTATTCCGGGCTAAGGGCACATCTGCAATGCAGAATTAATGAATTGTAAAACTACAACTTGCATGATTCCATAATAAGGAGTTATAGCAATTGGTGTCAAATTGTATTAATTCTACCAATTATAAATGCACCTAAGTAAATGTTCTGAAATCAGTAGGGTTGTCATAGTTTGAGAGGTAACTTGAAGGCACACACACACTCTTGTAACTATGATAAATAGGTGGATGGATAGAAAGCTAGATAGGCTAAGAAGTAAAGGTTCACTGCTTCCCTTCCATGGTTGTTCAAGGCCTCAATATTCCGTCTTCCAACCCCCCCCCCCTTTGAGTCTCTCAATAAATATAGTATTACTATAATAATTATATACTATTATATTAATAATAATAAGTGGTGAAGCAGGTTAAACCACTGAGCTTCCTGACTGAAAGGTTGGCAGTTTGAATTTGGAGAGTGGAATGAGCTCCCGCTGTTACCCCCAGCTTCTGCCAACCTAGCAGTTCGAAAACATGCAAGTGTGAGCAGATCAATAGGTACCGCTTCTACAGGAAGGTAACAGCGCTTTATGCGGTCATGTTGGCCACATGACCTTGGAGGTGTCTACAAACAATGCTGGCTCTTCGGTTTAGAAATGGAGATGAGCACCACCCACCAGAGTCGGACATGACTAGACTTAATGTCAAGGGAAATCTTTACCTTTACCTGTTATTACTATTAGTGATTCATGTCAAGCCAAGGTACTACCCTTCTATATAAATAAAAATGTAATGTTAGTTTGTGGGATTAACATAACTCAAAAACCACCGGACGAATTGACACAAAATTTGGACACAATACACTTTTCAAGGCAATGAGTGATCATCACTCATAAAAACACTGAAAAACACAGTGGAAGGGACTTAAAAAGCCAAAAAAGCAAAAAGATGCTACAGCGCATGTGCACTGACAAACAAAACACACAATAACATATCCACACTCTCTTCCGGACAACAGCTCCCAGCATCCTCTAGACCAGGCCCTTTAGGAGAGGGGGATGATCCAAATTCACTGCTTCCAATATGCAAGCTTTCTTCTCCTTGGGTTTCTTTGAGAGCATCCCAATCCCTGCATATTTCCAATTTCCTTTTTCTGGACGGCAACTCCCAGCAATCCTCCAGATAGAAAAGATAGATTGATTAGATAGGTAGGTAGGTAGGTAGGTAGGTAGATAGATGGATCGGGGGACTGCTGGGAGTTGCAGTCCAAGAATAGGTAGAGAAGGAAGAAAGGGGAGAAAGACGATGGGAAAGGAAAGGAAGAGGAAGAGAAAGAAGGAAGGAAAGAGAGAAGGAAAGAAAAAAGGGAAGGAAAGAGAGAAAGAAGGAGAGAAAGAGGGAGGGAAGGTTGGCCACAGCAACGTGTGGCGGGTACAGCTAATATCTAAATGCTCCATATAAAACTCAAATTATTGCAAAGCTATACATTTGAAAAATGAGGGGAAATTTCATGGGAGATAGGAACAATCTTTATTTTAACGACAATGCCCTCATTCTGTGCACATGTATCCCTGTCGCTACACTTCTACTGCCATACTTTCCAGTGGATTCTGGGAAATGAAGTGAGGTAGGAATCAGAGATGTCTCCAGTCACTGCTCTGATTAAAACCTCCTGCACAAAAAGAAAGAAAGAAAGAAAGAAAGAAAGAGGTAAATATAGGTTGAATGAAACATTTTCCATACCACAGCTGTTTACTGCCAGAGTCAAGATAACAAGAAAGAACAGCAAGAGGGAGGGAAATTTGGCCACAGCAATGCAAGTCAGGTACAGCTAGTAAGTCATATATAGGCAAGAAATGCCATGTTGGATCTGATCTGCTACCCTCAATAGTCGACTAAAGGACCAATCGGAGGCTCATTAACTAATTGTGAAGCCAAGAACCTTCTCTAACTGCTGTTTCTAAGCTATGAGTATCCAGATTGTGCTGGTACGGCTGTACCGGGAGCTCCAACTTTATTTTCTTTCTGTTATCTGTTTTGCAGTCATAGGACAGGCCCCCTGTCCATCATAATTAAGCTTTGGTTCTGCCCCTTGTTCTGGACTCTGGGAGGGAAAGGAGCCATTTTTTGGGCAGTCTCACACAAGGTAGCTAATCTATAGGACGTAGACCAGCTCGTCCCATAAAAAAGCTTCCTTTCTCAATAACATCCGGGGAAACAGAAACAGAAATTCCAGGAGAAAGGTCCCAAAAGCTCTGGCTGAGAGCTCACAGCCTCTCAGCCTCACAGCCTCAGAGGGAACAGCCCTGAAGTTTTCTAAGAATTCTTGAAGGGAGAACAGCATTACAGATCCACAGAACTCCAGCTGAAATATCTACAAGCCTTGGCTTGTAGGTGTACTCGATGCTCAGATGCATTTGGAATCAGCAGTAGTACCCACATCAACAAGGCCTAGATAATAGACAACCTGGGAGAGGTTAAAAAGGGTTTTTCCTACAGAGAAAGTACAGTTAATTAAAGTCAGGTACCAGTCCATTGAGGACTAGACTAAGAAAGCCTTGAAGTGTTGTTTGAACCTTTGAAGATTTGTTGTTTGTTCCATAATAAAGACTTTGTTGTATCATTAAAGACTCTAAAGACCATCACTTCAGAAAAATCCCTGAGAACCTCTCTTTGAGGCGCCCCTGGCTTCCTGCTGGGCTTAAAGTATACGTCCTATAGAAAAGTACAGCTGTTACAGGCCCAGCGCGTGACAGAACACGGATAGATACTGTACTACTCTGATGATGGAACGCAGCCTAGAACTTAAAAGGCAAGTTCCCATTTCCCACGCCTTTCATTCTCTTCTCCACCCACATAACCTAGATTTCACCACACACCTGCATAACAGTAGGAGATACAGAAGAATGGAGCTATGCTCTTGACCTTCCCTTTTGCACCTGCTATGATCCTCCCCATCTCTTTCTTCTGCAGAAGTAGCTCATCTTCTTCACATGTTGACAACCGTATGATGAGCCTTTACTTGCATAACACAAAACAAGAGCATCTGTTTTCATCTGTCAATTCTTGGAGCTAGGTTGAAGCATGAAAGTGCCATTCCAGCATAGCATTTTGCAAACAAAAAGCCATAAATGGATGCGATTTTGGTTAAGCCAGTGTAAATAATATAAACCGTGGTTATTGTTTTAGAGAACGCATAAAACAATGATGTAGTTTTCAATGATCATGACCGTTTGGACTGTCAAATGCAAAACAAGGCCTTGGATAAAAGCAGCACAGGTAAGACATTTCACCCAATCATACCTGATTGATGGGTTAAGGAAAAGAAAGGCTCTTTGAAGCTTTTGCTTGAGGGAACTTTTGCAATGGATGATAACAATGGTAATGATAATAGTAGTGCTCATATTATAGGAAAGCGGTATGAGTGAATTCTTCTGCTTTCCATCATGCTCCTCTTATTTTTACTTGAGAAAACTAAGGCCAGAAACTTCCTGATAACTTCTGTAACTGCAGGCCATGCTAAGATAAGTATTTCTTCAGACATTGCACCAAGAGATATTTAGGACCTCCCTGCACAATGGGACTGTTGCACTCTAGGACAGGAAAAGCCCTCTGACTTTAAACACCACACCGTTGGGTGGAAAACAATCCTTTTATTGAAGATAATTCAAAAGCAAGAGGGTAAAAAAGCACTTTAAAGAAATAGGTAAATTGAATTAGGTAGGAATATAAGCAGGAACAAAGTAGTCCAGGGTCCAGCAAAGTCCACAAAAACAAAGTCAAAACTTCTCAAATAAAATACAAGCAAAGAGGAAACATGAATCCAAGGCATGAATAGAAGCATAGATCAAAACCATGAAACAAAGGCACATAAAACATGAATTTCCCAAGCAAAGTTTCCATGAACAAGGACAAGATCTTGACTTGATCCAAACAATGCTTCATCTGACTACATATCTTGTACTTGGGACTTTTATCTCCTCATTAGCTACGTCTCTAGCACTCAGAAATTGGTTTTGCTTTTAGCTGAGAATTTCTTATCTTTTTCTCTCGAAGCCTGGCAGACCATCAAAGCTCTCCTGTTTTGACTGATCTCCTCCTTTCTATCTATTTGTTCATTAATTTCTGCATCTGGACCAGGAGCCAAGCTGTTTTCATGTTCCCTATCATGGGAACTCTCTATTAATAATTCAGAAAGCATACCATTGTCCCCACACCCCTCAGGGACATTGTCATGGGAAACTACACTTTGCACAGGGATCTTCTGGTCATTCTCTGCATCAATATCGCTGGCCAAACCAGTGCCATCTTGAAACTCATTGACATCACTTCCCACCTCCAAAGCACCCTGATCCTGAAACACAATCATAGACTGAGCTCCAACAGGGACTCCAATCCCACTTCTGGGTGTAGTCCCACTTTCCTATCAGTTCTATCAGTGTTCTATCAGTGATTGGCTGATAGAACATCTTGGAGCTTTGATTGGCTGTCAACCATCTCTTCCTGGAGAAATATGCCTAAAATATACCACCAGAGCTTCATTGTCTGCCAACATTACACAAAATAATTTACCTAAATGCAACTATAAAACAGCAACACCAACCATTGCCTGGCATCTTGATTTTGCATCTTCTGCAATGCTCTAAGTATAGTGATGTTCCAGGACAATGTTGGGAAAAGTGTGGCTGCTATCAATCTATATAAATAAAAATGTAATGTTCATTGTGGTATTCACAGAACTCGAAAACTACTGGGAGAATTGACACCAAATTTGGACAGCATACACCTAACAACCCAATGTATGTCCTTCACTCAAATTTTTTTGATTTTGTCATTTGGGAGTTGTAGTTGCTGGGATTTATAGTTCACCTACAATCAAAGAGCCTTCTGAACTACACCAATTATGGCATTGAACCAAACGTGGCATACAGGACTCCCATGACCAACAGAAAACACTAGAAGTGTTTGGTAGGCATTGACCTTGAGTTTGGGAGTTACAGTTCACCTACATCCAGAGAGCACTGTGGACTCAAACAATGATGGATTCGGACCAAACTTTTCACAAATATTCCATATACCCAAATATGAACACAGATGGAGTTTGGGGAAAATAGACATTGACATTTGAGATTTGTAGTTACTGAGGTTTATAGTTCACCTACAAGCAAAGAGCATTCTGAATCCCACAAACGACAGAATTGGGGAAAATTTCCCACACAGAACCCCCATGACCAACAGAAAATACTTAAGGCCATCCAGTCCAACTCTCTTCACTATGGCAAGAAAATGTAATCAGAGCCCTCCTGACAAAGAGCCATCCAGTCATAAATATAGATAGATAGATATGATTCACTCTCACACACACAGATATAGTATCATAGATTTGAAAGAGACCCTTAAAGAAGGACTATGCATATTCCAGAGTAGGCAAACCAGACAATCTCCACATCAACACTGACAAAGAAACAACAAGAATACTGTTTACCCACAAGCATAAAGAAATTACTATTAGAAACCAACACTTTCTCATTACTTTATTTTCCAGATCACCAGACTGGGCCACAGCAACGTGGCAGGGGACAGCTAGTCTATACAAAAAAACTAGGACTGGGTAACAACGGAAAAATTTGTTTCTAAAATCGATTTGTATTTGGGGGGTTTTTTTTGTTTCGATATTTAAAATAATTACAAAATTTTCCTTTAAAAAAGTTCGATATTTACGAAATTTCGTAAATGGTAAAAAATTAACGAATCGATTTCCGAAACAATAACGAATCGATTCGTTAATGGTGGACGCGACCGCGAAATACGCTAAAAAACCTCCAAAACCTTCTGAAGCTTCCCTCTCCCTCTGTTGTTGACTGTTGGTGTGATATTATAATTTTTTTTCACTAATTAAACCATAAAACTGGCCCAGACATGCGGAAATAATAACGAAACGACCTCAAAACAATAACGAAACAATACAATATCAAAATACGAAGCATTTACAAAACGTTTTTGAAAATTCGTTTTTTTTAATAATTGCTCCAGAATGGTTCGTTATCGTTTTGTAATTGAAAAAATTAACGAATTATTAACGAATTACGAATTAACGAAACGAAACCGCCCAGCCCTAGTATCTATCTATCTATTAGGGCTGGGCAACCACGGAAAAATTTGTTTCTAAACTCGATTCGTTTTTAGGGGGCTTTTGCGTTTCGTTATTTAAAAGAATTCCGAAATTTTCCTTTAAAAAAGTTCGATATTTACGAAATTTCGGAAATTACGAAACAATTTTGAAACAATCACGAATCGATTACGAATCGATTCGTTAATAGCGGCCGCGATCGCGCAATACGCTAAAAAAACTTCTGAAGCTTCCCTCTCCCTCTGTTGTTGACTGTTGGTGTGATAATTATATTTTTTTTCACTGAGAAAACAAACAGCAACCCTAAAACTTGCACCAGACATGCGGAAATAATAACGAATCAATAACGAATCAATAACGAATCAATAACAAATCAATAATGAAACAATAACGAAACAATTACAAAATGAATTGGAAAAAATCGTTTCGTTTTTTAGTTGCTCCTGAATGGTTCAATATCGCTTCGTTATCCAAAAAAAATAACGATTTTTTAACGAATTACGAAATTACGAAACGAAACCGCCCAGCCCTACTATCTATCTATCTATCTATCTATCTATCTATCTATCTATCTATCTATATTCAAAGAGTATTCAAAGGAAATTCAGGGTCTGGAGCCAATAGTGGGAAGAAAGGGCTGGCAAGGATGCAATTAGCATATGGCAAAACTAGATGACCATAGTGCAGTGGATGGATATTAGAAAAGACAATTAGGAAGATTATTTTGATTTGGAGGCTTCTATGACTGTGCTGTGGCTTGGACGATGGAATAAAGTTAAATATATCGGAGGCTCCTTTTTTCCTCCCATTTCCCCTATGTTTTTTTTTTCAATACATGCAAGCGGTACCTCCATGAACTCTCCTGAAATTGTATCTAAAGGCAACCCCAAAGGATTTGTCACTGCCTGTTTGGAAGCAAAAGGCAGCAGCCTGAGTCACAACATATGAAAGCTAAAAAGGAAACAGGAGGAAGGGGAGGGGGAAAGGAGAGAAAACAAAAAATTGGAAAAGCAGTCTGATTCAAGTTCAGTCAGCCATCCTTCCACTAAAATTTACCACAGCTTGAATGTGATGTGCCCAGGCTAGCAATATTTGCCGGAGGCTTGACAATCTGTCAGAAAACAATGCTAGTCTCTTGTGCCACTTACATGCTTATATAAAATAAATCATGTGACAGTGCTACCAGGCTTGGGATACCTTGTTGGGTTTGAAAATCTCTCAGCAAACAAACGAATGCAGAAGGATAAACTGAGGCCATGCCGTTTTAACTCGTTCGTGGAACAGCCAAAGAACATAAGAAAGCAAAGTCAGCTTTGCGGTTTCAAACTGAAGGTCTATGTCAGTGTTTGCGTGTGCATGGGCGATACACTTCCCGCCCGCCAACTCAAGAAGATACTCACACAAGGTTTTGGGATGGCCACAACTCATCTATTGATAACAGGAACAAGGGTTGGCAGCCGTGCATGGGTCCTGGATCAGGATTGGACAGCCCGCTGCTGTCAGATACTGCTTAACGTGCCAGGCCAATGTAAACTTACAGCCTATTAGAGGGAAAACCAGCTGATCCCAAACCCATCTAAAACACAGACATGTGCTTTTCATCTCAAGAACAGACAAGCATCCCGAGCTCTGAGAATTATTTCCTGGGAAGGAATCCCACTGGAGCATTGCAGCACACCCAAATACCTGGGAGCCACTCTGGACCGTGCTCTGACCTACAAGAAGCACTGCCTGAACATCAAGCAAAAAGTGGGTGCTAGAAACAATATCATACGAAAGCTGACTGGCACAACCTGGGGATCACAACCAGACACAATGAAGACATCTGCCCTTGCGCTATGCTACTCTGCTGCTGAGTACACATGCCAAGTGTGGCACACATCTCACCACACTAAAACAGTAGATGTGGCTCTTAATGAGACATGCCACATTATCACGGGGTGTCTGCACCCTACACCACTGGAGAAATTACACTGCTTAGCCGGTATTGCACCACCTGACATCCGCTGGGAAGTAGCAGCCAAGGCAGAGACATCTCCAGCTCACCCCCTGTTTGGGTATCAGCCAGCACGTCAACGACTTAAATCTAGAAATAGTTTTCTAAGATCTACAGAGACACTCGCTGGAACACCCCAGCAAGCGAGAGTCCAAAAGTGGCAGGCTCAAACCCAGAGCCTCAGCCAGTGGCTGAAACCAAATGAGAGACTCCCCCCTGGGCACACAGAAGACTGGGAGACTTGGAAGGCGCTGAACAGGCTGTGTTCTGGCACCATGAGATGCAGAGCCAAACTCAAGAAATGGGGCCACAAAGTGGAATGCACAACATGCGAGTGCGGAGAAGAGCAAACCACTGACCATCTGCTACAATGCAACCTGAGCCCTGCCACATGCACAATGGAGGGCCTTCTTGCGGCAACACCAAAGGCACTCCAAGTGGCCAGATACTGGTCAAAGGACATTTAATCAACTGATGGTCTTTGGCGACCCCTCTGACACCCTCTCGTGACCCCTCTAGGGGTCCCAACCCCAGGTTGAGAACCACTGATCTAGAGAGTTCCACTCTTACAGTCATAAGAAGTAAGGAAAGAACTACTTTTATGCAATTGGTAAAAGTGGAATTTGACAGCCTTGGAGGTTCAGGATATCTGCAGGAAGAAAGGCAAAATCAGCCAGAACTTTGTTTAACATGATATAGTTGTTTGTTCCTATTCTTAGTATTTCTCCCCAAAGATGTATATAGCCCCATTACTTGGGCTGTTGGCACTTCTACTTCTCTGGTTTTCTTTATCTGAAACCCCATAAAAGCTAAGTCAATACCTACGCCACCTCATTAATGAGAATTCCAAAAGATATATGTTGTACTTTCATCCCGTCTGGCTTCCATGCAAGGCATTCCTTGCTATTAATAAATATCGGCCCCAAAGATTTCCTTTTACAGTAGAACAGGTAACTATTTCTGTTAATACCTGTTGGAAAAAAAATACAACCTTTTCTTTTTCTCTACAGAAAGTGAATTTGGATCATTGCTATTTAGTTTTATGCCTTATAATCAAGGTTTCTGACTCACTTCATTAAACTGGCTGTTCTTTCTTGTTATCTTGACTCTGGCAGCAAACAGCTGTGGTCCGGAGAAATGTTTTGTTCAACCTATATTTTCCTCTTTCTTTCTTTCTTTCTTTCTTTCTTTCTTTCTTTCTTTCTTTCTTGCTTGCTTGCTTGCTTGCTTGCTTGCTTGCTTGCTTTCTTTTTGTGCAGGAGGTCCACAGTTTGAGGATGAAATCACAGGTCCGCAGTTTGGGGGTCCTTCTGGACTCAGTGCTGACGCTTGATGTGCAGATGTCGGCGGTGGCCGGGAGGGTCTTCGCACAATTGAAACTTGTGCGCCAACTGCGACCTTACCTTGTGAAGTCTGACTTGACCATGGTGGTCCATGCCTTAGTTACTAGGGCTGGGCAACCACAGAAAAATTTGTTTCTAAACTCGATTCGTTTTTAGGGGGGTTTTGCGTTTCGTTTTTTAAAAGAATTCCAAAATTTTTCTTTAAAAAAGTTCGAAATATACAAAATTTCAGAAATTACGAAACAATTACGAAACAATAACGAATCGATTCGTTAATGGCGGATGCGATTGCGCAATACGCTAAAAAACCCTCCAAATGGGACAGGGGGAACTTCTGAAGCTTCCCTCTCCCTCTGTTGTTGACTGTTGGTGTGATAATTTATTTTTTTATCACTGATAAAACAAACAACAACTATAAAACTTGCACCAGACATACGGAAATAATAACACGAAACGATTTCGAAACGATTTCGAAACAATTACGAAACAATTACGAAATGAATTGAAAAATTCGTTTCGATTTTTAGTTGCTCCTGAATGGTTCAATATCGGATCGTAAGCTAATTTAAATACGAATCAATAACGAATTATGAAATTAACGAACGAAACCGCCCAGCCCTATTAGTTACCTCTAAACTGGACTACTGTAATGCACTCTACATAGGGCTACCCTTGAAGATGGCCCGGAAACTATTATTATTATTATTATTATTATTATTATTAACTTTATGTGTACCCCGCTAACATCTCCCAAAGGAATTGAAGGCCAAGGCCCTCAATAAAACAACAGCATAAAAAATACAACAATAAAACTCAGAAAGCAAACCAATAAACATTAAACCAATAACAGTAAAACAATAAAACAATATCATCATGACACATTTAAAAGTAAGGGCTGGGCCAAATGTAATGAATAAAATTAAAAGTGCTGGACATGACAGGTGAAATGTAAGGATTTTAGGGTAGGTGCGATGTGCAGGCAATCTTAAATCTCTAATAAAGTGCGTTTGGGACATAATCTGGAAAGGCACACTGGAACAGCCAGGTCTTCAAGCTCTTCCTAAAGACTGCCAACGTTGGGGCTTGTCTGATGTCCTTGGGGAGAGAGTTCCAGAGTCGGGGGGGCTACCACAGAGAAGGCCCTGTCCCTCGTCCCCACCAAATGCGCTTGCGACGCAGGTGGGATTGTGAGCAGGGCCTCTCCAGATGAACGGAGGGATCGTGTGGGTTCATATATGGAGATGCGGTCACGCAGGTAGGCGGGTCCCAAACCGTGTTGGACAACTACAACTTGTCCAACATTCTGCAGCCAGATTAATAACTGGGGCGACTTGCAGGGAGTGGTCAACCCCCCTGTTTAAGGAGCTCCACTGGCTGCCGTGTATTTTCCGATCCCAATTCAAGGTGCAGGTTATTATCTATAAAGTCCTAAATGGTTTGGGACCTGCCTACCTTCGTGACCGTATCTCCCTCAATGAACCGACTTGAGCCCTCCGTTCATCTGGGGAGGCCCTTCTTTCGCCCCTGGCAGTTTCACAAGCTCGCCTGGTAAGTACAAGGGAGAGAGCTTTCTCCTCTGTGGCCCCCCCGACTCTGGAACTCATTACCTGGAGAAATTAGGAAAGCCCCTACCCTAGAAACCTTTAAAAAGAACCTTAAAACCTGGCTCTTCCACTGCGCCTTTGGGGAGTAGGTATACAATCCCACACTATTGCTTAGCCTCAACATCCTGTAATTGGAGTATACATCCCCTGCCCCTCGTGGGAAAGCTTGATTCCACAACCCCAGCTATAATGAAACCTCCTCCGCAAATAATCTGTCTCTCTTTTATCTCGCCCAAGTTTTTAATTAGTTTTTCTTTTAATCATTACATGTAGCCCACCCATTGTCACTGTGTTTGTGCTTATTGTAATTGTATATTGTTATGTATTCACATGTTTTATGTAATTATGATGTTGTTGTTTATTGTTGCGTTTTTGGTTTGTGTTTTCGGTTTTACTCTATTGTAATTTGTTGTTTGGGCTTGGCCTGATGTAAGCCGCTCCGAGTCCCCATTGGGGAGATGATGGCAGGGTATAAATAAAGATTATTATTATTATTATTATTATTATTATTATTATTATTTTAATCAGAGCAGTGACTGGAGATTTCTCTGATTCCTACCTCACTTCATTTCCCAGAATCCACTGGAAAGCATGGCAGTAGAAGTGTAGCGACAGGGATACATGTGCGCAGAATGAGGGTATTGTCGCTAAAATAAAAATTCTTCCTATCTCCCATGAAATTTCCCTTCATTTTTCAAATGTATAGCATTGCAATAATTTGAGTTTTATACGAAGCATTTAGACACTAGCTGTACCCGCCACATGTTGCTGTGGCCAACCTTCCCTCCCTCTTTCTCTTCTTCTTTCTCTCTTTCCTTCCCTTTTTTCTTTCCTTCCTTCTTTCTCTTCCTCTTCCTTTCCTTTCCCATTCTCTTTCTCCCCTTTCTCCCTTCTCTACCTATTCTTGAACTGCAACTCCTAGCAGTCCTCCTGATCAATCAATCTGCCTACCTATCTATCTATCTCTATCTAATCTAGCTTATCTATCTGGAGGATTGCTGGAAGTTGTAGTCCAGGAATAGGAAACTGGAAATATGCAAGGATTGGGATGCTCTCAAAGAAATCCAAGGAGGAGAAAGCTCGCATGTTGGAAGCAGTGCATTTGGATCATCCTCCTCTCCTAAAGAGCCTGGTCTTTGGGATGCTGGGAGCTGTAGTCCAGAAGAGAGTGTGGATATGCTATTGTGTGTTTTGTTTGCTGTGGGAGTCATTTTTGCACATGTGCTGTACCGTCTTTTTTGCTTCTTTGGATTTTGAGTCTCTTCTGCTGTGTATATTGGTGTGTATATGTGGTTTTGTACATGCATTGTAATGTGTCTTTTGTCTTTTTAAGTCCCTTCTGCTGTGTTTTTCAGTGTTTTTTTTTTGAGTGATGGAACGAGACATAAAAAGTAAACTCCATATGGATCCAATCCATATATGACGGCCAAGTTTGTGCATGATGGTGAGGAGACTACACCCAGGAATTTGTGAAGTCATTCTCTTGGTCTTCTTAAATGGAGTTATTTTTAATATTCAATGTGTACATTTCCAACAATGCATATACTTACCCCATGATTGGGGGTAAGTGCCTTTTTGCCACTGAACTCCGTAGCCATGCAAAATCCAGTTGTGTTTCCGCAACCAGATGCATTTATTTATTTATTTATTTATTTAATTATGGTATTTATGGTATTTATGGTATTTATGGTATTTATATTCCACCCTTCTCACCCCGCAGGGGACTCAGGGCGGATTACAATGCACATATACATGGCAAACATTCAATGCCATAGACACACGACATATATAGACTGACACAGAGGCAATTTAACATTCAAGCTTTTCTTGAGGGTATCTGGCCATCAGGGGAGCTGTCCCTTCACTGACCATTTGTGACACTGATGGAGTACTTCCTCATTCTTTGCATGCTTGCTGGAGATTTTTATGCCATAGACACACAACATATATAGACAGACACAGAGGCAATTTAACATTCAAGCTTTTCTTGAGGGTATCCTGGCCATCAGGGGAGCTGTCCTTTCATTGACCATTTGTGACACTGATGGAGTACTTCCTCATTCTTTGCATGCTTGCTGGAGATTTTTATGGCCTCATAAATTAGTTAAATTTGCCTCCCCGCATAAGCGGTACCTAAATTTCCTACTTGACAGATGCAACTGTCTTTCAGGCTGCAAAGGTTGACAGCAAGCTACACAAATTGGTCGGAAGCTCACTCCAACCTGGGCTGGCTTCGAACTCATGACCTTTTGGTCAGTAGTGATCTTAATGCAGCTGACTCCCAGCCATCTGCACCACAAAGAAAATATCACCAGGAGGATGTAATCTTTTTAGATCTACTTTAGCAGAAACAGAGCTAGACACTGCATAGCAGTTCCCACCATTCCTGAAGTAAACAGATATGTACAATAGGTTCTTGTGGGTTTTTTCGGGCTATAGAGCCATGTTCTAGAGGCATTTCTCCTGACGTTTCGCCTGCATCTATGGCAAGCATCCTCAGAGGTTGAGAAGGTCTGTTGGAAGTGGGAAAAATGGGCTTATATATCTGTGGAATGGCTGGGGTGGGGCAAGGAGCTCTTCCCTGCTGCAGTTAGGTGTGAATGTTTAGCTGATCACCTTCATTAGCATTTGAAGGCCTGCCTGAGTCTGGGAAAATCTGTTGCTGGGAGGTGTTAATCTGTGCCTGGTTTTTTCCTCTCTGTTGTTTTGCTGTTATAATTTTAGAGTTTTTTAATACTGGTAGCCAGATTTTTTCATTTTCATGGTCTCTTCCTTTCTGTTGAAATTGTCCACATGCTTGTGGATTTCAATGGCTTCTCTGTGTAGTCTGACATGGTGGTTGTTGGTGTGGTCCAGCATTTCTGTGTTCTCAAATAATATGCTGTGTCCAGGCTGGTTCATCAGGTGCTCTGCTATGGCTGACTTCTCTGGTTGAAGTAGTCTGCAGTGCCTTTCATGTTCCTTGATGCGTGTTTGGGCAATGCTGCTGCGTTTGGTGGTCCCTATGTAGACTTGTCCACAGCTGCATGGTATACGGTAGACTCCTGCAGAGGTGAGAGGATCCCTCTTGTCCTTTGCTGAACGTAGCATTTGTTGGATTTTCTTGGTGGGTTTGTAGATTGTTTGTATGTTGTGTTTCCTCATCAGCTTCCCTATGCGATCAGTGGTTCCCTTGATGTATGGCAGGAACACTTTTCCTCTGGGTGGATCTTCATCTTTACTCTCGTGGCTTGTTCTTGGTCTTGCAGCTCTTCTGATGTCTGAGGTGGAGTATCCATTGGCCTGGAGAGCCCAGTTGAGGTGGTTCAGTTCATCTTGGAGGAGGTGGGGTTCGCAGATTCTTTTTGCACGTTCTGCCAAGGCTTTAATGGTGCTTCTTTTTTGACTTGGGTGATGGTTGGAGTTTTTATGTAGATATCTATCTGTGTGTGTGGGTTTTCTGTAGACGGTGTGACCCAATTGTTGATCTGGTTTGCGGATGACTAGGACATCTAGAAAAGGCAGTCTTCCTTCATTTTCTTTTTCCATGGTGAACTGGATGTTTGGGTGGATGCTGTTAAGATGGTCAAGGAACCTGTTGAGTTCTTCTTCTCCATGGCTCCAAATGGTGAAGGTGTCATCCACATATCTGAACCATATCGTGGGCTTTTTGGTTGCTGTTTCCAGGGCTTGTTCTTCAAAGTGTTCCATGTAAAAGTTAGCTATGACCGGGCTGAGAGGGCTCCCCATAGCTACTCCATCTTTCTGTTCGTAGAATTCATTGTCCCACTGAAAGTAACTGGTGGTGAGGCAATGGTGAAACAGAGCCGTGATGTCTTCTGGGAACCTCTGGTTGATGAGTGCCATGGTGTCTGCTACCGGGACCATGGTAAATAGAGATACCACATCGAAGCTGATCAGTTTGTCGTTGGTATTTAGCTTGAGATTGCTGATTTTTTCTATGAAGTGGGCTGAGTCCTTGATGTAGTGTGTAGTGAGCCCAATATGGCTTTGTAACTGTGCAGCAAGAAATTTTGCTAGGTCGTATGTGGGGGATCCAATGGCACTCACGATGGGTCTGAGTGGGGTGGAGTCCTTATGGATTTTTGGGAGTCCATAAAGCCTGGGTGGATGGGCTTCCGATTTACATAGCTGTTGTCGTATGTCAAAGTTTATGGAGGAGTTCTTAATCAGGGTGTTGGTTTTCTTGGTTATTTTGGCAGTTGGGTCTTGCTTGAGTTTTTTGTATATAGTAGGGTATATAGTATATAGTATAGTATATTTTGTATATAGTAGATATGTACAATGTCTCTACATTAGCATTTTGTCCTCCAAAGCACTTTACATTGTTTTAGGTCTGCTTGTATGTTTTCCACAAATGCCCCATCACTTTTCTCACCCATGTCCAGCATTATTTTTAATTTCAATTTACATTTGGCCTTCCCATAGTTTTTAATAGTGTGTTGTCTTATTGTTAATGCTTACGTTATTGTTTTATTGTCTATGTTTGATTTTAATTGCTTGTATTGTTGTTATTATTGCTTGTATTGTTGTATTTGGGCTCGGCCTCATGTATGCCGCACCGAGTCCCATGGGGAGATGGTAGCAGGGTATAAATAAAGTTATTATTATTATTATTATTATTATTATTATTATTATTATTGTTGTTGTTATTATTATTATTATTATTATTATTATTATTATTATTATTATTATTTTGCAACCTTATCTGGCTGGGAAACTGTAGTCTTTAGGAGTAGTCACCCAACCCATTATCTAGCCAATCCGTTATCCCCAAGCTTACCAAATCCTGGCTGATTTATAAAGGTCAGTCCAGTAGAAATCATTCACCAGAGAGCGAAAGAGCCAAGGAAATTCTGCTGGACGCTTTGGCCTGGGGATTGCTCATCATCTATCTGTGAGACCATTGGAGACGCAAACCAGCATAAAACAGATTTTGACAATCAAGGGCTTTCCAACTGTGCCAGCCTTTCAGTCCCTGCTGTGATCCATCTTTACAGTCCCCTCAATTACCTATGAAATGTGGGTTGTGATGATTTTGCCTTTTTGTTTTGTTGTTTAATCGACAGCTTGGCTGTTTGTTTGCCGTCTTCTTTCTAAAACGCCATCTCTCATTGGATGAGCTGGCGACACGCCACATTATTTATCCTGCATTTGAAAACCCTGCAATGTTGAAGAACATGACGGCACATGTTTTTGACCTTGTGATACCGACCTTGTAACTAATACGTTCCATAATATCTTCTGCTGCAGACGATAAGGTTGACTAAACCAGATCTGTTTCGAGCCATTGGGCATTCGTCCACAATGCTAAAACCAATTGAAATGAAGTCATTTTTTTCCACACAGTGAATCTATAATAGTTTTTGTCTCCTGCTGTCTGATTTATATTTCTGGCAAAAAGTGCTGGTTTCCCTGAAACTGAAAAGGGATTTTTTTTTTTTACAGGAAATATTTCTCCCCACCTCCCCAGGCACTTAATATTTTATACATGTAGCCATTCATATTGTTGCACTATTTCCTCTTTAATCTGCCCTATATTGCTCTCTTGTATTATTTACAACATGGAGCAGATTTATGTTGATGGAGATATTAAGCAAAACACATCAAGAAGACCAATTTCCTGAGCCGCAAAAGTGTGGCCAGCAATTGTAGTTTCACTTTGATCGATGCCATTGGAAAATGGATTTTGCGGGTTGAAACACCTCTGAGTTCCTCCTTAAAGACCACGTTCCCTGAGACGATGGTACATTTCTGTATCAGTGTTGCAGTGCTTTAATAAAAGTTGTGATCTTTGCTCTCACTCACACTCAGTCTCCACTCTTGGATGCAAATGGCCTAGATCCTTTGGGATTAGTATTAAACTTAAGAGGCAAGCATTCTATCAGAACTTCTTTTATTTATTTATCGTGTCAGGAGCAAAACATTTTTTAACAAACACACAAACAAAACACAAAGTTTGCAAGCTTGGTAGTTGATTAATGTCCTTTGACCAGTAGCTGGCCACTTGGAGTGCCTCTGGTGTTACTATAAGAAGGTCCTCCATGGTGCATGTGGCAGGGCTCAGGTTGCATTGCAGCAGGTGGTCTGTACTTTGCATTAGATTTAAGTAAATAGGGTCCTATGAGCTCCTATGAGGTTATGATTAAATCCCAGAGTGGATTCCCTGTCCCGCTGCCACCAACTTCCAGTCTGAATATGTTGTGCACGGTCCAATGTAGACCAAAGTGTGGCTGGCTTTGGATATATGTTTGCAGGAGCAGAGATATCCACGTTGGCGGTTCTGCAAACTATTGTATCATTCATACTTTCAATGCAGAGTTTTGTCTCCCTTATGAGATGCGTTTATTGAAAGAGAGTAAGAACAAGCAAGGGCCATGTAAGTGAGGATGTAAAAATGAGCAAATGAGTTACCTGCTGTGAGGAAAACGTGCCCCAAAGGGAAAGTGCTTTTCAGCATTGTTGGAGCTGTTTGGGGAACCTGTGTGTTGCTTTGGCTGCGCTCTAGAACTGAAAGAAACATCAGCAAGTCTAAAGATCTCTCTTTTCCGTTCACCTGGGACTAGTGTTCTCATATATGAACATATCTTTAACAGACTCTTTCCTCTGCTGTATTGCGAGCCGTGAACTACGGCAGCCATAAAACTATGGCATCCCCATACTTTGCAGCCCTCTGGTGTTTGCTTGCTCATTAGAAAAGGAGCCTTTTGAATATTTTTTTCCAAACGGTACTGAAAAAAAGAAAACATGCACTGAAATAAATGCCTTCACATATACTATTGCTTAAAGTTGCAGATACATATTGGGTTGTACATTCACTTGTGCTATGCAGTGGTGGGGGCAGTCTAGATTTATTATATTTTATTAGGAGCTGTGGTGGCGCAATGGGTTAAACCCTTGTGCTGGCTGAACTGCTGACCTGAAGGTTGGCGGTTTGAATCCAGTAGATGGGGTGAGCTCCCATTTGTCAGTTCCAGCTTCCCATGCAGGGACATGAGAGAAGCCTCCCGCAGGATGGTAACACATTCAGGAATTCCCTGGGCAACATCTCTGCAGACAGCCAATTCTCTCACACCAGAAGCGACTTGTAATTTCTCAAGTTGCTTCTGACACAATAAAAAATATTTACTACATTCATATCCTGATCTTCTCACCCCAAAGTGGACTCAGCAATCTTTCAGGAAGGCAGTAATTCGATGCCAAGGACCAGATCTGTGTTTTCTATACAGCAGAACCTGACTCCCTACACAAAATCCAAGACTCCAAAGGCGCACTTCTTCTTCCCTTGAGAAAGAAGCCCCAAAGGGTCCAGAATCATGCTTTCCCATAGCATATCTGACACTCTCCAAATACACCATCTCTGTCCTTCCCAAGGAGCAGAGAGATGGGTGAACCAGACTCCTCAGGTCTATCACAATTTGAGCATTGTTAGATTGAGTCTTTTATAGGAATAATCTGCTGATGTTGTGCCCAAAGTTGTAAATTAATGATAGATGTCTTCCATCCTGTCTCCATCTCAGTTTCCTGTTCTTGATTGGTGTTGACAACACAAGGCTTGTGTTGACTTCCTTCTTAACATAAGGAATGTTGTAAATGTTCCATCGCCCAGGATCCTGGTTTGCCTTACCTTTCAGCTGCTTAAGGTTGCTTCCCTTTGCATTTTTCCTGGGGCTGCTGCAGTTTTGCAAGAGTCCTAAAAGTTAATAGTATCAGAGTCTGCAGGCCTCTTTGCAACTATTGGCTTAGAGAGCAGCTCTTTGAGTTTAGGCACCGCCTTTTCTCCCAGGGAAAGATCTCCATTTTAGATTCTCCCCAGCCTTTTCAGTTTGAGGAAAGATTCCAGGCGTGCTGATGGCTAAGCAGTTAGCTCTGGGAGAACCATTGCAAAAACTATTACTCTTCAGATAAGTATACTCTTTAGATATGTATTAAGCTAAACTGAGATAGTAGTGTTTTAAGCTTAGTTGAGATATTATAGATAGATAAGCTTAGTTGAGAAGATTGAGTTATATAGCTATAGAGAGAGAGAGTCGTGACTGCTTTGTCTCCAGGACTGACCTTAAGTTATAGATAGGGAAAAAGCCTGCCTTTTTCTAAACCACAACAGCTTTAGGTTAGGTTAAGATTCCAGAATCTTACCTGCCATCTGGAGAAAGGATTGCCTCTGTAATTATAGGAAAGAAAGAATATTTTTGTAACTTCATCTATTGACTGTTTGTTTGCAACTTTGATGATCTGTGATGAACTGTGCCAAGTCTTCAAGTACTTTGAATAAATAAATATTTTTTTTGATGTTTAAAACCAGTGCTAGTCTCAGTTGCTTAGTATCTTAAGTTTTCAAGATAGACAACTGCAGTTCGCTCCGCTATAGAGAGAAGCACGTCGCAGTTTTATTTTTTATAGCGTCTGGGCGGACGGCACAGTAAACATTTCTCTTAACTTGAAAGAACTGTTGTCACAGTTCTTATCAGAGTTTACTTTTCAGTTCTCATTAGCAACTTTTAATTACAGTCCAGCAAGCAGGTAGTTAGTCATTGCAGGCCTTAACATTGTACTGGTGTCTCCAAAATTATTAATTCCATTCATACATCCTTCCATTCATACCCACATATCATTAAATTCACATTTATCAAATCTGCACATTAAATTTTTGTGACAGTAGTTTTCTTGTAACCATATTCGAATCCTATAAAAAGAAACCCAAAGCAAACCCAAAGGTAACATCATTATTTGTAATGTATTTCTTCCAGGCTCTGCCCAACCAGTTTATATATTTAAGCTCATACATGTATTTCAATCACATTATCATATCATGATTTATTTAGATTTGCAATGCAAAGCAAAACTTGAATTCATGGGGGAAGTATATGAGAGTGAATATATTGGTTTATCTACTTCATAGGATTTCCCCAATGCTGGTAATCTGACAGGCTGGGAAAGGAGGAAAAGGGAGAGGTAGAAAGGAAAAATGCATTTGTGCTCACACATTCTTTTGTTTTATGGGCATACGATGGTTTGTACCTTTGCCCCATGAAAAACGTTGCATTTGAATATATATGTGTGTATCCACTGTTTTATTTGGGGGTGGGGGATGGTTTCACCGAAATGGCACAATTACCCTTTTATTTCATTTCGTTTACCGCACAGCAAATAGAGCTTGGCTGTTGCTCCAGCACGTTCCATTGCAGAAATGAATAACAGACACAAAATAGTACTTCTGTGCAATTAACTTGTCACACAACTGTAAGGACGCTGACAGACAGTTTCAAAGCAACATTTTGTAATATTATACAAGATGCCAAGGAGGCTTCCCGAACAGCCGAATAAAGATGTGGATGCATATTGCAGAATACATTGTATGCATCTAAGTACAAGTTCATTTCCAAGGCAATAGCACTGGGAAAACAAAGTAATAGAGGGGAATGCCTTCACTGGATCAGATCTTATAAAGATCAGAGCGGCATTACAAGGACCTGGGAATATTTACCTGGGAGAAGAGGGTTCAATGCAAGAGCTATGTTCATGGCTTTGAACTGTGCCAAATTTAAAACAGCAGCTCATAAAATCCAAATGGGGGCACGGAGGGTGTACGGCTCAATCTATTTTCTGTTTATCTCAGGGTTAAACTACATAACACATTAAATATATATCACCAAATAAAATAGTGTGGAGCAAAGTCAAGTTGGTGAGTTGCATTAGGCCCTTGGGATCATTTTTGTGAATCCACATGCATGTGGATTTCAATGGCTTCTCTGTGTAGTCTGACATGGTGGTTGTGAGAGTGGTCCAGCATTTCTGTGTTCTCAAATAAAATGCTGTGTCCAGGTTGGTTCATCAGGTGCTCTGCTATGGCTGACTTCTCTGGTTGAAGCAGTCTGCAGTGCCTTTCATGTTCCTTGATTCGTGTCTGGGCAATGCTGCTGCGTTTGGTGGTCCTTCTGTAGACTTGTCCACAACTGCATGGTATACGGTAGACTCCTGCAGAAGTGAGAGGATCCCTCTTGTCCTTTGCTGAATGTAGCATTTGTTGGATTTTCTTGGTGGGTCTGTAGATAGTTTGTATATTGTGTTTCCTCATCAGCTTCCCTCTGTGGTCAGTGGTCCCCTTGATGTCTGGCAAGCATAGCCATAGCAGAGCACCTGATGAACCAACCTGGACACAGCATATTATTTGAGAACACAGAAATGCTGGACCACTCCAACAACCACCATGTCAGACTACACAGAGAAAGAGAGAATGCCTCTAGACCATGGCCATATAGCCCGAAAAAACCTACAACAACCCAGTGATTCCAGCCATGAAAGCCTTCGACAATAGATTGGAAATTGTTTGAAGTATACATGAAGAACTATTAAGATTGGTCACCCATAGCAAATTAATGAAGGAGTTGGAGAAGAATAAATAAAAAAACCAAATAATTATGGAAGCCAAATATATGAAGAAGATAAGATAAAAAGACTTGCCTGCCATTCCCCGAAATAACAAGACCACACATCAGCATTTGGGTTTAAATATGGGCAACTTTTATTAACTGCCACCCATTAAACTTTGACTGGATCTAAATCTATGGATCCTGAACTTGGTGGCAAAGCCAGGGTAGCGTCTCTGTCTGGCCTATCCCTTGGCTATTTAGGGCAAAACACCAGGATCACCTGGAAACCTAATCCAGGCAACTTCTAAGGGAAATGTGTCAGAAAAATCCCTCTCAGGGTATTAGATCCGACTCTACCCATTCCTAGGCCATTAGAATTCCCCTCACCTCAACCTTAGGCGAGTGTTTTAGTCAATGGCCTTCACCCCTGAAGGGGCTGCCTTAGGCGTACACCAAATTTTAGCTTTCCCTAACTGTTTACCATGATCACCTATTTAATGACACACCATCCCAATTTGCCCTGCAACAGTATAGGGTAGGCAAAAAAACCCCATTTAGCGCATAAGAGGGGAAAAAATTCCTACCCGGCCCCTTAACGGCAGCCCTAATATACTGTTTAATGGGCGAGATTGGTGGGTCCACGCTCGGCTCCAGAATGAAGGGGGCAGGCCAGTACCGAGGGCCTGGCTCCGCCCCCTTGAAAGTAGTTCCACCTGGAACTAATTGTTCTCTCCTCGGAGAAGGAGGCAACCATCTCTCCCACCCTAGCTGCACCAGGGAGGGAAAGCTTCTTACATGTAGAAGATTTGGAAGTCAAGATTTGTTTCCATTCCCTTTGTTTTTTTCTTTCCTTCCTTCCTCTCCCCTTCCGCTTTCCAATCCTAACACACCACCATGTCCCAACAAACCTTCCTCCCTTGTTGCCCCTTCTTATACCTTTTAAGTGACTCTAAATGTTTTTTTATGTATACCTACCGTAAAATATAATTAATATTAATTTTTTTAAATAAAGCTGGGCCAGACCATTCAGGAATATATTGACTCTTCTCAGTTTGTATTCTTGGATTTTGTTATGAGGTTATCTGCTCGTAAGCTCAAGAACGGCAATCTCTTAACTCCTACATACTCCATGATGGTAGATAAGGGAGATCACCAAAGTGATGTGGAGAGGAGGGGGAGCTGGAATGATAAAGTTCTACCTTGCAGTCAAACCTTCAGAGTGATACGATCTCAATTTCAGAAAGGAATGATGCCATTAATTCTGGGAGCCAGGTAGCTTCCTCAACCAGCTCTGTGTAAATCATCTTGACCCACGAATCCATCAATGCTTCCTACCAGCCTCCCACTGCTGCCAATAGACTAGCTGCAAAATAAAGTACTCCTCTTAGAAGGAGTATTTCCATGCCATTGTTTTTATCTGGGTGAAAAGTGGTGCACATAATTCAGATATTCCCAAATCTTCTTGCAATGTATTATTATCTTTCTGGTCACTTTATACCCAGGCACTGCTGCAACCTACAATCTCCTTCAATCAGGAATGGCTTTTCTCTCTATCTTTCTCAGAATCTGAACATTGATTTCCCTTGTTGTCCTGGGCTTTGCATTTGAGAAAGAAAGAGTGCCTTGCAGGAGAAAAAAACCCACACAACTGGGAGATGTACGAATATTATCAGTAACATGCAATGCTGTAACAAAGGGCTAACCATGTCACCTCCCTCCGTGTCTTAGTCTTGACACTAACATGTTAATTGTTTTTGTGCAATGAGCAATGATGACTTATTACATTAAAATGTTGCTCTCTTTAAGGGTCGCTTGTGGGTTGACCGTATATGGGTGTTTTTTGACTATTTTAAGGCTTTTAAAAAATCAAAACAAAATTAATTAAAACTCATATGTTGGTAAACAACAAGTACATTTAATGCTAGCACAATATTTTAAAGTAATGAGTCCTGACCCTGGGCCAGGTCAGGGTTATTGTTCTGCCCCAAGTCATTATTTGCAGGAGCTTTTACAGATGCATTCATACTTTTGTCCCATTAAAGGTTCTTTTGGCACACACGATCCCAAGAAAATCCTATGAAATTCATGGGCTTGCCATAGGATGACTTGAAGGCATATACAGTTCTGTACCTGTCACCTTGCCAGGGTTCTGCCAATATTTAGGCAGAGATGAACCAAACAATTTAATTAAAATAGCACTTTCTGGCTGTTTTAATAGTCCATAACATAAAACATAAAGATAGCACTCAGCCACAGAAAATAAAACAAAAACTGACAGCATATGGTTGTAGGTTCAAGATAACAACATAATCAAAAGGTCCAGTTCAGTGGTCAAATGCCGAGAGTTCAATGAGCAAGTCCAGGGATCAAGAGTCTATACCTTAGTCAAAACTCAGTCCAGAGATTCAAGGTTCCAGGATTGCAAAGGTTCAAGAGACAAGTCAGGATTCCAAACATCCACAAACCTGGGGGGAAACCAGCAGCATCTACCAGCAAAATAAGACAAATACTTTTCTGCCGAAGATCAGTCCCAAGGCCAGCTCCTTCTATCCAGAAACACCCAGCTGCAACCTATATTTTGCATACCTCCACCCTTAATTGCTTTCACCCATGAACTCTTACTTACAGATTACTCAACCCATTAGAACTAAGACTTACATTAATCCTTCCATGACCAATTGCTAGGCCTACCACCACCAACCACCGTCAACTGCAGAACATGATACATGACAGTACCCATGAGGTTTTGCATCCAAAGTTTCAACCAATCATGGGGGGGGGGGAGTCCAAAATTTAAATCTTATGCTTGCCATGAGCCGAGTACTATGTTCATGTACAGTAGACATGTTTCCCTTCTGAAGCTTCAGGAGCATGGAACAGTAAGCACCCTTGGAACACACTCCCCCACACAACGAAAGCAAGCAGGAGCCGATCTTAGCTCCTCCTTTGCTTTTCAGCATCACGGATTAATCTTTTTTATTAATCCCCAGCAAACAAAAAGAAAACCCTAATTCCCTGAAAATTACTACCAGTTACCTCTCCTCTTCCAGAAGGTCATCCCTCTTCCTTACTTGGAAGTGGGAAGCCTCCTTAAAATGCCTTGGAAAGTGTGTGTGGCTGCTGGCGTGGTGCAAGCTGGGGAGAGAAAGCATGCACATGCCTGTCTACGGTCAAGCGCCTCTCCTCTAGAGTAGGAAAAACGGCTTTAAGAACAAGAAGCCTCCTTAAAATGCACATACCTGCCTGCAGCTAGGCACCTCTCCTCAAGAGTAAAGAATAGCTTTAAGAACTTCCCTCCTTTAAATGTCTTGGAAACAGTATGTATGGTGTGCAGGCCCGAGAGAGGAAATGTGTGTTTGCCTGCAGTCAAGTGCTACTCCTCTAGAGCAGAACAGATTAAATGCCTAAAATGACACTAAGGGGAGCCTGGGGAGCCCCATCCCCAAAATGGGTTGATTGAAAATGGATTTTCAGCATCCCAGAGCAAAAACAGATTTATTTATGTCATTTCTATCCCGCCCATTTCAGCCCGAAGGTGACTCAGTGCGGTGTACAGACCGGCAACAATTAGATGCTGCCATATATATATCTATATAAATAAAAATGTAATGTGCGTTTGTGGTATTCACAGAACTCAAAAACCACTGGACGAATAGACACCAAATTTGGCCACAAGACACCTAACAACCCAATGTATGTCCTTCACTAAAAAAATGATTTTGTCATTTGGGAGTTGAAGTTGCTGGGATTTATAGTTCACTTACAATCAAAGAACATTCTGAACCCCACCAACAATGGAATTGAACCAAACTTGGCACACAGTTCTCCCATGACCAACAGAAAACACTGGAAGGGTTTGGTGGGCAGTGTCCTTTGGTTTTGGAGTTGTAGTTCACATACATCCAGCGATCACTGTGGACTCAAACAATGATGGATCTGGACCAAACTCTACAGGAAGACTCAATATGCCCAAATGTGAACACTGTGGAGTTTGGGGAAAATAGAATCTTGACATTTGGGAGTTGTAGTTGCTGGGATTTATAGTTCACCTACAATCACAGAGCATTCTGAATCCCACCAATGATAGAATTGGGCCAAACCTCCCACACAGAACCCCCATGTGGGCCACAGCAACACGTGGCAGGGGAGGGCATATACATATATATATATATATATATATATATATATATATATCTCCATACACACACACACACACACACACGTCTCAGTTAAAAACAATTAAATCACATAATAAATACATATAAAAACCATAGAAACAATAAAACTATAAGAAACTATAAAAAAACAGTGCCTTCCAGTTCAATTCTTCATCCGTTTACTTCGTCTTAGCCATTCTGTGTTCATATTCCTATTTGAGTTTATCTGGTCACACTGAAGTTCCAAATGCTTGCTCAAAGAGCCAGGTTTTCAATCTTTTCCAAAAGGTCAGGAGGGAGGGGGCTGATTTAATATCCTTGGGCAGGGAGTTCCGCAGCTGAGGGGCCACCACTGAGAAGGCCCGCCAGACGCACCTGTGCGGCAGGCAGGATCGAGAGCAGGACCTCCCCAGATGATCTTAACTTCCTAAAACGTTCATAGAGAGAGATGTGTTTGGATAGATAAGCTGGGCCGGAACCATTTAGGACTGCCTTCCCAAGTTTGGGAGGCATCTCTGTTTATGAACCCGCACGCTCCCTCTGATCATCTGGAGAGGCCCTGCTCACGATCCCACCTGCGTCGCAGGCGCGTTTGGTGGGGACGAGGGACAGGGCCTTCTCTGCGGTGGCCCCCTGACTCTGGAACTCTCTCTCCAAGGACATCAGACAAGCCCCGACATTGGCAGTTTTCAGGAAGAGCCTGAAGATCTCGCTGTTCCAGTGTGCCTTTCCAGAATAGGAAACTCCTGGCATCAAGTCCCAAATGCACTTTGATAGAGATTCAGGATTATCTGCACATTGCACCTACCTCCAAATACCTCTACATATTACCTGTCAAGTTCAGCACTTTTACATTTTGTCTATTACATTTGGCCCGGCCTTTAGGTTTTAATTGCGTCACGGTGTCATCGTTTTACTGTTTTATTGTTTTGCTTGATGTTTATTATTTGCTTATGAGTTTTATTGTGTATTGTATGTTGTTGTCGTCAGCGGCCTTGGCCTTTGTAAGCCGCATCGAGTCCTTCGGGAGATTTTGCGGGGTATAAATAAAGATAATAAATAATAAATAAATAAAATGGATTGGGGCCTCCACTGAAAGCCAGGACATGAAATGAATCAAGGTTTACCTGGATTGCACAAGCCTAATGTTCACAGACCTTCAGGCTTTCTATTTGAGTCGTTTGCCACTTTCTGAAAGAGACACCATTTAATATGGCATTGTATATCATGGGGTGAAAGAAGAAAGCTGGGTTGCAGCTAAACATAAAAAAAAAACAAGATTATGGCAACAAGAATGATTGACAACTGGGAAAAAAAAGTGGAGGCCGTGACAGACTTTGTATTTCTAGGTGCAAAGATGACTGCAGATGCAGACTGTGGCCAGGAAATCAGAAGACGCTTCCTTCTTGGGAGGAGAGCAATGTCCAGTCTCGATAAAATAGTAAAGTAGAGACATCAGACTGGCAACCAAGATCCATTGCCTAGTCAAAGCCATGGTATTCCCTGTAGTCACCTACGGATGTGAGAGCTGGACCTTAGGGAAGGCTGAGCGAAGGAAGATCGATGCTTTTGAGCTGTGGTGTTGGAGGAAAGTGCTGAGAGTGCCTTGGACTGCGAGAAGATCCAACCAGTCCGTCCTCCAGGAAATAAAGCCCGACTGCTCACTGGAGGGAAGGATACTAGAGACAAAGTTGAAGTACTTTGGCCACATCATGAGGAGACAGCAAAGCCTAGAGAAGACAATGATGCTGGGGAAAGTGGAAGGCAAAAGGAAGAGGGGCCGACCAAGGGCAAGATGGATGGATGGCATCCTTGAAGTGACTGGACTGACCTTGAAGGAGCTGGGGGTGGTGACGGCTGACAGGGAGCTCTGGCTTGGGCTGGTCCATGAGGTCACGAAGAGTCGGAGACAACTGAACGAATGAACAACAACAATATCATGGGACTTGAGCATCCACAAAAGTTGATTTTTGCCAAAGGTGAAATGTCCTGAAACCAAACCCTAGCAGATACCAAAGGTGCACTGGAAATGGATATGCTTCTTTAATGTTTTTTCAAAAATCCTTCCAATTCAGTACAGACTTGGGACAGGGTTAGACTGCTGATGGGCTTTTGCGAAATGCCGTGAAAAAGTTTAATATTCCTATCCTGACACTTTCCTGTGCTTGGAGATTTCTTCATTTGTTAATTCTTAAACTAGAAAAGTAGGATTCCATCTTTTCCTCTGAAATGTTGCTTTCTCTAGGGTAGAATTTTTGGAATTATGTCCTCTCTCCCCTCCACATAGCTCTAGGGAGATATTATCATTAATTTAAGTACAAACCTATGCCTCTGGGGAAACATTTTTTCACTTGCACCATACATAGTTTTTCTTTATTTACAGTCCCTCAAACCCCCAAACATTATTAGGACCAGTATATCTACAAGGCATCTGTTATCTCCCAAAGGGATAGTCTGAAACCAAGTACTTATCTTCCGAAATAGCAACAAACCATCTACAACAGCCCACAACAACATCCCATAAATATCAGAAGAAGACTTGTGTTGGTGACATCTATTTTGTGCTGTCTTTACATAATCCCAATTATTGCAACATATTGATGACTTTAATTGTAGATGTAAATTCTTACGGATCTCATTCCTTTAAACAGGGAAACTTATATTTTCTCTGTACTATGTGAGACCATGAGAAGTTTCTTGCAACTTTTTGGTGATGTTTTTGAAGTCAAGGAACACGATTTGTACAAACAATGCTTGCCCAACTGGAAATTGCTGCTGCCTTATTGGATTTTGAAGGTTGCATTATCCAATTCTGTCATGGTGAAAATAGACCCCTGTCTGATTCCACAGCAAGCTGGCTTCAGGAAAGGCAAAAGCTGCACATCGCAAGTGCTGAACCTGACTCAGCACATAGAAGATGGCTTTGAAAGGCAGCAGATCACAGGAGCTGTCTTCATAGACCTGTCAGCAGCCTATGATACTGTGAACCACCGCCTCCTCCTGAGAAAAATGTATAATATCACAAAGGACTACCACCTCCGCCTCATAGGAAACCTGCTACAAAACAGGAACTTTTTTGTTGAGTTCCAGGGCCAGAGAAGCAGATGGCGGAAACAAAGAACGGCCTGCCTCAGGGGAGCATGCTTGCTCCATCCATGTTCAACATCTACACAAATGACCAGCCACTGCCAGAAGGGACAGAGAGTTTCATCTATGCTGATGATCGTGCCATTACTGCTCAAGCAGGGAGCTTTGAGATGGTTGAACAGAAGCTCTCCGAAGCTCTAGGTGCTCTTACTCCCTATTACAGGGAAAACCAGCTGATCCCTAATCCATCTAAAACACAGACATGTGCTTTTCACCTTAAGAACAGACAAGCATCCCAAGCTCTGAGGATTACCTGGGAAGGAATCCCACTGGAGCATTGCAGCACACAATACCTGGGAGTCACTCTGACCGTGCTCTGACCTACAAGAAGCACTGCCTGAACATCAAGCAAAAAGTGGGTGCCAGAAACAATATCATACGAAAGCTGACTGGCACAACCTGGGGATCACAACCAGACACAGTGAAGACATCTGCCCTTGTGCTGTGCTACTCTGCTGCTGAGAATGCATGCCCAGTGTGGAACACATCTCACCACGCTAAAACAGTGGATGTGGCTCTTAATGAGACATGCCGCATTATCACGGGGTGTCTGCGCCCTACACCACTGGAGAAACTACACTTTCTAGCCGGTATTGCACCACCTGACATCCGCCGGGAAGTAGCAGCCAATAGTGAAAGGACCAAGGCAGTGACATCTCCAGCTCATCCTTGTTTGGGTATCAGCCAGCATGTCAATGACTTAAATGAAGAAATAGTTTTCTAAGATCTACAGAGACACTCGCTGGAACACCTCAGCAAGCGAGAGTCCAAAAGTGGCAGGCTCAAACCCAGAACCTCATCAATGGCTGATACCAAATGAGAGACTCCCTCCTGGGCACACAGAAAACTGTGCGACTTGGAAGGCGCTGAACAGACTGCGCTGGCACCACAAGATGCAGAGCCAACCTCAAGAAATGGGGCCACAAAGTGGAATCCACGACATGCGAGTGTGGAGAAGAGCAAACCACTGACCACCTGCTGCAATGCAACCTGAGCCCTGCCACATGCACAATGGAGGACCTCCTTGCGGCAACACCAGAGGCACTCCAAGTGGCCAGAGACTGGTCAAAGGACATTTAATCAACTACCAAGCTTGCAAACTTGTGTTTTGTCTGTTTGTTTGTTTGTTTTGTTTGTTTTGTTAAAAATGTAATACAAATGTCTGGTTGCTCCTGGCACGATAAATAAATAAATATGGTGAAATCATGGCATGTTCCTCCTCAAACTTGTGGAGAACTCAAGTTCTTCATCCAAGACTCACATTCTTCATGTAAGACTTTTTTCTTCTATGGCTAATGAGTGGTTTGTGGACCTGGAAGGATGGCTGAGAAGTCTCTGGCAGATGCACAACCATAACATTATCTTGCAGGACCTCTGGAGGACTTTCAATAATTCCTGGATGATGCCTATATTCATTGTCTCATTGTGTCTTCATCATACTCAACTCAATGTCCATCAGCCACTAAAAGTGCAGAAGGAGCATGGAAGTGATATGATTTTGAAGGATCTTGGTTATTCTGCTAGAGAGATAAAGAATACCAGTCTCCACAAAAGACAAAATGAGGGAGACGTATGCAAGTTGGACTTCAATGTATGTGTGTGTCACTTATGGAATGCCAGTTGCCATTTTGAAAAGATTAAACAGACAGATTATTTAGATTCTTTAATCTCAATAGTCTTGGTCTTCTCTACTTACCATTTATGCCTTGATAACTGTTTTACTTTAATGCTAGTTTTATGAAAAGGCTTCTTGCAAAACTGACAGGAAATGGATCCATTCCTCAAAAAGAAAAAAAATCATGTTATTAAGTTCTTGTGGTTTTTTTCAGGCTATATGGCCATGTTCTAGAGGCATTTCTCCTGACGTTTCGCCTGCATCTATGGCAAGCATCCTCAGAGGTGAGGTCACCTCTGAGGAAGCTTGCCATAGATGCAGGCGAAACGTCAGGAGAAATGCCTCTAGAACATGGCCATATAGCCCGAAAAAAAACCCACAAGAACTGAGTGATTCCGGCCATGAAAGCCTTCGACAATACATTGATTATGTTGTCCAAATCTAGGATTTTACGAGGTTGAATGAAAAGTAATGCCTCCACCTTCGTAACTCCTCAACAGATGGCAGTACTGGTATGCGGCAGGTACTGGCTTGTTCAGTAGACTCTCCTCTACAGTTCCATTTTGGCAGGAAGCCTTAGCATTGAATGGTTGTGTTGTTAAAGTGCGAAGTATGGAACCCTGCGCAGACGGTCGGTCAATGTGACTTAAGCAACATGCAGTCATTTAATTCTTGACAGCAGAAGGTGTCACCCCAAAGGAGATTAATCAGAGAATGCAAGCTATTTATAGTGATTATGTTGATGTGAGTACTGTGCATCATTGGGTGAGTAAGTTTAAAATGTTGAGGTGGGAACATCTGACTTACCACTGAGTCCCACCAGCCTATTAACTCATTATAGCATCATTGTTGTACAATTTCCATTACTGTACACCCACCCCCACCACACGTCCCATTCCGTTCATTATATCAACCAAGTTACAGTCATGGCCAAGGACAAAGGGGGTGGGGGCTTTGCCAAACAAAGAGTTGGACATCCTGTGACAGCAACCACTAAGTTTCACAAGCAAAAGGTTGACAGATTGATTCAGGATGGTCGTCATATCACTCAGAAAGAAATTTCAAGCAGAATCAGTATTTCTCAAGAACGTGTGAGTCACATTATTGCTTTGGGCTATCGGATGATCTGTGCACGATGAGTACCCAGGATGAGAAAACTGTGAGACGCTGGTTGCGGAAACAGAGTGTCGACTTCTTCTGTGACGGCTTCAGAAAACTTGTTCATCGTTGGCAGAAATGTATCCAATTGTCTGGTGATTATGTGGAAAAGTGAATAGTGTTAGTTAAAGAGCACATTCTAAGGATTATTTCTGCGTTTGATTTATTAAAATATTCCCATCCAAACCCAAGTAATGAAGGTGAAGGCATTAATTTTCATTCAACCCTTATATGTGAAGTGGTTGCAACTTTTCAACACGACATTTCTCTGTTGCATTGATACATGCACTTATGTTCTGATTTTTGACCTGATTAGCACAAGGCTATTGAATAACTTCGACTTACCAAGAGGTGTACTCACAATTCAGTCAATAGGTCTCCTCTAGTTGAATCGAACCAACAGGATTTCATCCACACTTTCTCATTCAGGGTAAACAAATTAACAACGTCTCCTTACAGTCTTAGCCCTGACCCTGTTGCTCCACTTCAGGCTGTGTTGCATTTTCAGAGTAGCCCTCAGATGTTTTGTTTGTGATCAGAACTCCTTCCCTTTCATGTCTCTGTAGTCTGGCTTTCAGGATTAGACTTTCCATGATGATCAGGAGACAAGACACACCAAGAGAAAGACAGGAGGATGAAAAGGGCAGAGGTTATAGAACAGGATCTTCAAATAATTGAAATTATTTCTTCCATGTGCCTGTCAAGCCATGCCCAGTGTGTACTACTGTAAGATAAAAGGGCACGAAAGCTGTGATCATATCTCTTGTGGTTGAAAAGGGAATG
Source organism: Anolis sagrei ordinatus (assembly GCF_025583915.1). Classification (NCBI taxonomy): domain Eukaryota; kingdom Metazoa; phylum Chordata; class Lepidosauria; order Squamata; family Anolidae; genus Anolis; species Anolis sagrei. The sequence goes on from NW_026847993.1 coordinate 39,759,183, forward strand.
GAGAAGGGATTTGTACTGATGCATCCTTTTTTCACAGTACTTCAATGCTAGGTGATGCTTGATTGCCAACTTTATTCCCACTATCCCAGAAGTCTAAAGAATGCAGAGCATTATACATAGATTAAGAAGACAATCTATATAAATAAAAATGTCATGTTCGTTTGTGGGACTAACAGAACTCAAAAACCACTGGACGAATTGACACCAAATTTGGACACAAGACACCTAACAACCCAATGTATGTCCTTCACTCAAAAAAAATGATTTTGTCATTTGGGAGTTGTAGTTGCTGGGATTTATAGTTCACCTATAATCAAAGAGCATTCTGAACCCCACCAATGATGGAATTAAACCGGACTTGGCACACAGTTCTCCCAAGACCAACAGAAAACACTGGAAGGGTTTGGTGGGCAGTGTCCTTTGCTTTTGGAGTTGTAGTTCACCTACATCCAGAGAACACTGTGGACTCAAACAATGATGGATCTGGACCAAACTCTACACAGATACTCAATATGCCCAAATGTGAACACTGGTGGAGTTTGGGATAAATAGAATCTTGACATTTGGGAGTTGTAGTTACTGAGATTTGTAGTTCAGCTACAATCACAGAGCATTCTGAACCCCACCAATGATAGAAATGGGCCAAACCTCCCACACAGAACCCCCATGTGGGCCACAGCAATGCGTGGCAGGGGAAGGCTAGTCTATATAAATAAAAATGTAATGTTCGTTTGTGGTATTCACAGAACTCAAAAACCACTGGAGCAATTGGCACCAAATTTGGACACAATGCATCTAACAACCCAATTTATGTTCTCCACTCAAAAAACCATGAAAACAAAAAACAGAAAGGACTTCTGAAATGTATGTCCACAAAGGAGAAACTGCATGTCTACAAAGAGACCCATGGCCACGCCCCCGCCTCCTCGTGGGGAAACAGCCAGCCGTTAAAGCATAAGGAGCCAGGAGCGTGTGCATGCCCCCCCCAATATTTTTACTCATACAAATGGTAGATAAAGAGAGTGGGCACCATGGGAGTGGAGGGGGAGGCTTGCTGCATGGAGCCCCTTCTCTTTCCCTGCTATGCCAGGAGGCGCCCCCCCTCCTCCTCCTCCTGTTGGAAGAGGCCGGTGGGTGGGGGAGGGACTTTCTGTAGACCTTTCTTTTTTAACTTTTTCCTTTCTGTCCGACCTGCTCGCCTGTCTCCGACAACACGAGCACATATTTAACACACACACACACACACACACAGGAGGTAGCTGCCTTTGCCACACTCCACCCGAAAGGACTCCCTTCCCTTCTTTCCTCCCTCCCTTTCTTTCCTTTTCTTCCTTCCTGCCCCTTCCTTTCCTCCTCTCCTTCTTTCCCTTCTTTCCCTCCTTCCCTTCCTTCCTGACCCTTCTTCCTTTCCTTCCTCTCTTCCTTTCCTCCTTCTTTCCCTTTCTTCATTTCCTTCCCCTTAATTTTCCTCCCTCCTTTCTTCATCCCGCTCTTTCCTTTCCCTCCTCCTTCCCCTTCCTTTCCTTCCTTCCTTCCTGTCCCTCCTTCTTTCTTTTCCTTCCCTTCTTTCCCTCCTTCCTTCCTTCTTCCTTTCCTTCTTTCTATGTAAGATATAAATACAATATTTTATATATTGTTATATAGATTACTATATAATATGTTACATATATATATATATATATATATATATATATATATATATAATATTACTATATAATGGAACAGTCAAGAAGTAACGAGGGAAAGAGGGGAAGGAAGGAGGGAAAGGGGGAAGGAAGGAGAGAGGGAAAAAAGAAAGAAAGAAAGATAGGGAAGCAAGGAAGGAGAGAAGGAAATAAAAAAGTGAACGGAAAAAGCGAGGGAAAGAAGGAGAAGGAAGGAAGGAAGGAAGGAAGGATGCAACCAAAGAGCAAAGAAGGGGGGAAAGAAACAGGTAGAGATGGAAGAAAGAAGAGAAATAGGAAGGGAAAGAAATAGAGGAAAGGAAGGAAAGAGGGAAGGAAGGAAAGAAAGAGGGAGGGAAGTTTGGCCACAGCAACGCGTGGTGGGTACAGCTAGTCACTCTTATAAATATAGAAATGTCCATATTTGGTTGAAATATCCACAATGGGCTGATGTAATGCCCAGACGTAGAAATGGAGGTAATTTATTTCACTGAATTTTTTTCACTGTTGTATTTCTGTGTCAATGTTGACATTTGTGGAGAGGTGGCTGCCAAGGTAGTGGAAATGGTCAACATTTTCTAATGTTACAGTATTAAGCTGTATTTCTGGCATTGGAGAGGGATTGGCTGGTGAGTGCTGGAAGAGCACTTTGGTTTTCCTGATGTTCAATGACAGGCCAAAATTTTCGTAGCATTTTTCGCTAACTGGCTCAAGATTGGGAAAGGCATACGGCAAGGCTGCATACTTTCACCCAACCTTTTTAACTTGTATGCAGAACACATCATGCAAGGATGTGCAGGGCTTGATGAATGCAAAGCTGGGGTTAAGATTACTGGAAGAAACATTAACAACCTCAGATATGCAGATGACACCACTCTGATGGCCGAAAGCGAGGAGGAGCTGAGGAGCCTTCTAATCAAGGTGAAAGAAGAAAGCGCAAAAGCTGGGTTGCAGCTAAACATAAAAAAAACCAAGATATGGCAACAAGAATGATTGACAACTGGAAAATAGAGGGAGAAAATGTGGAGGCCGTGACAGACTTTGTATTTCTAGGTGCAAAGATTACTGCAGATGCAGACTGTGGCCAGGAAATCAGAAGACGCTTCCTTCTTGGGAGGAGAGCAATGTCCAATCTCGATAAAATAGTAAAGAGTAGAGACATCACACCGGCAACAAAGATCCGCCTAGTCAAAGCCATGGTATTCCCTGTAGTCACCTACGGATGTGAGAGCTGGACCTTAGGGAAGGCTGAGCGAAGGAAGAGAGAGGCTTTTGAACTGTGGTGCTGGAGGAAAGTGCTGAGAGTGCCTTGGACTGAGAGAAGATCCAACCAGTCCATCCTCCAGGAAAGAAAGCCCGACTGCTCATTGGAGGGAAGGAGACTAGAGACAAAGTTGAAGTACTTTGGCCACATCATGAGGAGACAGCAAAGCCTAGAGAAGACAATTATGCTGGGGAAAGTGGAAGGCAAAAGGAAGAGGGGCCGACCAAGGGCAAGATGGATGAAGTGACTGGACTGAACTTGAAGGAGCTGGGGGTGGTGACGGCCAACAGGGAGCTCTGGCGTGGGCTGGTCCATGAGGTCACGAAGAGTCGGAGACGACTGAACGAATGAACAACAAAACACTTTAAAAATACTTTAAAAACAAAATACCAGTGCTCCCCAGTTTTGTAATGACTTTTGAACCATTTCTTAATGTAATAAGTATGAACATATTCCAAACATCTCAAAAAGCAGGGTGATCGTTACAGCTTCAATGGCAATGCCAACATGCACAGAAGCGGTTTGGGAAATCCATGCTCTTTCTGAAGCATGCACGAGTGCAGGACTGAAGTTATGAACAAAGTCCCTCCTCTGTCTTTGAAGAGTCTCCTGCGATTCCTGAGCAAATTACAGACGGCTGAAACTTGAACTCGGTGCAAGGTGATGCAGTGTTCGAAATTCAACTCACAGAGCCTTTGATTTAGCAACTGGCCCTCGATCTCTCTGTATCCGTCTCCCAATACACAATATACTCTCGTTTCATTGATCAGGAGGAAAAAAACAGGCTTTGTGGGAACAGGGCTGTGCTGTTTCTTCACTGCCTCATTGCTTCATCTCCCTACTTTGTTGGATTGTCATTTGACAGATGCCTCTGCGCCTCTGGAAGGGTGGGAATGAGAAAAGAAGGTTTTCATTCTCAACGAATGCCAGTCAACAGCAGCACGTAGAAGAAGAAGAAGGAGAAGAAGAAGGGGGAGGGCGAGTCCAGACAATACTGAATGTGTCACGGAGACTCTTCCTCTTGTAACAAAATTTTCTTCTTTAGGTTTTTTTTTTAATTCCCCGGTCTTATTGTGGATGAACCCTTTCACTCAGAAGGTTCATCAGTTTTGTATCCAGTTGTTTACGCTCCCTCCCAAAAAAGCCCAGCACTATGAAGCAAAAGAAAAAGAAAGGGCAAAGGAGAGTACCAAAGGGAAGATGAGAAATGGCTTTGGCAAAGGGAATTGAAAAAGAAAAGAATAGAAGAAGCAACACTTCAGTTTTCTTGGGCTATTGCAGGAGAAGCAGAACAGCGTGTTAAATGGAAGATGAATCCTTGTAGGAGTGTCCCATGTCTGCTGTCCATCAGAGATGGAAAAAATCTTTCTTTCCTGTTAAAGTCAGCACTACCTGTTTATTGAGTTTTAAACATATATGCATTAAAAGTAAAACTAGGTACAGGAAAAAAGAAATACACAATACATTGTTGAAGGCTTTCATGGCTGGAATCACTGGGTTGTTGTAGGTTTTTCCAGGCTATATGGCCATGTTCTAGAGGCATTTTCTCCTGACGTTTCGCCTGCATATATGGCAAGCACCTCTGAGGTGCAACACTTCCTACCTAACCCTATCCCCAACCTATCTACCGGTGCTGCTTATTTATTTATTGTGTCAGAAGTAGCACCCAATAGTGAAAGGACTAAGGCAGTGACATCTCCAGCTCATCCCCTGTTTGGCTATCAGCCAGCACGTCAACGACTTAAATCTAAAAATACTTTTCTAAGATCTACAGAGACACTCGCTGGAACACCTCAGCAAGTGAGAGTCCAAAAGTGGCAGGTTCAAACCCAGAACCTCAACCAATGGCTGATACCAAATGAGAGACTCCCCTGGGCACACAGAGGACTGGGCGACTTGGAAGGCGCTGAACAGACTGCGCTCTGGCACCGTGAGATGCAGAGCCAACCTCAAGAAATGGGGCTACAAAGCGGAATCCACGACATGCGAGTGTGGAGAAGAGCAAACCACAGATCACCTGCTGCAATGCAACCTGAGCCCTGCCACATGCACAATGGAGGACCTTCTTGCGGCAACACCAGAGGTACTCCAAATGGCCAGCTACTGGTCAAAGGACATTTCATCATACCAAACTTGCAAATTTTGTGTTTTGTCTGTCTGTTTGTTTGTTTTGTTCTGTTGGAAATGTAATACAATTGACTGGTTGCCCTGACACGACAAATAAATAATTCAAAGTGCTGGTGTTAACCTTTAAAGCCCTAAACGACTCCAGCCCTGTTTACCTCTCCGAACGTATTCTCCCCTATGAACCATCAAGATTATTAAGATCGTCTGGAGAGGCCCTGCTCTCGGTCCCACCGGCCTCACAAGCGCGTCTGGTGGGGACGAGGGACAGGGCCTTCTCTGTGGTGGCCCCGCAACTCTGGAACTCTCTCCCACCGGAGGTCAGAACCGCCCTGTCTATCCTGACATTCAGGAAACGGGTGAATACGTGGTTGTGGAGACAGACTTTCAACGAATGAGACAATACCCTAGGATGCTGGATAGAAGATGATGTATACTTGTTTTTAATATGACGACTGACCACCATAGTTTTAAATATATTGTTATTTTAAATGTGTTACTGTAATTGTGAACTATGATATTTTACTGATTGTATGTGTTTTTATGGTTGGAAACCGGGCTGAGTCCCTCAATGAGGTGAGAAGGTCGGTATAGAAAACTTTGAAATAAATAAATAAATAAATAAATATTTACAGTATAATAACCTTTTAATGTTGAAAAGTATTTATGACATATCTGAGTGCTATAAACACAGTAAAAGTATTTCCAATAGTGCATTACTGTAGTCTGATCAGGAGAAATCTGTGGTCATATCTGCTTATCTACCTTTTTATTTGCACAACACGTCTGTCTCAGCAAAAGCAATATACCGGGAGTAAGGGGCCAGGCATAATCTTGCTCCGATTCCAGTGTGTTCAAGACTGTAATTGGCCTTTGGATTCACAATGACAATGATTGCTTTAAGGGAGCGCGAGGCGGGGAGAAAGAAAACAGAAGCAAAACGATTGCCGCCAAAGTTATTGCAGAAACAGAATACAAAAATCTGAGACGAATAGTGCGGGACCTAAAATGGAATCGACTGTCAGAAAATGTACGCTGATGCTCAGATTTCCAAGCGAGGTGGCAAGGTTTTCATTAAGCAGTGAAGGAACGAGGTCTACTAAGCTGTTAGCACAGTGGAGAAGAACTGGGTCGATCTTAAATTAAATCTGATAGAGCCTGCACTTTAGCAGCTATGGTTAAATGCAGGTGTCTAATGTTTTGTTAGACTGAGTGTCAAAGATAAGGACCATTTGCAATGACAATAAAAAAGGTGGATGTTTGCTTAATGGCAAAGCCCCCACCCCCTTTGTCCTTGGCCATGACTGTAACTTGGTTGATATAATGAACGGAATGGGACGTGTGGTGGGGGTGGGTGTACAGTAATGGAAATTGTACAACAATGATGCTATAATGAGTTAATAGGCTGGTGGGACTCAGTGGTCAGGGGTTAATTACCTAGAGAAGAGATACCAGGTATCAGGCTTTTCATCAGCAACCAAGGCCTTAAGTAACTTTCCTGTAATTCCAGATTTTGCAAGACTCCTCTGCAAATGTGAATTCTAGTGGGATTGGGGGAAGATTGATTTTGTCATTTGGGAGTTGTAGTTGCTGGCATTTATAGTCAACCTACAATCAAAAAGCGTTCTGAACTCCTTTAACAATGGAATTGAAGTAAGCTTGGCACACAGACCTCCCATGACCAACAGAAAATATTGGAAGGGTTTGGTGAACAGTGACCTCAAGTTTGGGAGTTGTAGTTCACCTACCTCCAGAGAGCACTGTGGACTCAAGCAATGATGGATCTGGACCTAACGTGGCATGAATATTCAATATGCCCAAATGTGAACACTGATGGAGTTTGGGGAAAATAGACCTTGACATTTGGGAGTTGTAGTTGCTGGGATTTATAGTTCATCTACACTCAAAGAGCATTCTGAACCCCACCAACGATAGAGTTGGGTCAGACTTCCCACACAAAACCCCCATGACCAACATAATATACTGTGTTTTGTGATGGTCTTTGGTGATCCTTCTGACAACCCCTCGCGACCTCCCCAGGGGTCCTGACCCCCAGGTTGAGAAACACTGATCTAAGTCATTAATTAATTTATTTTATTTATTTCTCACACTTCTACCCCACTCTTCTCAACCCCCGAGCGGGGACTCAGGGCGGCTTACAAAAAGGCACAATTCGATGCCGGCACAACAACAAGGTAAAAATTAAAACATATAAACAGTAATTAAAACAATTAAAACAATCCATTATACATCACAATCCCTAAAAACAATCTAATGCTCAACGTTTACCAGCTCATTGTCCGTAAATTCAAATTCCACATTGTCCAATCCATCAATTCTAGTCATCGCTTCTCCCTTATATATCCGCCAGATTACCCAAAGGCCTGATCCAAAATCCATGTTTTTAATTTCCTTCTAAAGGAGAGGAGGGATGTCAATGACCTAATTTCCCCGGGGAGTGACTTCCACAGGTGAGGGGCCACCACCGAGAAGGCCCTGCTCCTCGTCCCCACCATTCTCACTTGTGATAAAGCTGGGACCGAGAGCAGTGCCTCCCCAGAAGATCTTAAACTCCGAGGCGGGACGTAGAGGGAGATGCGTTCGGACAGATACGCTGGGCCAGAACCATATAGGGTTTTGTAGGTCAAAACCAGCACTTTGAATTGTGTTCGGAATTGGATCGGCAGCCAGTGGAGCTGACATAAAAGAGGGGTGGTATGCTCCCTGTATGATGCACTGGTGAGTAATCTAGCTGCCGCCCGCTGGACTAATTGAAGTTTCCGAACAGTCTTCAAAGGCAACCCCACGTAGAGTGTGTTGCAGTAATCTATTCGGGATGTAACGAGAGCGTGGACCACTGTGGCCAGATCAGACTTCCCAAGGTACGGGTGCAACTGGTGCACAAGTTTTAATTGTGCAAAAGCTCTCCCACCCACCGCCGAGACCTGGGGTTCCAGGCTCAGCGATGAGTCCAGGATCACTCCAAAACTGCGAACCTGCATCTTCAGGGGGAGTGTAACCCCGTCCAACACAGGCTGTAACCCTATTAATAAAGATGTTGAGAAAGACCGGGCCCAGGACAGAACCCTGCTGAGGGCACTCCACTCGTCACTTCTTTCCAGGATGAAGAGGAAGCACTGGTGAGCACCCTCTGGGTTCGTCCACTTAACCAATTACGGATCCTCCTCACCGTAGTTTTGCCTAGCCCACATTGGACTAGTTTCCTTGCCAGAAGGTCATCTTTAAGTTCATTTTGTGCTTCAGTTTTGCGATGCCCACAAACGTGGCTGGATACCAATAGATCATGTCTCAAGAGCAGGACAGATGTCGTAGATGCTCAAGAAGAAACCGGTCCTAAAGGAAATGAAAGAGGAGCTGGACCAAAGGCATTTTAAAAAGCCACAAATATGGAAATAGCAAAGGCTGTGTAATTGGATCCAATGACACAATAAGAGGTCATGTAGTGAAGGCAAAATGCTTAGTCGAAGGATTTGAAAGAAAAGGACAGAAAAGCACAAAGAGGCCCGTGGCTGAGCTGAAGTATGCAACTCAAAGTCTGAGAATAATTAAAAGAAATGGAGATGAAGGTGGTCTTTAATTCATTGGCGCAAGGAATCCAGTTATATAAAAATAGTGCTCAGTGGTAGCGTATGAAGATCAAGAATATGTGAGAAAACTAAGGATTGTAGAAACAACAAAGAAGAATCTCTTAGTCATGGTGTCCCTGAGTGGAAAAGGAAATCGTATTTGGCTACCCATGACTATGGCCATTAGTGTGTTTCAAAAAGTCTTTGAACCAGGTTATGAAAAGAGAATAGAGGACCCATTCAGCCGGAATTGCTTCCCATCATGTGGATTTTTAATTATAAAAATGGTCCGCAATGTCTTTTCATTGGGTCACGCGGTTTTCGCCTGTGATTTTCTTTTCTCTTGCCATTGACTATTGGGTTTGTCTGTCGTTTTTCTTCCAGATCTTTCTTTACATTTCTAATCTCTGGCTATTTTTTGATCAATACAAAAATCTATATGTTTTATTTCAAATCCTCTCCGTGCTATGGATATGTTATCTCATGGTATCAGCTGCAGACATAAAAAAATGCTGCAGTCCAATGCTTAAAACCTATTATTATTATTATTATTATTATTATTATTATTATTATTATTGGGTTGTTGTAGGTTTTTTCGGGCTGTATGGCCATGTTCTAGAGGCATTCTCTCCTGACATTTCACCTGCATCTATGGCAAGCATCCTCAGAGGTAGTGAGGACTCACTAAGGGATAAGGTCCTTACTGGATGCTACCCATCTCATGAAGATGTGTGAAGAGTGAAGAGAGGGGAGGCCAGGGGACAGTTCCATCTTGTCTCCTGTGCTATTCTAATAATATAACATAATATAATATATTGTATATACATATAATATTTATAATATTATAATATAATGCAATATAATACTACTAATAATAATATGATATTATAATTATATATTTATATTACATGTAATTTACTAATAATATTACAATATAATGGTATAGTACAATATAGTAATATTTAATATTACCTGCCCGAACGTATCCTCCCCTATGAGCCATCAAGATTGCTAAGATCATCTGGAGGGGCCCTGCTCTCGATCTCACTGGCCTCACAGATGCGGCTGGTGGGGACGAGAGACAGGGCCTTCTCGGTGGTGGCCCCTCGACTCTGGAACTCCCTTCCACTGGAGATCAGAACTGCCCCTTCTATCTTAACATTCAGGAAACAGGTGAAAACTTGGCTTTGGGGATCGGCATTCGACGAATGAGCCATGATCCTGTGATATGGATGGATGACGACGAATAATGATTTTTGATGATGACTGACCACTGTAATCATATGACTGTATTTTGCTATTTTAATGTTTTAGTGTGTTCTAGAATATGATGTTTTAATGTCTGTCTGTAATATTGATGTTGGAAACCGGCCTGAGTCCCTCGAATGGAGGTGAGAAGACCGGTATACAAAACTGCTAAATAAATAAATAAATAAATTGATACTGATATTGTTTATTTATTTGTCGTTTTAGGGCAACCAGTCAATTGTATTACATTTCTAACAGAACAAAACAAACAAACAGAAAGAACACAAAACTTGCAAGTTTGGCAGTTGGATTAAATGTCCTTTGACCAGTCTCTGTCCACTTGGAGTGCCTCTGGTGTTGCTGCAAGAAGGTCCTCCATTGTGCATGTGGCAGGGCTCAGGGTGCATTGCAGCAGATGGTCAGTGGTTTGCTCTTCTCCACACATGTTGTGGATTCCACTTTGTGGCCCCATTTCTTGAGGTTGGCTCTGCATCTCGTGTTGCCAGAGCGCAGTTTGTTCAGCGCCTTCCAAGTCGCCCAGTCTTCTGTGTGCCCGGGGGGAGTCTCTCATTTGGGATTAGCCATGGCTTTTGGTTCAGAGTTTTAGCCTGCCACTTTTGGACTCTCGCTTGCTGAGGTGTTCCTGCAAGTCTCTCTGTAGATCTTAGAAAACTATTTCTAGATTTAAGTTGTTGACGTGCTGGCTGATACCCAAACAGGGGATGGGTTGGAGATGTCTCTGCCTTGGTCCTTTCACTATTGGCTGCTACTTCCTGGTGGATGTCAGGTGGTGCAATACCGGCTAAGCAGACTGATATTGTGCTATGCTTGTAATATAATTTATTGTATGTATATACCTTGTAAGTCTCTGTGAGTCCCCTTCAGGTTGAGAAGGGCGGCATATAAATGTCGTAAATAAACAAAATAAATAAAATAATGAAGCTTGACCATTTTCTCACCACTTTCACCACCTTTTGTGACTTTCCATATCAATTTTTATTTATTTATTTATTTATTTATTTCTCGCACTTCTACTCCGCCCTTCTCAACCCCCGAGGGGGACTCAGGGCGGCTTACAAAAAGGCACAATTTGATGCCGGCACAACAACATGGTAAAAAATAAAACATATAAACAGTAACTGTAACAACTAAAACAATCCATTATACATCACAATCCCTAAAAACAATCTAGTGCTCAATGTTTACTAGCTCATAGTCCATAAATTCGAATTCCACATTGTCCAATCCATCAATTCTAGTCATCACTTGCCCCTTATCTATCCAACAGATTACCTGAAGGTCTGGTCCCAAATCCGTGTTTTTAATTTCCTTCTAAAGGAGAGGAGGGATATCGATGACCTAATTTCCCTGGGGAGTGAGTTTCACAGGTGATGGGCCACCACCGAGAAGGCCCTGCTCCTTGTCCCCACCAATCTCACTTGTGATAGAGGTGGGGCCGAGAGCAGTGCCTCCCCACAAGATCTTAAACTCTGAGGCGGGATATAGAAGGAGATGCGTTCTGACAGATACGCTGGGCCGGAACCATATAGGGTTTTGTAGGTCAAAACCAGCACATTGTGCTCGGAATTGGATTGGCAGCCAGTGGAGCTGACACAATAGGGTATGCTCCCTGTATGATGCTCCGGTGAGTAATCTAGCTGCCGCCCGTTGGACTAATTGAAGTTTCCGAACAGTCTTCAAAGGCAACCCCACATAGAGTGCATTGCAGTAATCTATTCAGGATGTAAYGAGAGCGTGGACCACTGTGGCCAGAWCAGACTTCCCAAGGTATGGGCGCAACTGGCGCACAAGTTTTAATTGTGCAAAAGCTCTATCAAGAAGGCCAAGCATGAAAAGAACAGGATTTTAAGGGTCACTTGCTCATTGGACAAGAGTGTAGTGCCTCCCTTCACAATGTCCAGATGACCCTTTATTTATCCAGGGGATCATATCAAAATGCATAATTTGGGCCCCCAAACCTGTCCTCCACTTATACATGAAGTTGACTTAAACACAAGTATATACGATATATGTGCAAAGAAAGAGGCATGGCATCACCTGTCGCTTGGCCCTCTGCAAGTCATTGTTCGAATGTTCTTTGTACCATTTCCTTACTACAAGACTAAATAGGATAACCAGGACCCTCTTGGGCAATTGGTCGTCATCCTTTATGTCTGATCTAACGCTCGCCTGCAGCGCCTTTACTTCGATAATGGTTTTCATGTAGCTACCTCTGAGCTCATTACTCCATCCAAATTGCTTTATATACTATAATGTGGTGGGCTGGAGCCTAGAGAGACCTGGACCCCAAACAGTGCTTAATACTAGACTATAAAATATTTATACCTTGATCCATGACTTTCAAAATGCTCAGGGATGGAAAACCTTATTCTCTCTGCCCCATCTTTTTCTCTCTCTGTGTCACACACACACATGAAAAAGAGGAGGAAATTCTTTTCTTCTCCCATTTAAACTGTGATTTAATAGTGTTTTCATTACAGCGTATTTACTCTGTGATAATCAATTACCTCCTGTGAATTAAAATATAAATTAAGTTGTCTAAGGGGGGAAAGGAAGCTCTAAATCAATTGGTTCTAGCTGAGCATAAATACAGATTTTGCATTCGCAATTCCCTAATGCCAAAACTAGAGTGATGTGGTAGAACTTAAAGAGTTCTGGCCTCCATTTCCAAAACAGTCGGTCACTTTAATTCAATCCCCACAACCCGCCTTTTATTTTACCAGAACTAATGTAACCTTTTGTCAAAAGTTCTTTATGACATGCCACAGACAGAGATTCCTATGGGATCATGAAATATCTCAGTATTGAGCATGGAATAAAACATTTTCCTCACAACTATAGTCAGATTCAGACTAGATCAGTGGTTCCCAACCTTGTTTTTTTTGTTTTTTGTTTACCAAGGACCACTTTGACCAGGGATCACTTTGATGAGGGACCACTTGACTAGGAACCACTTTGACCAAGGACCACTTTGACCAGGGCCACTTGACCAGGAACCACTTTGACCAGGGACCACTTGACCAGGGACCATTTGACCAAGGACCACTTGACCGGGGAGCACTTTGACCAGGGACCACTTGACCAGGGACCACTTTGACCAGGGCCACTTGACCAGGAAGCACTTTGACAAGGACCAAATTGACCGGAGACCACTTTGACCAGGGAACACTTGACAGGGGACCACTTTGACCAGGAACCACTTTGACCAGGGACCACTTGACTGGGGACCACTTTGACCAGGAACCACTTGACTGGGGACCACTTTGACGAGGGCCACTTGACCGAGGACCACTTTGACCAGGAACCACTTTGACCAGGGCCACTTGACCGGGAACCACTTTGACCAGGGACCACTTTGACCAGGAGCCACTTTGACCAGGGCCACTTGACCAGAGACTACTTGACCAGGGACCACTTTGACCAGAGACCACTTTGACCAGGGCCACTTGACCAAGGGACATTTGACCGGGGACTCCTATGAACAGGAACCACTTTGACCAGGGCCACTTGACCAGGAACCACTTTGACCAGGGCCACTTGACCAGAGACTACTTGACCAGGGACCACTTTGACCAGAGACCACTTTGACCAGGGCCACTTGACCAGGGGCCACTTGACCGGGGACTACTATGAACAGGAACCACTTTAACCAGGGCCACTTGACCAGAGACTACTTGACCAGGGACCACTTTGACCAGCGACCATTCTCCAACATGGTCCTCCACCATCAACTCTGCCTTCGGGCTGGTATGGGTGGGATAAAAGTGATGTAAATAAATAAATAAACATTTTTACCAAAAGGATTACAAATCCGTTTTTGGTCAACTTTAGATTCGGTTTGGGGTGCTGATTCAGAAAATTGCATTGGATAAACCACATCAACTCTAGTTTCTGATACAGAATATATGCCATGGTCAGCGACAGGGAAGGACTGGCAGGCAGTGCGAATCTGAGATCATCCCTTCCCAGTCCCAAAATATATTTATTTATTTATTTATTTATTTACAGCTTTTATATTCCCCCTTCTCACCCCGCAGGGGACTCAGGGCGGATTACAGTGTACATATATGGCAAACATTCAATGCCAATATTTAACAGACAAATACACAGAGGCTATTTAACTTTTTTCTGGCCGCCAGGGGAGCTGCTGCTTTTCATCGTCCATCAACGACACCGATGAAGTTCTTCCGCATTCCACATTCCCCGGAGTCTTTTTTCTTTATGGCCTCATAAATTAGTTAAATTTAGCCTCCCACACAAGGTGGTACCTTATTTTCCTACTTTACAGATGCAACTGTCTTTCGGGTTGCAAAGGTCGACAACGGGCTACACAATGGCTTGGAAACCCACTCCAACCCGGGCTGGCTTCAAACTCATGACCTTTTGGTCAGAGTGATCTTAATGCAGCTGACACTCAGCCAGCTGCGCCACAATCCCGGTAAATAAAAAGGAAGGAAGCTCACGGACCATAACCAAAGTCTTCCCTCCACCGATTCTGCTCTGGTTAGACCACACCTGGAATATTGTGTCCAATTCTGGGCACCACAATTCAAGAGAGATATTGACAAGCTGGAATGTGTCCAGAGGAGGGCGACTAAAATGATCAAGGGTCTGGAGAACAAGCCCTATGAGGAGCGGCTTAAAGAGCTGGGCATGTTAAGCCTGAAGAAGAGAAGGCTGAGAGGAGAAATATGATAGCCATGTATAAATATGTGAGAGGAAGCCACAGGGAGGAGGGAGCAAGCTTGTTTTCTGCTTCCCTGGAGACTAGGACGCGGAACAATGGCTTCAAACTACAAGAGAGGAGATTCCATCTGAACATTAGGAAGAACTTCCTGACTGTGAGAGCCGTTCAGCAGTGGAACTCTCTGCCCCAGAGTTTGGTGGAGGCTCCTTCTTTGGAAGCTTTTAAGCAGAGGCTGGATGGCCATTTGTCAGGGGTGATTTGAATGCAATATTCCTGCTTCTTGGCAGAATGGGGTTGGACTGGATGCCCCATGAGGTCTCTTCCAACTCTTTGATTCTATGATTCTATGATTGTCAGAGCTGTGAGATGGCTGCCTTCCTTGAGGTGACACCATGAACACCCGCACTGGGTAACACTGACTTTTGTGATGTCACTACTTTTTTTAGAAAAGTCCTTACATTCTTCCTCAAATAGAATAATGTAACAATTAATGGGATAGCTATTAGCCAACACTGATAGCCAAGTATCTTATACAACATTGACAGTGATCAAAAGTAAATATATGATAAATTGCCCTCCGGCTGCTATAAATCAAAACTACAGCCTCAGCCTGGTGTAACATTACACTAGGCAAATACAACAAAGGCAAAAATCTATAACTGTAGTAATGATAAAGTATTGAGTGTCATGGACCTCTGCTCTAAGGCCTGGGTGCATGATCTATTATTTAAATGTACAGTAAGCACTAAAAGGAATCGATACTTTGCAGGTCTCAAGTTTTAATAATGTTTGATCATAACCAGAGGCTCAGAAATGACAAGTTGTGATGGATACTGCTGTTCTGCCTGCCCGCCCGCCTACCCACCCACCCACGATGCCTCAGATTTCCATGTGGGTATTTATGACATTCTGGGTCATGAACTGCAACTGAATCTGAATGTTGCCACTTTGAAAATATATTATATTACATCGTATTATATTATATTTTTAGCATAGCACAGGAGACAAGATATTATTAGCATGGCACAATATTAGTATTATATACTAGCTGTACCCGCCACGCTTTGCTGTGGCCACCCTTCCCTCTTTCTCCTTCCTTCACTCCCTCTTTCTCTCCTTCCTTTTCCTCCTTTCCTTCCTTCCTTCCTCCTTCCTTCCTTCCTTCCTTCCTTCCTTCCTTCCTTCCGTCTTTCCTTCTCTTCTTCCTTCCTTCTCTATCTCTTTCCTTCTTTCCCCCTTTTTCTTATTTATTTATTTATTTACTACGCTTATATTCTCAGCCCGAGGGCGACTCATTGCGGTGTACAACATGAAAACAAGTGCAATTTACAAAACATAGTGCAAAACAATCTACAAATCATCATTATCAAAAATATATTAGCAAAACATCAACATTACTACAAAATTTCTACTACATTCCGAATCGTCTCATCGTCAACACACAATCCGATATCATTACCGTTTTTCCATTCCTATGGTCAAATAGCCAGTCAATGCACTTCTTGGTCAAATGCCTTCTTAAATAGCCAGGTCTTTAACTTCCTGCGGAATATCAACAAGGAGGGGGCTAGCCTGATGTCCCCAGGAAGGGTGTTCCACAGCCGAGGAGCCACCACCGAGAAGGCCCTATCTCTCGTCCCCGCCAGCCGTGCCTGTGTATTTTTATTTATTTATTCTCTCCTCTTCCTTCCTTCCTCTTTCCTTCCTTCCTTCTCCCTTCCTTCCTTCCTTCCTTCCTTCCTTCCTTCCTTCCTTCCTTCCTTCTTTCTTTCTTTCTTTCTTTTTTTTTCCCTTCCCTCCCTCTCTTCTTTTTTTCTATTGCCATTTAGCTTTTCATCATTTAGTTTGTTGGGGCTTTTTAAGTCACTTCTGCTGTGTTTTTCAGTGTTTTTATGAGTGAAGGACATTGGGTTGTTAGGTGTCTTGTGTCCAAATTTGGTGTCAATTTATCCAGTGGTTTTTGAGTTCAGTTAATCCCACAAACGAACATCACATTTTTATTTATATAGGTTACTATATTGTACTACACCACTATACTGAAATATTATTCGTAATGTTACATGTAATATAAAATATCTAATTATTATAATATTATATTGTATTATTATTGGTATCATATTGTATTACAATATTATGATCAATATTATATGTACATCCAGGATATTATATTATTAGCATAGCACAATATTAGTATTACATATTACTATAGTATACCACTTTACTGCAATACTACTAGTAATAGTGCATGCAAAATAAAATATCTAATTGTTATATTCTTATATTGTATTATTATTAGTATTATATTGTATTACAATATTATGATCAATATTATATGTACATACAGGATATTATATTATTGGCATAGCACAACATTAGTATTACATATTACTATATTGTACTATACCACTTTACTGCAATACTAGTAGTAATATTACATCTATATAAATAAAAATGTAATGTTCGTTTGTGGGATTAACAGAACTCAAAAACCACTGGACAAATTGACACCAAATTTGGACACAAGACACCTAACAATCCAATGTATGTCCTTCACTCAAAAAAATTGATTTTGTCATTTGGGAGTTGTAGTTGCTGGGATTTGTAGTTCATCTAAAATTCAAAGAGCATTCTGAACCCCACCAACAATGGAATTGAACCTCACTTGGCACACAGTTCTCCCATGACCAACAGAAAATACTGGAAGGGTTTGGTGGGCAGTGTCCTTTGGTTTTGGAGTTGTAGTTCACCTACATCCAGAGATCACTGTGGACTCAAACAATGATGGATCTGGACCAAACTCTACATGAATACTCAATATGCCCAAATGTGAACACTGGTGGAGTTTGGGGAAAATAGAATCTTGACATTTGGGAGTTGTAGTTGCTGGGATTTGTAGTTCACCTACAACCACAGAGCATTCTGAACCCCACCAATGATAGAATTGGGCCAAACCTCCCACACAGAACCCCCATGACCACCAGAGTGGCCACAACAAAGCGTGGCAGGGGATGGCTGGTGTAAAATAAAACATCGAATTCTTATATTATTATATTGTATTATTATTATTATTATTATTATTATTATTATTATTATTATTATATTGTATTACAATATTATGATCAATATTATATGTACATACAATATATTATAATTATTTGCATAGCACAATATTAGTATTATGTATTACTATATTGAACATAATATTGTAATACAATATAACACTATTAGTAATACAATATCATAATATAAGAATTATATTTTTATTTAATGTGTAATAATACTAATAATATTGCAGTAAAGTGGTATAGTACAATATAGTAACATATAATACTAATATTGTGCTATGCTAATAATATAATGTATTCTATGTACATATAATATTAAACATAATATTGTAACACAATAAAATACTAATAGTACATGTAATATTCTTAATTATATTGCAGTATAGTGGTATAGTACAATATGGTAATATATAATACTAATATTGTGCTATGGTATTACTGTAATGCACTCTACATGGGGCTACCCTTGAAAACGGCCCGGAAATTCCAACTGGTCCAACGGGCGGTGGCCAGGTTATTAACTGGTGCCCCTTACAGGGAGAGGTCAACCCTCCTGTTCAAGGAGCTCCATTGGCTGCTGTTCATTTTCCAGTCCCAATTCAAGGTGCAGGTGCTTACCTACAAAGCCCTAAATTGTGTACGAACCCACATGATCTCTTCGTTCATCTGGAGAGGCCCTACTCACGATCCCACCTCCATCGCAAGCGTGATTGGTGGGGACGAGGGATAGGGCCTTCTCGGTGGTGGCCCCTCGACTCTGGAACTCACTCCCCAAGGACATTAGGCATGCCCCAACTCTGGCAGTCTTTAAGAGGAGCCTGAAAACGTGGTTGTTCCAGTGTGCCTTCCCAGAATAAGGAAACCCTAAGCAACACGACCCTAATCGCACTTTACTAATGATCTGCTCGCTCCATCTCTCTCCAAATACCTATCCTAGTTATATGTCACCTTGTCATGCCCAGCATTTTTTAAAATTTTAATTATTACAATTGGCCCACCATAGGTTTTTAATGCATCGTGGTGTTATTGTTACTGTTTATTGCTTTGTTTATGAGTTTATTTATTGTCTGTATTGTTGTTGTTGCTTTTTTATTGATGTATTTGGGCTCAGCCTCTTGTAAGCCACACCGAGTCCCTCGGGAGATGGTAGCGGGGTATAAATAAAGGATTATTATTATTATTATTATTATTATTATTATTATTATTATTATGGTAATAATATAATATATTTTATGCACATATATCTTGTAAGCCGCTATGAGTCCCCTTTGGGGTGAAAAGGGTGGATATAAATGTCATAAATAAATACATAAATAAATAAATATGTGGGTGTTATGTTTATTGTTTTGCACTCTGCCAGAATTTGGGGACAAGAAAAATAGGTGGGCGGGGGGAGGCAGAGATGTTTTGTTTGGGTGGGCAAAGTCCTCATTTCGTCCTCCTATTAGCTATACCCTTGAACCATGCAAAATGCATGCTTGTGCAAGACATATCCGTGTACAATAGTTCTACTTCTGCAACCAAGTACAAAAATGATTATTTTTATTCAGATGAAAATGTAAGAGAAGTTACATACAGATAAGACATATTGCCATGACATGTTGAAATGGGCAGGACTACTTTTCATTACTCTTTGACTTTGCATATATCTCTGTGTGTCCAGTTCTGTGTGTCCAGTTCTCTTATCTATATAAATAAAAATGTAATGTTCATTTGTGGGATTAACAGAACTCAAAAACCACTGGATGAATTGACACCAAATTTGGACACAAGACACCCAACAAACCAATGTATGTCCTTCACTAAAAAAAAAAATGATTTTGTCATTTGGGAGTTGTAGTTGCTGGGATTCATAGTTCAGAATCAAATAGCATTCTGAACCTCACCAACGATGGAATTGAACCAAACTTGGCACACAGTTCTCCCATGACCAACAGAAAACACTAGAAGGGTTTGGTGGGTTTGGGAGTTGTAGTTTACTTACATCCAGAGAACACTGCGGACACAATCAATTATGGCTCTGCACCAAACTCTACATGAATACTCAATATGCCCAAATGTGAACACTAGAAAATAGAATCTTGACATTTGGGAGCTGCAGTTGCTGGGATTTATAGTTCACCTAGAATCACAGAGCATTCTGAACCCCACCAACAATAGAATTGGGCCAAACCTCCCACACAGAACCCCTATGACTACCAGAGTGGGACACAGCAACGCATGGCAGAGAATGGCTAGTCTTATATAAATAAAAATGTAATGTTCGTTTGTGGGATTAACAGAACTCAAACCAGTGGGTCAATTGACACCAAATTTGGACACAATACACCTCTCAGGCCAACGAGTGTCTATCACTCATAAAAAACATTGAAAAATACAGCGGAAGAGACTTAAAAAGCCAAAAACCAAAAAAACCCATTACAACACATGAGCAAAACCACACATATACACAAACACACATATATGCATATATATACAGACACATCACATATACACAGAAAGGGGGAAGGAAGGAGGAAAAGAAGGAGGGATAGAAAGAGGGAAAGAAGGAAGGAGAGAAGGAAAGAAAGGTAGTGAAGGAAGGAAGGAGAGAAGGAAATTAAAAAGTGAAAGAAGGAAAGAGAGAAGGAAGGAGAGAAGGAACAAAAGAGAGAGGGAGGGAGGGAGGGAAGGAAGGAAGGAAGGAAGGAAGGAAGGAAGGAAGGAAGGAAGGAGAGCAGGAAAGAGAGAAGGAAAGAGAGAAGGAAGGATGGAATCAAAGAGCAAAGGAAGGGAAGGAAGAAACAGGTAGAGAAGGAAGGAAGAAAAAGGGAAAGAAGAAGGCAAATAAAAAGAGGGAAGGAAGGAAATTGGGAGGGAAGGTTTGGCCACAGTCACTCATAAAAACACTGAAAAACACAGCGGAAGAGACTTAAAAAGCAAAAAAAATACATTACAACGCATGCGCATAACCACATAAATACACATATACACAAATATATAAATATACACATATATACACACACAAAACACATATACACAGACTAGGCCACAGCAACACGTGGCAGGGGACGGCTAGTGAATAATATACACATATATGAACATACCCACAGATGTGTCTATATGTGAGCACTTTTTTGGAGTGCCATGGTGGGGAAAGTGCCCATTGGAGTCTCATCCATCACTCCAGGTGTGCAAGTGTTTCCTCCTGCCATAAAGCATAGCAGTGTGACAGTGAGCACAGTCATGGCCTCTGAAGTGGCGTTTAGAATGATAGGAAATTATTGGAAGGCTCTACATTTTTTAAGAGTGCTTAAATCTTTCAGCACCTACTTCGAATTCGCTCGAATGAGGCTCTCTCAAAGTTGTGATTCACCTCAATAATTTTTAAATCACTATATACATTACAGGCAGAAAAGTCCTATGGCTTTCTAACCAAATTGCTTATAAAATATGAACTGCTGCCATCAGTTTTAATATGGTGAAGGCAGGCGCAGAAAGGGCGCATGGGAAAAGCAGGTCATCGTGTTCGGTACCACGTGAGCGTCTCTGAGCAGGCTTCACAGAATATTGGAAGTGGAAGAAATGCATTAAAATATATTGATGTTCTTTACCTTATCCAGTTTCACGATTCCAAAAGGAACTAGCCAGAGGTCTCTGTACCCAGAACCTGGTTGATTGTAGCAGATGATTTGGACAACATGGGATAGCAAATATATATACTCTCCTATGCTATGTTAATAATCTATATATATATAATGCTCTGTGCATAATGAGTACCTTAAAAACAAAACAACCAATGAACGAAATCACACCAAATTTGGCAACAAAATGCCTCACAACACAAGGAGTCACCATCACTCAAAAAATTATGATTTTGTTATTTGGGAGTTGTAGTTGCTGGGATTTATAGTTCACCTACAATCAAAGAGCATTCTGAACTCCACCAATGATGTAATTGAACCAAACATGGCACGCAGGACTCCCATGATCAACAGAAAACACTAGAAGGATTTGTTGGGCATTGACCTTGAGTTTGGGAGTTGTAGTTCACCTACATCTAGAGAGCACTGTGGACTCAAACAAGGATGGATCTGGACCAAACTTGGCACAAGCACTCAATACGCCCAAATATGAACACAGATGGAGTTTGGGGGAAATAGACCTTGACATTTGGGAGTTGTAGTCACTGGGATTCACAGTTCATCTACAATCAAAGAGCATTCTGAACTTCACAAATGACAGAATTGGGGCAAATTTTCCACACAGAACCCTCATGACCAACAGAAAATACTTAATGCCATCCAATCCAACTCCCTTCATCAGGGCAAGAAAACGTAAACAAAGTCCTCCTGACAAAGAGCCATCCAGCCATAGAGATAGAGAGATATGATTCACACACAGAGAGAGATATAGTATCATAGATTTGAAAGGGACCCTTAAAGAAGGATAATGATATGTTGCATGTTCCAGGGTGGGCAAACCAGACACTCTCCACATCAACACTGGCAAAGAAACAGCAAGGAATACTGTTTACCCACAAGCAGAAAGACATAATATATATTAGAAACCAACAGTTTCTCATTATTTTATTTTCCAGATCAACAGACTGGGCCACAGCAACGTGTGGCAGGCGACAGCTAGTATAATATAATAGTGGGTTGTTGTAGGCTTTTCCGGGTTACATGGCCATGTTCTGGAGGCATTCTCTCCTGATGTTTCACCTGCATCTATGGCAAGCATCCTTAGAGGTAGTGAGGTCTGTTAGAACAGGCGAAACGTCAGGAGAGAATGCCTCCAGAACATGACCATATAGCCCGAAAAAACCTACAACAACCCAGTGATTCTGGTCATGAAAGCCTTCGACAATACATATAATATAATTATAATTTGTAATATTATAATGTAATGCAATATAATACTACTAATAATATGTCATTATAATTATATATTTTATATTACATGTAATATTACTAATAATATTACAATATGATGGTATAGTACAATATAGTAATATAGAATACTGATATTATACTATGCTAATAATATAATATATTGTATGTATATATATCTTGTAAGCCACTCTGAGTCCCCTTTTGGGGTGAGAAGGGCAGCGTATAAATGTCGTAAATAAATAAATACGAGGGTTGAATGAAAAGTAATGCCTCCACCTTCGTTACTTGGGTTTGGATAGGAATATTTTAATAAATCAAACGTAGAAATAATCCTTAGAATGTGCCCTTTAACTACGACTATTCACTTTCCCACATAATCACCAGATAATTGGATACATTTCTGCCAATGATGAACAAGTTTTCTGAAGCTCTCACAGAAGAAGTCAACACTCTGTTTCCGCAACCAGCGTCTCACAGTTCTCTCATCCTGGGTACCCATCGTGCACAGATCTTCCGATAGCCAAGCAAAGCAATAATGTGACCCACACGTTCTGGTGAAATGCCGATTATGCTTGAAATTTCTCTCTGAGTGATACAACAATCGTCCTCAATCAATCTGTAAACCTTTTGCTTGTTAAACTCGGTGGTTGCGGTCACAGGATGTCCAACTCTTTGTCACACAAGTCAGATGTTCTCACCTCAGCATCTTTAAACTTGCTCGCCCAATGACGCACAGTACTCACATCAACACAATCACCATAAACAGCTTGCATTCTCTGATGAATTTCCTTTGAGGTGACACCTTCTGATGTCAAGAATTCAATGACTGCACGTTGCTTAAGTCGCATTGACCGACCATATGCGCAGGGTTCCATACTTTGCACTTTAACAACACAACCGTTCAATGCTAAGGCTTCCCACAGAAATGGAACTGTAGAGGAAAGTCTAGGGAACAAGCCAGTACCTGCCTCATACCAGTACTGCCATCTGTTGAGGAGTTATGAAGGTGGATGCATTACTTTTCATTCAACCCTTGTGTGTGTGTGTGTGTGTGTGTGTGTATATTTCTAGAGCATATAAGTATCTAATTAGAAGTAGTTCCTTGCAATCAAATCGTTTTCCAATAATTAGGGAACTAACTTAGTACATCATGATCATATAACTCCATGAAGGATGGTATTGCTTTCATGACATTGTAAGTGTAATGTTGATCACTAAAGTCAATGGGGCATTAGCTAACATAGTGAGGGAAGAAGACTATTGCATGGTTAAAGTATTGGCTGAGGCTGTGATTCATGGTGCCTCGTTCAAATGTATGGATCTTTAATATAAACGAAAAAAGTAAAAGAGACGTTTTATAAAATATAATCATAGAATCATAGAGTTGGAAGAGAGTTGGAGTTGGAGAATCTATGCTGATGATCATGCCATCACTGCCCAAGCAGGGAGCTTTGAAATCTAGAATCATAGAATCGTAGAGTTGGAAGAGACCTCATGGGCCATCCAGTCCAACCCCATTCTGCCAAGAAGCAGGGAAATTGCATTCCAAGCACCCCCAACAGATGGCCATCCAGCAGAGAGTTCCACTGCTGAACAGCTCTCGCAGTTAGGAAGTTATTCCTAATGTTTAGGTGGAATCTCCTTTCTTGTAATTTGAAGTCATTGTTCCATATCCTCGTTTCTAGGACAGCAGAAAACAAGCTTGCTCCCTCCTCTTTATGACTCCCTCACATATTTATACATGGCCCTCATCCTGTCTCCTCTCAGCCTTCTCTTCTTCAGGCTAAACATTCCCAGTTCTTTAAGCCACTCCTCATAAGCCTTGTTCTCCAGATCCTTGATCATTTTAGTCATCCTCCTCTGGACTCATTCCAGCTTGTCAACATAGAGGAGACATGATAGCCATCTATAAGTATGTGAGAGGAAGTCATAGGGAGGAGGGAGCAAGCTTGTTTTCTGCTGCCGTGGAGACTAGGACGCGGAACAATGGCTTCAAACTACAAGAAAGGAGATTCCACCTGAAGATTAGGAAGAACCTTTTGATTGAGTGAGAGAGCTGTTCAGCAGTGGAACTCTCTGCCCCGGAGTGTAGTGGAGGCTCCTTCTTTGGAGGCTTTTAAGCAGAGGCTGGGTGGCCATCTGTCGGGGATGCTTTGAATGTGATTTTCCTGCTTCTTGGCAGAATGAGGTTGGACTGGATGGCCCATGAGGTCTCTTCCAACTCTACAATTCTATGATTCTATCTACCTTCAATTGTGGTGCCCAGAATTGGACACAGTATTCCAGGTGTGGTCTGATCAAAGCAGAATAGAGAGGTAGCATGTTCAACTGTAACAATAACACATTACTTGGAACTATTATTGTTGCAGTGTGTCTTGGTAGATCCGTAGATCCTAATGTGAACCTATCACAGGGTTTTCTTGGTAAGATTGGTTCAGAAAAAGTTTCCCATGGAATTAGGGGTGCATCTGCACTGTGGAATTAATGAACTTTTGACACTAGTTTAGCTGCCATGGCTCAATGCTATAGCATGATGAGAATTCTCTGCCCAGGAATGATGGTATTTATTTATCGTGTCAGGGGCAACCATGCAATTGTATTACATTTCTAACAGAACAAAACAAATAAACAGACAAAACACAAAATTTGCAAGCTTGGTAGTTGATTAGATGTCCTTTGACCAGTATCTGGCCACTTGGAGTGCCTCTGGTGTTGCTGCAAGAAGGTCCTCCCTTGTGTATGTGGCAGGGCTCAGGTTGCATTGCAGCAGGTGGTCTGTGGTTTGCTCTTCTCCACACTCGCATGTCGTGGATTTCACTTTGTGGCCCCATTTCTGAAGGTTGGCTCTGCATCTCTCGTGGTGCCAGAGCGCAGTCTGTTCAGCGCCTTCCAAGTTGCCCAGTTTTCTGTGTGCCCAGGGGGAGTCTCTCATTTGGTATCAGCCATTGGTTGAGGTTCTGGGTTTGAGCCTGCCACTTTTGGACTCTCGCTTGCTGAGGTGTTCCAGCGAGTGTCTCTGTAGATCTTAGA
The DNA here is from genome assembly GCF_025583915.1 of Anolis sagrei ordinatus. Taxonomy (NCBI): domain Eukaryota; kingdom Metazoa; phylum Chordata; class Lepidosauria; order Squamata; family Anolidae; genus Anolis; species Anolis sagrei. The sequence continues at coordinate 39,784,747 of NW_026847993.1, forward strand.
AAACTATTTCTTCATTTAAGTTGTTGATATGCTGGCTGATACCCAAACAGAGGATGAGCTGGAGATGTCTCTGCCTTGGTCCTTTCACTATTGGTTGCTGCTTCCCAACGGATGTCAGGTGGTGTAATGCCGGCTAAACTGTGTAATTTCTCCAGTGGTGTAGGGCACAGACACCCCATAATAATGCGGCATGTCTCATTAAGAGCCACATCCACTGTTTTAGCATGGTGAGATGTGTTCCACACTGGGCATGCATACTCAGCATACTCAGCAGCAGAGTAGCATAGCACAAGGGAAGATGTCTTCACTGTGTCTGGTTGTGATCCCCAGGTTGTGCCAGTCAGCTTTCGTATGATATTGTTTCTAGCGCCCACTTTTTGCTTGATATTCAGGCAGTGAATATCCAGAAGCAACCAGAAGGAATGATGGTGACCGATTTGGATGCGTATTATTTCTTAGGATCCTCTTCCTCCCATGACATAAAAAGTATAACTCAGAGAGATCTCTGAAGGTAAATATGGTGGCCATTGAGAAGGGTCACTGTTGCTTTTGTCCTTTCGGAAGCCAACTGTAAAATCGGTGACTCGTTTGGTCTCTACTATTATGCCATATGTAATAGTATATAGAGTTCTAATTATGAGAAAGCACTTTGGTTCAACTTCATCTCCCTATACCCTAAATAACTTCCCAGAAACCCCCAAATGAATTTCCTTTGGAGATGTTTTTACTGCCTTCAAGATCAAGGCTCTTAGATGTGTGTCTGCAAGGGGAAACTGCCCCAGCTCCTGATTTCTTCTATAGTGCATTTCCCTAGCTTTTCTCAGCTTCGATTCCTTCTGCCAAACTTTCATGCTGATGACGAACAATAAAATAAAACTAAATCAGGCCCGCTTGGGCTTTTAATATTTGAAACTCTTTATTACCCAACCCCCCTTCCGTCTTTTCTTCTTCTTTTTTTTGCGTGCTTCTTTAGATTAGGAAAGCTCTCTGAATCTGAAAACTGTAAACACTGGGAATATATCCATCTATCTTGGGGACACCTTTAATTAAGTCCAAATCCTGAAGAGCTTAGTTGTCGCTCAAGCAAAACTTTTGATTGAAAGCAAGGGAATTTTGCCAGGGAATGCAGAGCTCAGGATGTGGTCCAGTAATTAAAAAATGGCTCCAAGGTGAAATGTTTGGGATCAAACTTTCCCAACCTTGAAAAAGTTTTAGACACAAACTAATAGAATAGAAAGCGACTGCATTTTGGTGTTTGCTTTGTGCCTTTTTATCGTGGTGGACGTGAAACCTGTATAACGAATTGAGTCCCTATAAGATAACAGGTATTTCACCTTACGTAAAGGTTATTTATTTGTCGTGTCAGGACAACCAGTCAAATTATATTACATTTCTAGTTCCAGGGACAGAGAAGTAGATGGCGAAAGCAGAAGAACGGCCTGCCTCAGGGGAGCATGCTTGCTCCATCCATGTTCAACATCTACACAAATTACCAGCCACTGCCAGAAGGGACAGAGAGTTTCATCTATGCTGATGATCGTGCCATTACCGCTCAAGCAGGGAGCTTTGAGATGGTAGAACAGAAGCTCTCCGAAGCTCTAGGTGCTCTTACTGCCTATTACAGGGAAAACCAGCTGATCCCTAACCCATCCAAAACACAGACATGTGCCTTTCATCTCAAGAACAGAGAAGCATCCCGAGCTCTGAAGATCACCTGGGAAGGAATCCCACTGGAGCATTGCAGCGCACCCAAATACCTGGAAGGAGTCACTCTGGACCGTGCTCTTACCTACAAGAAGCACTGCCTGAACATCAAGCAAAAAGTGGGTGCTAGAAACAATATCATACGAAAGCTGACTGGCACAACCTGGGGATCACAACCAGACACAGTGAAGACATCCGCCCTTGCGCTATGCTACTCTGCTGCTGAGTATGCATGCCCAGTGTGGAACACATCTCACCACACTAAAACAGTGGATGTGGCTCTTAATGAGACATGCCGCATTATCATGGGGTGTCTGCGCCCTACACCACTGGAGAAATTACACTGTTTAGCCGGTATCACACCACCTGACATCTGCCGGGAAGCAGCAGCCAATAGTGAAAGGACCAAGGCAGAGACATCTCCAGCTCATCCCGTGTTTGGGTATATCAGCCAGCACGTCAATGACTTAAATCAAGAAATAGTTTTGTAAGATCTACAGAGACACTCGCTGGAACACCTCAGCAAGCGAGAGTCCAAAAGTGGCAGGCTCAAACCCAGAACCTCAACCAATGGCTGATACCAAATGAGAGACTCCCCTCCTGGGCACACAGAGGACTGGGCGACTTGGAAGGCGCTGAACAGACTGCGCTCTGGCACACAAGATGCAGAGCCAACCTTAAGAAATGGGGCCACAAAGTGGAATCCACGACATGCGAGTGCGGAGAAGAGCAAACCACTGACCACCTGCTGCAATGCAACCTGAGCCCTGCCACATGCACAATGGAGGACCTTCTTGCCGCAACACCAGAGGCACTCCAAGTGGCCAGAAACCGGTCAAAGGACATTTAATCAACTACCAAACTCTCAAATTTTGTATTTTGTCTGTTTGTTTACTTTGTTTCTGTTAGAAATGTAATATTTCTACATAAAGGTGAGTAAAGGTAAAGGTTTCACCTGACATTAAGTCTAGTTGTGTCCCACTTTGGGGGTTGGTGCTCATCTCCATTTCTAAGCCAAATTTATTATTTATTTATTCAAAACTTCTATATCCCGATCTTCTCAACCTCCGTAGAGGGACTCAGACTGGCTTACAGCAAGGATTCAATGCTAATAGTACAATCTAAAAACATCATATAATAACAAGTTAAAATATATACCGAATTAAATTACAAATAAGCCAAATCGCCAAGATAAAATCATGTCCAACTCAGTCCATATGTGTGGTCGATAACTTTGTTCTGTAGCCAGTTTCAACCATTACTCTGGGAATGCTTCCTTCCATAGCCAGGATTTCACCAGCCTCCTGAAGGACAGGAGGGAGGGGCAGATCTGATCTCAATCGGGAGAGAATTCCATAGCTGAGGGGCCACCACCGGAAAGGCCCTGTCTCTCATTCCTGCCAGAGGTGATTGTGAAAGTGCCGGGACCAAGAGCAGGGCCCCACCAGAAGATCTTAATTGTCTTGGTGGTTCATAGGGGATAATACATTCAGACAGGTAAAATGGACCAGAACCATACAGGGTTTTGTAGGTTAAAACCAGCACTTTGAATTGTACTTGGAAGCTAATTGGCAGCCAGTGGAGCCGACGATGTCCAAAGACACCACCGAGGACATGTGGACAGCATGACTGCATGGAGCACTGTTGCCTTCCTGCCAAGGCAGTACCTATTGATCATCATCATCATCAACAACAACAACAACAACACTTTATTTATATTCTGCCCTTCTCAGCCTGAAGGGCTCTCACAGTCAGGAAGTTGTCTATATGTTGAGTTATATTAATTGTATTGTTTTATTTGCGTATTGCTTGTTGTTTTTATTGATGTGTTGTTGGGCTTGGCCTCATGTAAGCTGCTCCGAGTCCCCTTGGGGAGATGGTAGCGGGGTAATGCATGAGGAAATGCATTAAGGGGTCACGGCATTAGGAAGGTTGGGAACCACTGCCTTAGAAGGATATGAAGAGAAGTTGGAGAGCGAGGAAGGAAGGTGGGAAATTAGGGCTGGGCGGTTTCATTTCGTTAATTCATAATTCGTTAATAATTCGTTATTTTTTTCAATTACAAAACGATAACGAACCATTCTGGAGCAATTTTTTTAAAAAATGAATTTTTAAACACGTTTTGCAAATGCTTCGTATTTCGTTATTGTATTCGTTTCGTTATTGTTCTGAGGTCGTTTCGTTATTATTTCCGCATGTCTGGGGCAAGTTTTTTGTTTAATTAGTGAAAAAAAATTATAATATCACACCAACAGTCAACAACAGAGGGAGAGGGAAGCTTCAGAAGTTTTTGGAGGTTTTTTAGCGTATTTCGCGGTCGCGTCCGCCATTAACGAATCGATTCGTTATTGTTTCGGAAATCAATTCGTTAATGTTTTGTAATTTTTTTCACATTTACGAAATTTCGTAAATACCGAACTTTTTTAAGGGAAAATTTTGTAATTATTTTAAATATCGAAACAAAAAAACCCCCCAAATACAAATCGATTTTAGAAACAAATTTTTCCGTTGTTACCCAGGCCTATGGGAAATGGACCTGAGCTGAGTTCTCAGAGGCTGAGTTCAGGACCATGGAGAGTGACCATGCTTCAAGCTGTTGATTATTCTCAAGCTGAGTCAGTGACTGAGTGCCACATTCATACTTACCTCAATTCCAATGATTCAATGAGATTAATAACACCATGTAACATGGTTTGAAAGTGAGATTTCCTGTTTAATTGTGTGGTACTTAGAAACTAGTTGGGAGGTGTTAACTGGCAATTTGACCGCGAGGATCTTGACAGATTAGAGAGATGGGCCAAAACTATCAAAATGAAGTTCAACAGGGACAAATGCAAGATACTCCACTTAGGCAGGAAAAATGAAATGCAAAGATACAGAATGGGGGACAATGCCTGGCTCGAGAGCAGTACGTGTGAAAAAGATCTTGGAGTCCTCGTGGACAACAAGTTATACATGAGCCAACAATGTGATGTGGCGGCAAAAAAAGCCAATGGGATTTTGGCCTGCATCAATAGGAGCCTAGTGTCTAGATCTAGGGAAATCATGGACCCCAAGCTCTATTCCACTTTGGTTAGACCACACCTGGAATATTGCGTCGAATTCTGGGCACCACAATTCAAGAGAGATATTGACAAGCTGGAATGTGTCCATAGGAGGGTGACTAAAATGATCAAGGGTCTGGAGAACAAGACCTATGAGGAGCGGCTTAAGGAGCTGGGCATGTTTAGCCTGAAGAAGAGAAGGCTGAGAGGAGATATGATAGCCATGTATAAATATGTGAGAGGAAGCCACAGGGAGGAGGGAGCAAGCTTGTTTACTGCTTCCATGGAGAATAGGACACAATGGGACAATGTCTTCAAACTACAAGAGAGGAGATTCCATCTGAACATGAGGAAGAACTTCCTGACTGTGAGAGGTGTTCAGCAGAGGAACTCTCTGCCCCGGAGTGTGGTGGAGGCGCCTTCTTTGGAGGTTTTTAAATAGAGGCTGGATGGCCATCTGTCAGGAGTGATTTGAATGCAATATTCCTGCTTCTTGGCAGGTGGTTGGACTGGATGGCCCATGAGGTCTCTTCCAACTCTAGGATTCTATGAATCTAAAAGCTTCCAAGGAAGGAATCTCCATCAGAATCCAAGGCAGAGACATCACAACCTCTGAGGATGCCTGCCATAGATGCAGGCTTCTAGAACATGGCCATATAGCCTGAAAAATCTACAACAACCCAGTCATTCCATCCATGGAAGCCTTTGACAATACAATGTTAAGGTGGTTATCCAGAAGCACCAAAGAGATACCAGTGCCACTGGGTAGTTGGGACTCTCTCCTGCCTCTGTAGCAGGAGTGAGGTGACTATGAAAACGATTTCAAGCCTGATCCATGTTAAATCCAGCCCAGGATAATGGGTCAGTGTAAATCTGCCCTTGAAACATGGGATGGAAAAATGCAAGGATCATCAAGTTTGCAGACGACACCAAATTGGGAGGGAGAGCCAAGACTCCAGAGGACAGGAGCAGAAGTCAAAACGATCTTGACAGATTAGAGAGATGATGGGCCAAAACTAACAAAATGAAGTCCAACAGTGACAAATGCAAGATACTCCACTTAGACAGGAAGAACGAAATGCAAACATACAAAATGGGGGACAATGCCTTCCTCGAGAGCAGTACGTGTGAAAAAGATCTTGGAGTCCTCGTGGACAACAAGTTCAACATGAGCCAACAATGTGATGTGGCGGCAAAAAAAGCCAATGGGATTTTGGCCTGCATTAATAGGAGCATAGTGCCTAGATCTAAGGAAGTCATGTTACCCCTCTGTTCCGCTTTGGTTAGACTACACCTGGAATATTGTGTCCAGTTCTGGGCACCACAATTCAAGAGAGATGTTGACAAGCTAGAATGTGTCCAGAGGAGGGTGACAAAAATGATCAAGGGTCTGGAGAACAAGCCCTATGAGGAGCGGCTTAAGGAGCTGGGCATGTTTAGCCTGAAGAAGAGAGGGCTGAGAGGAGATATGATAGCCATGTATAAATATGTGAGAGGAAGCCACAGGAGAAGGGAACAAGCTTGTTTTCTGCTTCCCTGGAGACTAGGATGTGAAACAATGGCTTCAAACTACAAGAGAGGAGATTCCATCTGCACATGAGGAAGAACTTCCTGACTGTGAGAGACGTTCAGCAGTGGAACTCTCTGCCCAGGAGTGTGGTGGAGACTCCTTCTTTGGAAGCTTTTAAACAGAGGCTGGATGGCCATCTGTCAGGGGTTATTTGAATGCAATATTCCTGCTTCTTGGCAGAATGGGGTTGGACTGGATGTCCCATGATGTCTCTTCCAACTCTTTGGTTCTATGATTCTAAAAGCTTCCAAGGAAGGAGTCTCCATCAGAATCCAAGGCAGAGACCTCACAATCTCTGAGGATGCCTGCCATAGATGCAGGCTTCTAGAACTTGGCCATATAGCCTACAATAACCCAGTCATTCCAGCCATGGAAGCCTTTGACAATACAATGTTTGTTGTTCATTCATTCAGTCATCTCCGACTCTTCGTGCCCTCATGGACCAGCCCACTCCAGAGCTCCCTGTCGGCTGTCCCCACCCCCAGCTCCTTCAAGGTCAATCCAGTCACTTCAAGGATGCCATCCATCCATCTTGCCCTTGGTCGACCCCTCTTCCTTTTGCCTTCTACTTTCCCCAGCATAATTGTCTTCTCCAGGCTTTGCTGTCTCCTCATGATGTGGCCAAAGTACTTCAACTTTGTCTCTAGTATCCTTCCCTCCAATGAGCAGTTGGGCTTTATTTCCTGGAGGATGGACTGGTTGGATCTTCTCGCAGTCCAAGGCACTCTCAGAACTTTCCTCCAACACCACAGCTCAAAGCATCTCTCTTCCTTCGCTCAGCCTTCCCTAAGGTCCAGCTCTCACATCCGTAGGTTACTACAGGGAATACCATGGAATGGGCCACTTCACATCAGATGACAATACAATAGTAAAGTGGTTATCCAGAAGCACCAAAGAGATATCAGTGCCACTGAGTAGTTGGGAGTCTCTCCTGCCTCTGTAGTAGGAGGGAGGTGACTATGAAAACCATTCCAAGCCTGATCCAGCATACATATGTTAAATCCAGCCCAGGATAATGGGTAAATCTGCCCTTGAAACATGGGATGGAAAACTGCAAGGAGGATAGAATGCTGGGAAACTACAATTTAATGTTGAATGGAACTTGAAATCTTAGAGTCTTACAATATATTGCTGGGAAGAGATATGGAATGGTGGACAAGTGGAAGAGAGTGTTGGGAAGTAGCTTTTCTGAATTTGGGGTTCAGCATCAGAAGAGGTTGAGCAGTCAGTCATAATTATCCTCAGGTGCAAAACAAAAAAGGATTCCTTATGCTTACCATTTTGCTTTCCACCGAACCAAAGTAAATAGAAGCAATTTATTATTGAAAGACCCGGTATGTGGCAAGTTCACTGGGTGATGATTTGACATTTGCGTACCATACACGCTATAACAAGCTGAAACAAGAGTAGTAATTCCAGAAGCATCGTAAACAATTTTGCTCATTTGGCAGAATGCTTACAAATTGGCCTAGCTGTATACACAAGGCACAAAAAGACCAGACAGTGGCAACAATTGATTCCGATATTTCATTTCCTTTTTTTTTTTTAAAAAAAGGTTTTAAATATGCATTCATAAACATGGAGTCTTTGCAAGTCAACTCTTTTTTTCCTCCACCAGATGAATATCTGAAGTGTGTCTTTTTGACAGAGAGAGAATGAAAGAAAGTGAGATGTTTTTGACTTCACTGAGAAAGAAAAGCTGCATGTGTCAATCCTGGTATTGCAATCACTATGAATATTTATTGATTGAGCTGCTCTAACTTGGTATTGACTAGCCAATCAATGCATATATCAAAAATATTTTTTTCGGTCTCTATTCAGCCAATCCTGGGAAGTCAGAGACTGAAAAAGAGAGTGCCACCTGGATTTATTTATGACCTCATCAGAATGATTGTGAGGTAGGAAGTGAATTACAAACTCTTATCTTTGGTGTGACAAAGTGAAAAGTGGCCTTCTGAAAAGAAGGATGTTGAAGGAGGAAGACGACAAGTAATCACAGTAGTGATCTGCTTTATTGACTAGTAAAAGAGAAGGGTGAAGAAAAGGAAGAGTCTCTGTGTGGAGAGAAAAAGCGGGGAATAAATAAACACAATAATAACATCACAATAATAATAACTCACAGCATCAAGTGATCAGATTAAGGCCACAGCTACACTGACTATTTAATGTAAAGTAGAGTCTCACTTATTGATAGGGATTCCTCTTCTTCAGAAGAGGAAGGGGAGCAGGGAAGTGCTCAGGAATTGGAAGAGGAATCAGATGATGAGGGCTTGCAAGTGCCCACATTTTTGGAGAGGCAAAAAGAGACAGAGCGCAGGTGGCATTCAGCTAGAATAGCTGCTAGAAACGCTGAGCTAATTGGGAGATGCCCTAGCACCTCCTGTGTGGGGAATTCAGGGCTATAAATCAGAAGCAGGAGCAATCAGCTTTCACTGGTAACAATGACTGATGCTGATGTTTTCTCTCCAATTAAACCTGCTTTGTGTCTGCTGCTAAGGACTTAGTGATCATTGGCCATTGTCTGATGGAAGACTGCTGTTTCTTTTGGGACTTTGTAAGAGACTTCAATATGTGTCTGCATTAAGACTTCCTTGCTTTCTTTTGCATTTTCATCTGCATTTGCTTATCCTTTGTGTTTGCTGAAGTAAAGCATGTTTCTTTTACCTTCAACATTGTATTAAGGCTGTTTTTGAAGGGTAACTCAAGATGCTTATCCGACATAAATGGACTGGCAGAATGTCGGATAACCAAAAATTTGGACAATACAGAGTCTCGTACTGTTACTGTCAGGTTTTACAATGTATTGTAATGTAATAAACTGAGTCATGCACTGCTAATAGGCTTCTATTGAGAATGCTGAGTCATACATTGATTGTATATGGGGAATCATTTGGGGAATGTGTTCTGGCCTACTCCAGGTGATTGTGAATGATGCAATTCTGGGTTTGAGTTGAGTCAATTAGTTGGTAACCAATCAGAGATTGCTATGTGTAAATGAATTGTATATAAGGAAACGATGTACAGTGTCTATTTCTCCTTGTGTTGTGATGTTTTGTGTTGTTTTGTCGAAGGCTATATGTAATTAAAGAACCTGTCTGCTAGGATAAGATATGGCTGTGTGCTGTGGTGAGTCTGTAATATCATCTAGACTGGGGGAAAGACAATGGTAAAACTGACAATGGCCGGGCATGTGCTCAAGTGTCTGTAAAAGGTTCCAGCGTGGCTGCAGGCTGTGGGAGCAATTGACTGAAAAGAGCTGTGCAGGAAGAAGCTACTGGAAAGCACTGAAGTTGTGCAACTGATCTGCTGCTGAACTGTGAAGTTAATCTCAACAGTTACCCATCCGATGCGGCACTAGACAACTAGAATACTAACAGCAGGGACTCAAAGGGTTAAAGCAAGGCAACACCACGCGGCTATAGTGGCTAAGCAGGAAGTGCCTGGATGTGGAAGAGAAATAATGGTGGAGGGGAAGAAGAATACATTCGTATGACATCTGGGAAGGAGGGAAGGAGGGAGGGTAATTCTGTTTCCAGTCCTGCATCTTTTCCCCCTCCCCCCCTCGTCTTGCCTTTTTGACTTATTGGGAATGGAGAGAGAGTTGGGGAAATGCTGGAGGAAAAGGGGGGAGTAGGATAAAAGCATTGGATAAGACAGAATGTTGGATAAGTGAAGGTCGGATAAGTGAGACTCTATTGTAGCCTGAAGTTTCAAACTGTGATGGCTACAAAATGCATGCTACAAAATCATGCCGCCTTGCAATTTAAGGACTTTAAACCAAACTGAGTAAAGTCAGGGAAAGTCCAAAGGAAGACCATTAATGTGAATCAGTACACTCCACAACACAGATACCCAATACACTCAGTTGATGAGCACATTTATATTTTAGCAGATCTAGAAGCAAAATAAAGATTCAAATATGAGTTCCACTTTGAATCACCCACTTCTTGCTGCAGTGGATCAGACTTGGAAACGCTTTAGGACAAAAGGAGACTCCCTGAGATCATAGGCAACTCTTTAAGATCTGGAGAATGGAGAGGCGGATATGTTAACAGCAGCATGGAGTCCATAACCATTGAGAGTCACAAAACATTTGCTCCAATTTGCCTGTGGGACACACCATAACAGCCCAGTAAAGAGTGAGCATGTTGCTTACTGTTGACTAACTATGATTTGCATTCTGCTAGCACATTACAATAATTGAACTTAGAATCATAGAATCATAGAGTTGGAAGAGACCTCATGGGCCATCCAGTCCAACCTCATTCTGCCAAGAAGCAGGAAAAATGCATTCAAAGCACCCCTGACAAATGGCCATCCAGCCTCTGTTTAAAAGCTTCCAAAGAAGGAGCCTCCACCACACTCCGGGGCAGAGAGAGAGTTCCGCTGTTGTACAGCTCTCGCAGTCAGGAAGTTCTTCCTAATGTTCAGGTGGGATCTCCTTTCTTCTAGTTTGAAGCCATTGTTCCATATCCTAGTCTCCAGGGAAGCAGAAAACAAGCTTGCTCCCTCCTCCGTATGACTTCCTCACACATATTTATACATGGCCCTCATGTCTCTTCTCAGCCTTCTCTTCTGAAGGCTAAACATGCCCAGCTCTTTAAGCCGTTCCTTATAGGGCTTGTTCTCCAGACCCTTGATCATTTTAGTCGCCCTCCTCTGGAAACAGTCCAGCTTATCAATATCTCTCTTCAATTGTGGTGCCCAGAATTGGACACAATATTCCAGGTGTGGTCTAACCAAAGCGGTATAGAGGGGTAGCATGACATCCCTGGAGCTAGACACTATGCTCCTTTTGATGCTTATACTACTTATACTACAATAACCCACTTTTTGGGTTGTTCTGGATGTTGAAATTATTTACTGACTGCAGAATGAACAAAATGCCCTCTATGACTCCTTTAAAGTGTCATGATCCTCCTGCTCCAACAAATCCATGTACATGACATTGGCGGATGGAGTAGATGCATGCATCTATTTTCATGTGGTGTGATGTGCTACCGTTCATCTGGAGAGGCCCTGCTTGCAATCCCACCTGCATCGCAGGCACGATTGGTGGGGACGAGAGAGAGGGCCTTTTCAGTGGTGGCCCCCCGACTCTGGAACTCACTTCCTAAGGACATTAGGCAGGCCCCAACTCTGGCAGTCTTTAGGAGGAGCTTGAAGATGTGGCTGTTCCAGTGTGCCTTCCCAGAATAATGTTCCCATAGCACTTTGTCCCCCAAAGCACTTTACATTTTTTAGGTCTGCTTGTATGTTTTCCACAAATGCCCCATCACTTTTCCCCGCATGTTCCAGCATTACTTCCAATTTTAATTTTACATTTGGCCTTCCCACAGTTTTAATTATGTGGTTTTATTGTTAATGTTGCATTATTTTATTGTCCATGTTTTTATTTTAATTGCTTTTATTGTTGTTATTATTGCTTATATTGTTGTATTTGGGCTCGGCCTCATGTAAGCCGCACCGACTCCCTTGGGGAGATGGTAGCGGGGTACAAATAAAGTGTTATTATTATTATTTATTATTACATGGATACCTAGTGCAATGCAAATAGCTTCAGGAAAATATCTAGACATATCTCATTTCTTAATCTCATTTCTCCAATGACACACCAAAAAAAGCTGGTAGGGGCTGCTTCACTGAAAAGGTGGGTTTCGAGAAGTAGCATAAGGAAACATAACTGTGTGCGCATAGCTGCGTCGCAGATGTGGAATGCCTCATGCAAGATCCTAGTCTATGTTGGAAGAGGAGGTGGAAAAAGAGTTGGTGGAGATAATAGTAGTGATGATGAATGGAGGACAAAACCAGCGGCATTTTCACAGCTTTCAGAAATGATAAAAAGGAATGAAATGAAGTGAATAGAAAATTATCTCGGCAAGGGAGTATTAAAAAAAATCACCAAAAAACCCCCTTGCAATCTCAGTATTAAAATGGTGATGAGAGTCCAGCTGCAGAGGAATTTTCCTGTAACAACGCAATCAAGGCAGGACATCTGATTAACATACAACTATCCTTCTATTCATTTTCAGCATCAGATCAAAACTTGGAGTGGGGAGGGAAGAGTAACACTGGGCACGTAGGAAGCCATCCCCATACATGACCATTGTTTCTAAATGTACTGACTAGTGTACTAAAAATAAGTTCAATTTTCTTTACAGATTTTGCCATCCCACAATTGCTCCTGCCTTTATTGCCTCTGGAACTGACCTCAATGACAGTGCTGTTCCCTGTTTAACAAAACACAAAAACTTGGTTGAATTAAATACATTTTTTTGTAATGAGGAGATTAGATAGAAGAGAGAATGAATGCCATAGAAACCCCCTGAATGTAGCCTTTCTCTGTTTTGACCTCCAAGACCAAATCTTCTTGAAAAGGCGTTAGTGCTTAAAGAGAGTCACACGTAAAAAGCTCATATTTTCTTTCTGCATGACCTCCCTTTGGCCTCCATGGCTCTCTGAGCTGCTAACATTATATTTAATATGAGCTAAGGTGCTTTTATAAGGGTTCGGGCAAGGTTGCTTCTGGTTATCAAGTATGAAATAGGAAAAAAAAATCCACATTTGTCAAACAATAGAAAATGCTGGGATGCATTGATTTCTTTTTTTCTCCGTCAGAAAAGTGAACAACTTCAAGAGTGGGAGGAAAAAAAGAGGGTAAAAAATTAACTATGAGTTTCAAAGACACCCTATTTTGAAAAGTGTGAAAGAAATGTCTTCAGTTGATCAGACAGGAGTCAAAACACATTTTCACATACGGTCCAGTTCATAACACAGTAAAGAAGAATATCATTGGTTTTTGTTGAAGGCGACTCAGGTGTCATCTACACTGTTACTTAGGCGATCCCTTGTTGTCCAAGTAGGATTGTCTTCCAAGATCGGTGTCCTGGCGGTGGGTATGTTGGTGACTGTGGAGCCCTATTCTTGACCTGCATGTTATCCCACAGTGAAGGCATTGGTTTCCAGGTGGAAGGCGGTCCCGGTCAGGGTTGGCTTGATGCGCCTTCCTCTTGGCACATTTCTCTCTTTCGCCCTCCATTCATGCCTCTTCAAATTCTGCAGCACTGCTGGTCACAGCTGACCTCCAGCTGGAGCACTCAAGGGCCAGGGCTTCCCAGTTCTCTGCGTCTATGCCATGGTTTTAAAGGTTGCCTTTGAGCCCATCTTTCAATCTCTTTTCCTGCCTATCAACATTCCATTTTCCATTCTTGAGTTCTGAGTAGAGCAACTGCTTTGGGAGACGGTGGTCGGGCATCTGGACAACGTGGCCAGTCCAGCTGAGTTGATGGCGGAGGACCATTGCTTCGATGCTGGTGGTCTTTGCTTCTTCCAGCATGCTGCCATTTGTTCACCTGTCTTTCCAAGAGATTTGCAGGATTTTCCGGAGGCAGCACTGATGGAATCGTTCCAGGAGTTGCATGTGACGACTGTAGACAGTCCATGTTTCGCAGGCGTATAGCAGGGTTGGGAGGACAATTGCTTTATAGACAAGCACCTTGGTATCCCTACGTGTCCCGGTCCTCAAACACTCTCTGCTTCATTCTTGAGTTCAGAGTAGAGCAATTGCTTTGGGAGGCGGTGGGTCTGTAAGTGGCTTTGGAGTCCTATTCTTGATGTGCATGTTCTTCCATAGTGAGGACATTGGTTTCCAGGTGGAAGGCAGTCCCAGTCAGGGTTGGCTTGATGCACCTTCCTCTTGGCATGTTTCTCCCTTTCGCCTTCCATTTGTCCCTCTTTGAATTCTGTAACACTGCTGGTCATAGCCGACCTCCAGTTAGAGCACTCGAGAGTCAGGGCTTCCCAGTTCTTGGGGTCTATGCCACAGTTTTTAAGGTTGGCTTTAAGCCCATCTTTAAATCTCTTTTCCTGTCCACCAACATTATGCTTTCCGTTTTTAAGATTGGGAGTATAGTAACTGCTTTGGGAGACGGTGGTTGGGCATCTCGACAATGTGACCAGTCCAGCGGAGTTGAACAACTTCTCTTGTTCTGGGAGGTATGCTTCTGTTGATGGAATCCAGAAGGACGTTGGCTTAAATAAAATGATTTGCCAATAATGGTAACCATAACACATTGCTGGCTTGAAGAAGACAGAGCTACAAAGAAAGGTCATAAAGTGGGGATGTCACTTGCCTTGCATAGCAACATACAGCACACCAAAGTTTACCATTTTTGACAGCAGAAGCTTTTTCCCCCCTCTGCAAAAACTTCAGAGTTTCTCGTAGCCATTAGCAATTACCAAGTCAGCTGCAGGAACACTGACGGCAGTCCCTCAAAGCGCTTCCGTGGGCAAGAAACTTCACTTTTAATGTTTGGCATAGTGCATTAGGCACTCTCATGATTCATCTGGCTAACTTGATTTTAATCATCTTTGTCCTTAAAAGACTAGTGAGTGCTTTCTAATGCACTAGACTATGACTTACCATGACACCTATATTTATATAAATTAAATTTATTGGGAGCTTAAAAGCCAATGCAACAGACTTAAAACAATAAAGTGTTCAGCCAGCCCATTCCTTTAAGGTTTAATATAGCAATCTCCCTATCTATTTCAGTTGTAAATCTCAGAAGGCAGGAGAAGAAGAGATGTGTTTGCACCAAGGTGACATATGCTGGGAAGGACACAACAGTGGCAGACTAGTTCTGCTTTGGTGTAGTAGGATGTCCATTGGAATATACTATTATGGAGTCTGATGGGAAATTATTTGCTGCAAAGTTCAATGATGAAGCACATATGTTGCACATAGAAAATCCATGGGTCAGTCCTTGGAATTTGCAACTTAAGGGATTTGGTAGAGGTTGAGGATGAAGTACTTCTCCTGTTGGAAATAGCAGCCTTCCAAGCCTCCACAAACCGTTTGCAAATGTGTATAATTGTTAACCTATAGTATATGTACATTTTGGTTTGCCAGTTGGATGGTACCTCTTTGGTGTGGGAGGGGCTTCAGACACAGGACTCCATTTTGTATTCAGTTTTGCATCAGACCTCAGTGGAATTGGATGCATGTTGCTGTTTAGACTTTAGTAGAGAAGTATTGTTGGAGTTCAGCCTGTGATTGTTTCAGGATCAGGGTGCTTTGGATGTGGGGAATGATGTTAATGAGGTTCAAGATGAGTTTCAAGATGGCAATGGTTTGGTCAGGGAAATTGCTGCAGAGAATGACCAGGAGATCCCTGTAGTTTCCCATGAGAATGTCCCTGAGGGGTGTGGGGATGATGATGTGCTTCCTGAATTGTTACCAGAGAGTTCTCATGAGAGAGAACATGAAAATAGCTCGGCCCCTGCAGAAATTAATGAGCAAGTAGATAGGGAGTTAAGAGATAGACGAGAAGAGTTTAGTCAAAACAGGAGGGCTGTGCAAAGGCTTAGGTGCTCTGCCAGGCTTCAACAGAAACCAATAACAAAGCCTCAAGTAAAGAGAAACCAATTTCTGACCGCTAGTGACCTAGCCAATGAAGGGATAAAAGTCTCACATTTGGGATGTGTAGTCAGATGAAGCATCATTTAGAATCATGCTGAGTTCTTGTCCTTGTTTTATGGAAACTACTTCATAACTCTAAATTTTGCTACTGCTATGAATCCTAATGTAAATATATGATATGCAGGATGTATTTTCATTCACTGGACCAAATTTGGCACAAATACCCGATATGCCCAAATTTAAATACTTGTGGGGTTGGGGATTGATTTTGTCATTTGGGAGTTGTACTTGCTGGGATTTATAGTTAACCTACATTCAAAGAGCATTCTGAACTGAACCAAACTTGGCACACAGAACTCCCATGACCAACAGAAAATACTGGAAGAGTTTGGTGGACCTTGACTTTGAGTTTTGGAGTTGTAGTTCACTTATATCCAGAGAGCAGTGTGGAATCAAACAATGATGGATCTGAACCAAACTTGGCATGAATACTTAATATGCCCAAGTGTGAACACTGGTGAAATTTGGGCAAAATAGACCTTGATATTTGGGAGTTGTAGATGCTGGGATTTATAGTTCGCCTACAATTACAGCAGAAGGAGGGCTTTTGGCGGGAGGATTCGCTGTCCCACCAATGATAGAATTGGACCAAACGTCCCACACAGAAACCTATGATCATACTGTGTTTTCTGATGGTTTTGGCGACTCCCAGGTTGAGAAATGCTGGGTTACATTATGCACATATACCTTGCAGCATCTTTGAGAAGAAGATAAACTTTCATAGATTTAAATTCTTCATGAAATCTTCATTAAAATCTACATAACACATGCCATGCAAAGTGTTATATAGATATGCAAAATGTTATGTAAAATAAAGTTAGTGTGTACTAAAGTGTATACTCCACTTTGGCAGTAAAAACGAAATGCAAGATACAAAATGGGGGATGCCTGGCTCGAGAGCAGTACGTGTGAAAAAGATCTTGGAGTCCTCGTGGACAACAAGTTAAACATGAGCCAACAATGTGATGTGGCGGCAAAAAAAGCCAATGGGATTTTGGCCTGCATCAATAGGAGCATAGTGTCTAGATCTAGGGAAGTCATGCTCCCCATACTCTATTCCGCTTTGGTTAGACCACACCTGGAATATTGTGTCCAATTCTGGGCACCACAATTCAAGAGAGATATTGACAAGCTGGAATGTGTCCAGAGGAGGGCGACTAAAATGATCAAGTGTCTAGAGAACAAGCCCTATGAGGAGCGGCTTAAGGAGCTGGGCATGTTTAGCCTGAAGAAGAGAAGGCTGAGAGGAGATATGATAGCCATGTATAAATATGTGAGAGGAAGGCACAGGGAGGAGGAGGGAGCAAGCTTGTTTTCTGCTTCCCTGGAGACTAGGACGATGGAACAATGGCTTCAAACTACAAGAAAGGAGATTCCATCTGAACATGAGGAAGAACTTCCTGACTGTGAGAGCTGTTCAGCAGTGGAACTCTCTGCCCCGGAGTGTGTTGGAGGCTCCTTCTTTGGAAGCTTTTAAACAGAGGCTGAATGGCCATCTGTCAGGGGTGATTTGAATGCAATATTCCTGCTTCTTGGCAGGGGGTTGGACTGGATGGCCCATGAGGTCTCTTCCAACTCTTTGATTCTATGATTCTATGAAATAAATAAATGTACTATATTCTAGTACCCAGTTCATTAAAATATGATGGAAAAGGGGGACCTGAGAGTGCCTTGGACTGTGAAAAGATCCAACCAGTTCATCCTCCAGGAAATACAGCCCGACTGCTCATTGGAGGGAAGGATACTAGAGACAATGTTAAAGTACTTTGGCCACATCATGAGGAGACAGGAAAGCCTAGAGAAGATATGCTGGGGAAAGTGGAAGGCAAAAGGAAGAGGGGCCGACCAAGGGCAAGATGGATGGATGGCATCCTTGAAGTGACTGGACTGACCTTGAAGGAGCTGGGGGTGGTGACGGCCGACAGAGCTCTGGCGTGGGCTGGTCCATGAGGTCACAAAGAGTCGGAGACGACTGAACGAATGAACAACAACAACAGTGTTGATGACTTCTTATGTAGAATTTCTGTCCTCCAAACTGCTTTTGTCGTTGAATCCCATAAAGCGTTCACCTTCCTCTTTCTTGTTTTTATCCTCAGATGACACTTAGAGTTTGTATGATGCAATTGTCCTTCAAAAGCTGTACGAACCACTGAGTTTATTCTTTCTTGGATTGTGTTTTCATGCCTCCTTCTCAATACACAGAAGTTGTTGTTTACTGGAAACTAGATTCTGAACTTGAGCATTGTTCTTGGTTTCTTTTATTCTGCAGCCAAACACCCATGCTTTTCACCATAAATTTCGTTCAAGGAGAACCTCAACTCTACTTTGACTTGCCCCTCCACGATGAGAACGGCAAGATTTTGTGAACAGAACTGAAGATGGACTTGACCCCCAAGAGCTGTGTTTTTGTTTGTGTGCTTTTTATAATTCATCCTGGCTTACAGAAAGATCACAATGCAAAATTAAAAACAAGCTGGGTGCTCTCCAAGAGTTCACAGTGCATAGAAAATCACAGTATCTAATCTAGTGGTATAGGAACCTCATTAAAGCCAGAGCAAGACTAGAATAGGAGCTGTTCCTGGTGATTAATGTTTGGTTTATTATATCTCCATGGAGCATAGAGCTGAGGAATAGTGACAAAGCAATGTTCCACTCTGGTGCCTGTATCTTTGTGTCTCTGAAAGTGAGGGGGATGAGGGAAGTAGAAGGAAAGGAGCTCAGGCATGAAGTTTCAGGGCTGAGTTTCCTGACAAAAAGGAAATGGGTTGTTGTAGGTTTTTTCGGGCTATATGGCCATGTTCTAGAGGCATTCTCTCCTGACGTTTCGCCTGCATCTATGGCAAGCATCCTCAGAGGTAGTGAGGTCTGTTGGAACTAGGACAATGGGTTTATATATCTGTGGAATGACCAGGTGGACAAAGGACTCTTGTCTGTTGGAGCTAGGTGTGAATGTTTCAACTGACCACCTTGATTAGCATTTGATGGCCTGGCAGTGCCTGGAGCAATTTTTTGTTGAGAGGTGATTAGATGTCCTTGTTTGTTTCCTCTCTGTTGTTGTGCTGTTCTAATTTTAGAGTTTTTTAATACTGGTAGCCAGATTTTGTTCATTTTCATGGTCTCTTCCTTTCTGTTGAAATTGTCCACATGCTTGTGGATTTCAATGGCTTCTCTTTGTAGTCTGACATGGTGGTTGTTGGTGTGGTCCAGCATTTCTGTGTTCTCAAATAATATGCTGTGTCCAGGTTGGTTCATCAGGTGCTCTGCTATGGCTGACTTCTCTGGTTGAAGTAGTCTGCAGTGCCTTTCATGTTCCTTGATTTGTGTGTTGGGCAATGCTGCTGCGTTTGGTGGTCCCTCTGTAGACTTGTCCACAGCTGCCCAGATATTTACGTTATGATTAATCAAAGATCAGTAAGGGATGGAATCAGATAAAATGGACAGTGGATTCACTCTGAACTTTAAAAGCTATCCGAGTTGCTGAACCCTAGTTCTCAACTCATTCTAGTACCATGGACAACTACTTTAGTTTGAACGACGAAAGGGTTATCCGGATACGGTAGACTCCTGCAGAAGCGAGAGGATCCCTCTTGTCCTTTGCTGAACGGAGCATTGGTTGGATTTTCTTGGTGGGTCTGTAGATAGTTTGTATGTTGTGTTTCCTCATCAGCTTCCCTCTGTGGTCAGTGGTTCCCTTGATGTCTGGCAAGAACACTTTTCCTCTGGGTGGATCTTTGTCTTGACTCTCGTGACTTGTTCTTGGTCTTGCAGCTCTTCTGATGTCTGAGGTGGAGTCTCCATTGGCCTGGAGAGCCCAGTTGAGGTGGTTCCGTTCATCTTGGAGGAGGTGGGCTTCGCAGAAGCCATATGTTAGAGATTATCATGCTGTGATGTTGACTATAAATGGATCCTTAAATACTTAATTGGAAGCCATTGGGTTAGGGTACATGAAATAGACTTTCAAATAAGGCCTATCCCCAAAAAATATTATTTAGCTGACAAATGTCATGATTTAACTGCCTAGCATTCTAGAGTTATTCCACAGATATAAAAAACCCAAATTTCCAAGTTTTCAACAAACCGCACAACCTATGAGGATGCCTGCCATAGATGCAGGCGAAACGTCAGGAGAAAATGCTTCTAGAACATGGCCATACAGCCCGAAAACCCTACAACAACCCAAATAAATATTAAATTGGTTAGCACTCCTGCCAGCACAATGGTTTAACCCATTGTTTCACCGAGGGTGCAGTGGTTTAATTGTTAACCTGCCCTGAATTGGCATAATAATGATGATGAGGTGCACAGAATTTAGAGAGGCTACCCCCACTCCATACCTTACTTATACATCTATATAAATAAAAATGTAATGGGATTTGTGGGATTAACACAACTCAAAAACCACTGGACAAATTGACACCAAATTTGGACACAATACACCTAACAACCCAATGAGTGTCCATCACTCCTAACACACACACACACACACACACACACACACACAAAACCTCAGTGGAATAGACTTAAAAACCCCAAAATACACCATATATACATATACACATACACTCATATACATATACACATGCGCACATTCACACACACAAACACACACACACATATATACACATACACACACATATGCACAAACACACACAAATATACACATATACACACATGCATATACATACACACATATATACATAAACACATGCACACACACATACATGCACACATATATACATACAAATATGCATATAGAGAAGCACACACATATACACAATATGCATGTACACATATAAACAAACAAATACACAAATACACACACACACACATGTATACACCTATATAAAAATATAAAACACACAAACACACACACACATATATATGCAGTCACACATATATACACAAATATATACACACACATAAACATATATACACACACACAAAACACATATACATGGACAGGGCCACAGCAATGCATGGCAGGGGATGGCTAGTAAAGAATAAATTAATTTATGGTCTCCATAAGTCAAGAATGGCTTATGGAGCCATGTGCAGTCATAGCTATATGCAGAATTTGGAAAAGTTTCTTTGAAAACCACAGATCCTACAATCCCACCACTAGCAAGATCACTAACAATGTCAGATTTTGTATTCTCAGAGTTATAGTAAAAAAAGGTCACTTTTCAGAAGATGGAGAACATACGAAAAAGAAGCAAAAAATAATCGCCATCAATATATTCATAGCTTGGTTTCATCTCCTGTTCTTTGGGATCTGATCCCACTAATTCCTTTCATCCTAAACAAAGGTAAATCACAAAACTGCCAGATTATCTCTCTTGCATTTCGAGAAGTAACTGCTTCGAGTCAAATCAGTTACAGCACTTCAGATTTAATTTTATTGATCTTTAGCCACTAGACAATGAGAGACTGAAGACGTCCTGGACAGAAGACGGTCTTCCATGGAATCTATTAAGAGGCGGTCTCCATGAGCCATATTTAATGAAGAGCGGATGAAGCAGCTGTGGCCTTATTCATTAGGAATTGACTTCTCTCCCTCTCCCATATGCTCTCCTGCATAGAAATTTTGTGTTTAGGGTTACACATGGATTTTAAGACTTATGGGAGAAGTTGAGAAATTTTGACTAAGGACTTCATCACATGCAGACTTCACCCCATTTCTAAACACTTTAAAATCAGAGTCCCACGGAGGCCATCAAACGACGCAAGACTCCTTCCAAGGTTTGCTCACAGAGCTCAGTTTTTGAAGTGTTTAGAAACAGTGCTTTGTTTGAGCCGGGTAGCTACCAGCTATCGATAAGCTATGTATTTGCTTATAGGTGGAAAATATACAAGGGTTGAATGAAAAGTAATGCCTCCACCTTTGTTACTTGGGGTTGGTGGGATCGAGGGCCCTGCTCTCGATCCCACCAGCCTCACAGGCACGGCTGGTGGGGATGAGAGACAAGGCCTTCTCGGTGGTGGCCCCTCGACTCTGGAACTCCCTTCCACTGGAGATCAGAACTGCCCCTTCTATCTTAACGTTCAGGAAACAGGTGAAAACTTGGCTTTGGGGATTGGCATTCGACGAATGAGCCATGATCCTGTGATATGGATGGATGACGACGAAGAATGATTTTTGATGATGACTGACTACTGTAATTATATGATTGTATTTTGCTATTTTGATGTTTTAGTGTGATTTAGAATATGATGTTTTAATGACTGTCTGTAATATTGATGTTGGAAACCGGCCTGAGTCCCTCAAACGGAGGTGAGAAGACCGGTATACAAAACTGCTAAATAAATAAATAAATAAATAAATAAATAAAATAATAAATATTTTAATAAATTAAATGCAGAAATAATTCTTAGAATGTGCTCTTTAACTACCACTATTCACTTTTCCACATAATCACCAGACATTTCTGCCAACAATGAACAAGTTTTCTGAAGCCGTCATGGAAGAAGTCGACACTCTGTTTCCACAACCCATTGCTTACAGATCTTCCGATAGCCAAGCAAAGTAATAATGTAACTCACACGTTCTTGTGAAATGCTGATTATGCTTGAAATTTCTCTCTGGGTGATACCACGATCATCCTGAATCAATCTGTCAACCTTTTGCTTGTGAACTCGGTGGTTGCTGTCATAGGATGTCCAACTCTTAGTTTGTCACGCAAGTCAGATGTTCCCACTGCAACATCTTTAAACTTACTCACCCAACGATGCCGAGCGCTCACATCAACACAATCACCATAAACAGCTTGCATTCTCTGATTAATCTCCTTTGGGGTGATACCTTCTGCTGTCAAGAATTCAATGACTGCTCATTGCTAAAGTCACATTGACTGACCGTCTCCATACTTTAACAACACAACTGTTCAATGCTAAGGCTGGGTGCTTGTCTGTTCTTGAGATGGAAAGCACATGTCTGTGTTTTAGATGGATTAGGGATCAGCTTGTTTTCCCTGTAATAGGCAGTAAGAGCACCTAGAGCTTCGGAGAGCTTCTGTTCAACCATCTCAAAGCTCCCTGCTTGAGCGGTAATGGCACGATCATCGACATAGATGAAACTCTCTGTCCCTTCTGGCAGAGGCTGGTAATTTGTGTAAATGTTGAACATTTATGGAGCAAACACGTTCCAGTGAGGCAGGCCGTTCTTCTGTTTTTGCCATCTGCTTCTTTGGTCCTAGAACTCAACAAAAAAGCTCCTGTTTTGTAGCAGGTTTCCTATAAAGCTATTTGAAACTGCCGAATGATTGTGTGTCTCAACTGGAGTGTGCCACTACATTACAGATTTGTAGTTTGGCGAGGGTTTTAAATGCTCTACTCAAGAGTTCGAGTGAAGAACGTCAGAGGAATCCACTAGTTCTTTCACAAAGAGAATTTTAGGTGCCTCACAAACTTGGTTTCTTTAAGATGAATCCTATAGCAGGTAACATGCTGTGAAGGTGATATTATGGTGGAGCACGGATGCAACGTATAGTTGGAAAAGTTGGGGGGAGGGAGAGAAGTGGGGAGGACAATCTGTTGGTAACAGTTTCTCCCCAGAGACTCTTCCAGTAATAGTTCCAGAGTTCACAAGTTGGATGAATTCATTTTTTTAAAGTTAGAATTCAAATTCCTTCTCTCCCCCAGTGTAGACCAGATTAGAAGCCTCCCCTGTCAATCTGGCGATGTGATGGAAACTAACTCAAGAAAGTGATGGATCAGGCTTTGCACCATGCTGTGGATCATCTGGTTTAAATTGGCAGTTTGCAAAGGAGGCTTCTCTTCTGGAAAAAATGCTCATTAACTAGAGAAGGGAGGGATTGCAAACAGACCTGAGGAAACGTACCTATTAGTCAGCCATAGTTATCCACTCCTTAAATGAATCCATGGACGCTTGGGTCTCTTAGACTATTTTAAATGGCCCAGATATGCTTCTACCAGTGGTAGATGTGACCAGAGAGGAGGAGAGTTATTCTTGCCGAACATGAATGTTCCATTTTGCTGTCAGAGTTTAAGAGTGCCTTTTTTGTGGAGCAGTCTGAAGGTGAAAAGGAAAGAAGAAACCAGTTTTAAAATAAATCTGCTGTGCTTCCAAAAGAAGGAGATGAAATTTCCATCCTGCATTGGATGACAGACACAACAGGGGCTCAATTACAAGTTTTGCAGATGGGAACTCTACAAAAAAAGTTACCGCATATACTCACGTATAAGTTGACCTCATATATTAGTTAAGGGCAGGTTTTGGGATGAAAATTATGGATTTTGAAATGACTTGTGTATCGGTCGAGGGACATTCTGCCAAGAGGAAGCAACACCAATGCCAATTTAGGGGACTATTATCCACCTCTAGCCAGAGAAAGGGATGGATTCTTCTTAAGGTACAATACTCACAGTTTATTTATTATTATTTATTTCCAATATTTCTATCCCGCCTTCCTCAACCCCCGAGGGGGGACTCAGGGCGGCATACAAACCGGCCACAATTCGAAACCTCAATATAATACAAATATAAACACAAGTAGCAACAGTTTAAAACAGTAAAAAAAAAATCAACCATATAGCCAATTTCAGTCCAGTTCAACATCCAAGGTGTTGTCATGCTTGCTGTCCAAAGGCCTGGTCCCAGAGCCATAATTTGACCTTCTTCCTAAAAGAAAGGAGGGAAGAAGCCAACCTGATCTCACTGGGGAGCGAGTTCCACAGGCGTTGGGCCACCACCGAGAAGACCCTGTCCCTCGTCCCTACCAAGCACACTTGCGAGGCTGGCGGGACCGAGAGCAGGGCCTCCTTGGATGATCTTAAGCTATGAGGCGGGACGTAGAGGGATATATGTTCAGACAGGTAAGCTGGGCTGGAACCATATAGAGCTTTATAGATCAAGACCAGCACTTTGAATTGTGCTCGGAAGTGGACCAGCAGCCAGTGGAGCTGGTACAATGGGTGTGTGTGTGCTCCCTGTATGTTGCTCCAGTTAGTAACCTGGCTGCTGCCCATTGGACTAGTTGAAGTTTCCGAACAGTCTTCAAAGGCAAACCCATGTAGAACGCATTGCAGTAGTCTTTATTCTGTACATTTGGCCTATTCCTTGTCCGTAATTGTTATTTCGTTTCATACCTGATTTTATATCCCACTGTGTTAATCTTTCCTTTATTGTTTTTATGTTATTGTTTTTTATTTCAGTATATTATTTTAATTTAATTTTAAGTTTAATTTGAATTATTATTTTGCTGTATGTATTTTATTTGTTTATTGTATTAGTCGGGCTTGGCCACATGTTAGCCACCCCGAGTCCCTGAAGGGAGATGGTGGCAGGGTATAAATAAAGTTTAATAATAATAATAATAATAATAATAATAATAATAATAATAATAAGTAGACACTATTAGAACAGAACAGAATTGGGAGGGAAACACCTTTATGCTCAAGAAAAATATAGCTGGAACATATTCCACTCTGTCCTTCCCAGAAGAATCCAGTGCCTAGCCTTCACAGAAGGACTATGAGGGTGCTCCACTAGGAAGCTGCTTGTTTTTGTTTGTTTGTTTGTTTAGGCAATCTCTTGTTGTCCGAGTAGGATTGTCTTCCAAGATCGGTTTACTGGTGGTGGGTCCGTAGGTGACTGTAGAGTCCTATTCTTGACCTGCATCTTCTCTCGAAGTGAGGGCATCGGTTTCCAGGAGGAAAGCGGTCCCGGTCGGGATTGGCTTGATGCGCCTTCCTCTTGGCACATTTCTCTCTTTCACCCTCCATTCATACTCTTCAAATTCTACAGCACTGCTGGTCACAGCTGACTTCCATCTGAAGTACTCAATGGCCAGGGCTTCCCAGTTTTCTTTGTCTATGCCAGAGTTTAAAAGATAGGCTTTGAGTCCATCTTTAAATCTCTTTTTCTGCCCACCAAAATTCCATTTTCCATTCTTGAGTTCAGAGTAGAGCAACTGTTTTGGGAGACGGTGGTCGGGCATTCAGACAATGTGGCCGGTCCAGTGGAGCTGATGACGGAGGACCATCGATTCAATGCTTGTGGTAATTGTTTCTTCCAGTATGTTGACTTTTGTCCGCCTGCGTTCCCAAGAGATTTTCAGGATTTTTCGAAGGAAACACTGATGGAATCGTTCTAGGAGTGACATCTGTAGATAGTCCATGTCTCACAGGTGTATAGCAGGGTTGGGAGGACAATAGCTTTATAAACAAGCACATTGGTCTCCCTTATTTACTTATTTATTTATTTATCTATCATGTCATCAGCAACCATACCATTGTATTACATTTCTAACAGAACAAAACAAACAAACAGATAAAAAAACACAGATTTTGCAAACTTGGTAGTTGATTAAATGTCCTTTGACCAGTATCTGGCCACTTGGAGTGCCTCTGGTGTTGCCGCAAGAAGGTCCTCCATTGTGCATGTGGCAGGGCTCAGGTTGCATTGCAGCAGGTGGTCAGTGGTTTGCTCTTCTCCACACTCGCATTCGTGGATTCCACTTTGTAGCCCCATTTCTTGAGGTTGGCTCTGCATCTCGTGGTGCCAGAGCGCAGTCTGTTCAGCGCCTTCCAAGTCGCCCAGTCTTCTGTGTGCCCAGGGGGGAGTCTCTCATCTGGTATCACCCACGGATTGAGGTGCTGGGTTTGGGCCTGCCACTTTTGGACTCTGGGGTGTTCCAGCGAGTGTCTCTGTAGATCTAAGAAAACTATTTCTTGATTTAAGTCATTGACGTGCTGGCTGATACTCAAACAAGGGATGAGCTGGAGATGTCTCTGCCTTGGTCCTTTCACTATTGGCTGCTACTTCCCGGCGGATGTCAGGTGGTGCAATACCGGCTACGCAGTGTAATTTCTCCAGTGGTGTAGGGCGCAGACACCCCGTGATAATGCGGCATGTCTCATTAAGAGCCACATCCACTGTTTTAGCGTGGTGAGATGTGTTCCACACTGGGCATGCATACTCAGCAGCAGAGTAGCAGCGCAAGGGCAGATGTCTTCACTGTATCTGGTTGTGATCCCCAGGTTGTGCCAGTCAGCTTTCGTATGATATTGTTTCTAGCACCCACTTTTTGCTTGATGTTCAGGCAGTGCTTCTTGGGAAGAGCACGGTCCAGAGTGACTCCCAGGTATTTGGGTGCACTGCAATGCTCCAGTGGGATTCCTTCCCAGGTGATCTTCAGAGCTCGGGATGCCCTTGGTCTCCCTACGGATGTCCCCGTCCTCAAACACTCTCTGCTTCATTCAGAAAAATGCTGCACTCGCAGAGCTCAGGCGGTGTTGTATTTCAGTGTCAATGTTGACTTTTGTGGAGAGGTGGCTGCCAAGGTAGTGGAAATGGTCAACATTTTCTAATGTTACACCATTAAGGTATATTTCCAGCATTGGAGAGGAAGCTGCTACCTGCAAGATGAATGGTTCACCCCAGCTTCCATTAATACAGAATTTGCAAGAGTTCTGCAGTCCTGCCTGCTCCACCCATGTCCCTCTCAACTTCATCTTTATGGCACCCACCCATATTAGGTTTTATTGGTTATGCTGAACTGTGACAAAAGAGATGAAATGTAGGAACTGGCATTTATATTTGTGGCTGCTCAGGGTTTAAACATTTCGCTGTTTCCAAAGCTCAACTTACGTTGTGGCAAAGCTTAGGTGAGCGAGCGGCGCTAAGCTACCGGATTAATAAAGACGGTAGAACACGCACACCATGTTAATTTGCTTCACTTGAACTTTCATGAGGTTTTTAAACATGCAGATGCCGTATGCTTTGGCGACAGCTGAATAACTCACATATTTATCAGCCCCACATATTTAACTCTGCATTTCGTTGCAACAACACTATCGCCTCCCCCCAGCCTTGCCGACATCATATTGTCCCTGCAAGCAGGATAAAAATTGATCCCATTTGTTTGTGTGCAGGCAGCTGAATCAAAGTCCATTTGTGTATCTATTCTAATAAAGGTGAGATATTCAATTCCATTACAGATAAGCACAATGACAATCTGCTTCATTCCATTACCAAAGCTGTGAACAGAGAGAGAGTTGGCAAAGCTGTTGTTTCATCCAACTTTGCTGAAGCAGGGCACATTCTCCAAAGGGCTTCCTCAAGCAGTCCAGGGAAATCACGGTGATTTCTAGAAAATATGTTTCTTTCTCTAAATTGATCCAATTAATTATGGCATAAACAGAAAGAGAAAAGTTAAATTTATAATCCGCCAGACTGACAGAAACACTCACGCTCAAAGGAAACATTTCCCTGAGCCTAATTCTTTTGTGATTATGGTGGTTCAGGCTTACTTTGCACACACCTCTCTTGCGCTTGACGTACACTGAATTGGTTCACACTTGCAAGGTGAACTGAATACCGGATTTATATTTAGAAAAGTCAGGTTTCAGTCCCAGACATCTGACATCCAGTTAGAAAAATGAGCAGTTGATGTGAAAGATTCTTCCTGCTATATACTCTTCAATATTTCACAGATGAAAACTAGGACACTTGTAGCCAAGCAAAACTGAACTCTGGTCAAGATAGCAAAACTTATTGATGAGGGGAAATTCACAAGCTATAAGAAGACGCTGCAGCTTGCTTTTGCCCAAATTTTATGAAAGGGCAAGATTCTTCCTCTCACCTCTGTTTTCCTCTGGTCTCCTTTCTGCTAAATTGGTATGAATCCAAACAGAAATTGCTAAATTGGGCTAAATAATAATGATAATAATAATAATCTATATACATAAAAATGTAATGTTCGTTTGTGGGATTAACAGAACTCAAAAAACAGTGGGTAAATTGACACCAAATTTGGACAGCATACACCTAACAACACAATGTATGTCCTTCACTCAAAAATTGTTGATTTTGTCATTTGGAAGTTGTAGTTGCTGGGATTTATAGTTCACCTACAATCAAAGAGCATTCTGAACTCCACCAATGATGGAATTGAACCAAACATGGCACACAGGACTCCCATGACCAACAGAAAACGCTAGATTGGTTTGGTGGGCATTCACCTTGAGTTTGGGAGTTGTAGTTCACCTACATCCAGAGAGCACTGTGGACTCAAACAATGATGGATCTGGACCAAACTTGGCATGGATACTCAATATGCTCAAATGTGAACACTGTTGGAGTTTGGGGAAAATAGACCTTGACATTTGGTATTTGTAGTTACTGGGATTTATAGTTCACCTACATTCAAAGAGCATTCTGAACACTACCAATGACTGAATTGGACCAAACTTCCCACACAGAACCCCCATGACCAACAGAAAATACTTAAGGCCATCCAGTCCAACTCTCTTAACCAGGACATGAAAATGTAATCAGAGCCCTCCTGACAAAGAGCCATCCAGCCATAGCTATAGATAGATAGGTATGATTCACACACAGAGAGAGATATAGTATCTTAGATTTGAAAGAGACCCCCTAAAAAGGACAATGATATCTTGCATGTTCCAGAGTATGCAAACCAGACACTCTCCACATCAACACTGACAAAGAAACAGCAAGAAATACTGTTTATCCACAAGCATAAAGAAATTACATAAATCAGAAACCAACACTTTCTCGTTACTTTATTTTCCAGCTCACCAGACTGGGCCACAGCAACGCCTGGCAGGGGATGGCAAATAATAATAATAATAATAATAATAATAATAATAATAATAATAATAGAGTGAATACCTTAAAAAGACAATCCAGAGCAGAAGAGAAAACTGGCAAAAGAAGGCTCTCTCTCCATGGACAGTTTCTGGCAAAAATTGAGAGCCAAATCGACAAAGAAAAAACATGGAGGTGGTTCACAAATTGAACTCTAAAAAAGGAGACCGAGGGCCTGATTCCGGCAGCCCAAGAACAAGCCATTAGAACCAATGCCATCAAAGCCAGAATTGAAAAGTCAACAACAGATCCCAAATGTAGACTCTGCAAGGAAGCACATGAAACAATAGATCACGTCCTAAGCTGCTGCAAGAAGATCACACAGACAGACTACAAGCAGAGGCATAACACCGTTGCTCAGATGATCCATTGGAACTTGTGCTACAAATATCATCTGCCTGAGACAAAAAACTGGTGGGATCACAAGCCAGAAAAAGTTACAGAAAATGAACACCCCAAGCTAGTCTGGGACTTCCGGATTCAGACAGACAGAGTTCTGGAGCACAAAACGCCTGACCTCACAATCGTGTTAAAAAACCAAGTATGGATCGTCAATGTTGCAATCCCAGGCAACAGCAGGATTGCAGATAAATAACTGGAAAAGCTGACACGATATGAGGATTTAAAGATTGAACTGCAAAGACTTTGGCACAAGCCAGTCAAGGTGGTCCCAGTGGTGATTGGCACACTGGGTGCAGTGCCTAAAGACCTTGGCCTGCACTTAAACACAATTGGCACTGACAAAATTACCATCTGTCAGTTGCAAAAGGGCAACCCTACTAGGATCTGCATGCATTGTTTTTTTTAAAAAAAATTATTGATATATTTTCCAGGAAAGATGCAGAGTGGGTACCGGGGGGGGGGGGGGGGGGGGGGGGGGGGGGGGGAAGGGAGGATTTTGTTTAAGTGGGGGTAGTGTGAGGATAGGGATCTGCATGCATTATTCACCAATACATCACACAGTCTGACGTATGATCCAATACAACAGCTAATATAGTGACCTTGTTTGCTTGTTGTGTTTCAAATAATAATAATAATAATAATAATAATAATAATAATAATAATGGGTAGGGATCTGCATGCATCATTCACCAGTACATCACACAGTCTGACGTGTGATCCAATACAACAGCTAACATAGTGATCTTGTTTGCTGTGTACTAATCTTTTTGTGTTTCAAATAATAATAATAATAATAATAATAATAATAGGCCCCCTAGTGGCACAGTGGGTTAAACCACCGAGCTGCTGAATCTGCTGACCGAAAGGTTGGTGGTTTGAACCCGAGGAGCAGGATGATCTCCTGCTGTTAGCCCCAGTTTCTGCCAACGTAGAACTTCAAAAACATGCAAATGTGAGTAGATAAATAAGTACTGCTCCGACGGGAAGGTAACGGTGCTCCATGCAGTCATGGTGGCCACAAGACCTTGGAGGTGTCTACGGACAATGCTGGCCCTTTGTCTTAGAAATTGAGATGAGCACCACCTCCAGAGTCGGACACAACTAGACTTAATGTCAAGGGGAAACTTTTAGCTTTGCCTAGAATTATCTATGCTCACATGACTAGAAAAAGAGAGGGTTGGTGTGATAAAGACCATAGAGAAAGGACTATTTTTTGGCTATATCTTTGCAACTTCAACCTGCCCGTGAATGAAACTCTTACCCTTTGAAAGAGTGGGCAAGGAGTGGGCAAGGAGTTTCAAATGATTGTTGCTAGATGCCATGCCAGTGGCAAACAGCCCCTAGGCTCAGTCATTCACAAGATGACTGTCACACATCATAAGACCCAATGAGATATTCTCTATTTGCAGAGTTATTTTTTAGATTTGTTTTTGGCTCAAAATGGTTAGTTAAATTTGATAACTCATTCAACTGTTTTTAACTTTTAGTGTAATTACAGCATGTTGAGATTGTGAAATATACTGCTTTGAAATTGGGTTTATTTTGACATATCTGGTATATATATATATATATATATATATATATATATATATATATATATAAGAAAACATCCAGCTTACAAATGGAAGGGAGGGGATGGAGGAGAATGCCACCTACTAATGTCACTTTTCTTCCGTCATGCATAAAGGAACCATTGGTAGTGGGAATGTAGCCAGACAAGGAGCTGTTGACTGTTTTTACCTGTCAACAGCTAGTGATGGGAAAATCACAGGGGAGAGCCAAACTGTAACAGGATGCACAGAATCCTGTTTTGCCTGCCGTGTGTGATAAAGTCCTGAGTCTCAAATCAATGTGCATCCTTTGGAGTAAACTGTGTTTCTCAACCTGGGGGTCAGACCCCTTGGCAGTTCGGCAGGGGGTTTCGGAGGGGTCACCAAAGACCATCAGAAAACACATATTTTGATGGTCTTAGGAATCCCGTTGGCATAGTCATTTGGGTTCACAGTGCTTTCCAGATGTAGGTGAACTACATCCAGGGGCGGCTCAACCCATTATGCAAAGTAAGCATTTGCAGTATAGTTGATTTTGCCCAGGGGTGCTCTTGGGGGAAAATAGACCTTGACATTTGGGAGTTGTAGTTACTGGGCTGTATAGTTCACCTACAATCAAAGAGCATTCTGAACTCCACCAATGATGGAATTGAACCAAATATGGCACACAGAACTCCCACAACGAACAGAAAAATATCAGTGATTGGTTGTGGGGGACACCAAAATACTGTTTGCTTACCGTTGAAAATTACCTAGGGCCACCTCTGACTACATCTCCCCTAAATCACTGTCAATTCATCCGAAATCCCTCCAGTATTTTCTGTTGGGCATGGGAGGGGTTCTCTGTGTGGGAAGTTTGGCCCAATTCCATTGTTGGCAGCAATCAGAATGCTCTTTGATTGTAGGTGAACTATAAATCACAGCAACTACAACTCCCAAATGTCTAGATCTATTTTCCCCAAATTACACCAGTGTTCACATTTTGGGATATTGAGTATCTGTGCCAAGTTTGGTCCAGATCCATCATTGTTTGAGTCCACAGTACTCTCTGGATGTAGGTGAACTATAACTCCCAAACTCAAGGTCAATGACCACCAAACCCTTCCAGTATTTTCTGTTTGTCACGGGAGTTTTTAGTGTCAGGTTTGGTTCAATTTCGTCATTGGTGGAGTTCAGAATGTTATTTGATTGTAGGGAAACTATAAATCTCAGCAACTACAACCCCAAAAATATCAAGGCCTATTTCCCCCCAAATCCACCAGGGTTCACATTTGGGCATATTGAGTATTTGTGCCAAGTTTGGTCCAGATCCATCATTGTTTGAGTCCACAGTGCTCTCTGGATGTAGGTGAACTACAACTCCAAAACTCAAGGTCAATGCAACCCTTCCAGTATTTTTTGTTGGTCACGGGAGTTCTGTGTGCCAAGTTTGATTCAATTCTGTCACTGGTGGAGTTCAAGATGGTCTTTAACTGTAATTTTGCTGCTGTTGTGAATCGTAATGTAAATATCTGGTATGCAGGATGTACGTTCATTCACTGGACCAAATTTGGCACAAATACCCAATACATCCAAATTTTAATACTGGTGGGGTTGGTGGGGGGATTGATTTTATCCTGTGGGAGTTGTAGTTGCTGGGATTTATAGTTCACCTACAATCAAAGCACACTTCACCAATGATGGAATTGAACCAAACTTGGCACACAGAACTCCCATGACCAACAGAAAATACTGAAAGGGTTTGGTGGGCATTGACCTTGAGTTTTGGAGTTGTAGTTCACCTACATCCAGAGAGCACTGTGGACTCAAGCAATGATGGATCTGGACCAAACTTGGCACAAATACTCAATATGCCCAACGCTTTTTTATTTTTATTTTTATTTTTGCTAAGATGGGTTCTTTGTGGTCTTTCATCTCTTACAGGTACATACAACTTAGTGATTTATAAGCTGGGGAAACTAGACCTTGACATTTGGGAGTTGTAGTTGCTGGTACTTATAGCTCACCTACAATCAAAGAGCAGTCTGAACTCCAACAATAATGGAATTGAACCAAACCTGGCAAACCTTGACATTTGGGAGTTGTAGTTGCTGGGATTTATAGTTCACCTACCAAAGAGCATTCTGAACTCCACCAATGCGATTGAACCAAACTTGGCACACAGAACTCCCATGACCAACAGAAAATACTGGAAGGGTTTAGTGGGCATTGACCTTGAGTTTGGGAGTTGTAGTTCACCTATACCTAGAGAGCACTGTGGACTCAAACAATGATAGATCTGGACCAAACTTGGCACAAATACTCAATATGCCCAAATGTGAACACTGGAGGAGGTTGAGAAGCACTGGTCTAGATCCTCATCTCGCTCTCTCTCTCACTATATATATAAATCTTTCAGCACTCTGAGCTGCATTATGTGGCTGTTTCTAGCTGCCATGTTAATCTCTGCACAATGCCTGTGGCACAGCATCACTAGAGGGCATTATGGAAAAATGAAAAAGCACCTGGAGACTCACTTAGTCAGTGCTGCTTGTAGTAATTCTCAGAGCACTGCATCTACTTGCTATTACCAAGCAAGCCTGGAGGTGCCCATCAACAGAGAATGAGGCAGGCAGGGGCTCTCTTTACCTCGACTGCCCTGAGTCAGGCCTCATTCTGGTACTGATACATCCCAATCGTCAAGTGCAGATGTGATAGGCTGACACCATTCCTTATCAATGGCAAATCTGCATATGTAAAATGTCCTCATTTCAATATCAGACTCTAGAGCAGTGGTTCTCAACCTTCCTAAAGCCGCGACCCCTTAATACAGTTCCTCATTTTCTGGTGACCCCCAACCATAACATTATTTTCATTGCTACTTCATAACTGTAATTTGCTACTTTTGTGATCAAAATATCTGATATGCAGGATGTATTTTCATTCACTGGAATAAATTTGGCA
This sequence comes from Anolis sagrei ordinatus, assembly GCF_025583915.1. Taxonomy (NCBI): domain Eukaryota; kingdom Metazoa; phylum Chordata; class Lepidosauria; order Squamata; family Anolidae; genus Anolis; species Anolis sagrei. The sequence goes on from NW_026847993.1 coordinate 39,819,071, forward strand.
CAAATACCCAATACACCCAAATTTGAATACTGGTGGGGTGGAGAGGGATTGATTTTGTAATTTGGGAGTTGTAGTTGCTGGGATTTATTGTTCACCTAAAATCAAAGAGCATTCCAAACTCCACCAGCAATGGAATTGAACCAAACTTGGCATACAGTTCTCCCATGACCAACAGAAAATACTAGAAGGGTTTGGTGGGCATTGACCTTGAGTTTGGGAGTTGTAGTTCACCTACATACAGAGAACACTGTGGAATCTAACAATAATAGATCTGGACCAAACTTCACACAAATACTCAATATGTCGACATGTGAACTGGTGGAGTTTGGGGGAAATAGACCTTGACATTTGGAAGTTGTAGTTGCTGGGATTTATTGTTCACCTAAAATCAAAGAGCATTCCAAACTCCAACAATGAAATTGAATCAAACTTGGCACACAGTTCTCCCATGACCAACAGAAAATACTGGAAGGGTTTGGTGGGCATTGACCTTGAGTTTGGGAGTTGTAGTTCACCTACATCCAGAGAGCACTGTGGACTCAAAAAATGATGGCTCTGAACCAAACTTGGCACAAATACTCCATATGCCGACATGTGAACTGGTGGAGTTTGAGGGAAATAGACCTTGACACTTGGGACTTGTAGTTGCTGGGTTTTATAGTTCTCCTACAAAGAGCATTCTGAGCCCCACCAACGATATAATTGGGCCAATCTTTCCACACAGAGCTCCCATGCCCAACAGAAAATACTGTGTTTTCTTTGGAGACCCCTCTGACACCCCCTTGTGAACCCCCCCCCCCCAGGGGTCCCAACCCCCAGGTTGAGAAACCCTGATCTAGGGCCAAAGCCAGATGCATCTTTAATGCATTCTTCCTACTTTCTACCAGACATAAGATCTAGACCATTTTCAACAGGAGGCATCCTAGCAGATGCACAGAAGAGACCAGCTGCTGGCACCAATCCCATCTGATCATAGAAAGCATCGGGTATTCAAGGAAAGACTTTGAGAAAAGTTGTGTGATAAAAGGCATAATAAAATTCGATTGTTTGGGTCAGATGAGGAAAAGGGGCCAGCGGGTAAAGCCTTCCCTTTGGGCACAAGCAGTGTCTGCTCTCTGCAGCGCCAAGGACTTTGCTTACAAAACATGCCGTGTCGATGGCAGCTTGTTTTAGACAGGGAGAAACACTAATCACGAGGGACAGCTTTTCACAGCAATGTTTAATGCATTTGCCAAGAACCTCTGATGAATTATTTGGGTGTCTCTTTTCAAGAGGCATTGATCTCATCCTGGAGTTGATGGGAACGTATGTTTCCCTGGGACTGGTGTTACTGTGCAATAGAATGGCCTTGGATCTGTTGTTATGCTTCCCTGTGGTTTTTGAACATTTGATTTCCTGATTGTTGGGTTTCAGAGCTCTTTATTTCCTTATTTATTTATTTATTTATTTACAACATTGATATGCCGCCCTTCTCACCCCGAAGGGGACTCAGAGTGGCTTACAAGATATATATACATACAATATATTAAATTATTAGCATAATAATAATCATCATCATCATAATAATAATACTTTATTTGTACCCCGCTACCATCTCCCCAAGGGACTCGGTGCAGCTTACATGAGGCTGAGCCCAAACACAACAATACAAGCAATAATCACAACAATACAAGCAATTAAAATAAAGACCATAGACAATAACATACAACATTATCAGTAAGACAACATACAATTAAAACTGTGGGAAGGCCAAATGTAAAATTAAAATTGGGAATAGTGCTGAAGCATGGACGAAAAGGTGATAGTGGCGTTTATGGAAGGACATACGAGCAGACCTAAAATGTAAAGTGCTTTGGAGGACAAAGTGCTATGGGATCATTATTCTGGGAAGGCACACTGGAACAACCACATCTTCAAGCTCCTCCTAAAGACTGCCAGGGTTGGGGCCTTAGGGATTGAGTTCCAGAGTCGAGGGGCCACCACCGAAAAGGCCCTCTCTCTTGTCCCCACCAATTGCGCCTGCAATGCTGGTGGGATCGAGAGCAGGGCCTCTTCAGAAGAACGAAGAGATCGCGTGGGTTCGTATACAGAGATGCGGTCACGCAGGTAGGCGGGTCCCAAACCGTTCAGGGCTTTGAAGGTAAGAACCTGCACCTTGAATTAGGTTCGGTAGATGAATGGCAGCCAGTGGAGCCCCTTGAACAGGAGGGTTGACCGCTCCCTGTAAGGAGCGCCAGTTAACAACCTGGCTGCTGCCCCGTTGGATCATCTGAAATTTCCGGGCCGTTTTCAAGGGCAGCCCCACGTAGAGTGCATTGCAGTATTCCAGTCTAGAGGTGACTAAG